>BSBM01000085.1:24770000-25120000 GCA_027924585.1 Larix kaempferi
CCTCCATGCCTAGAAAATAGTGCATCATACACAAATATCTACTTCACATTTTCCTTGACTAAGGAGAAATCTCATCTGATCTTAGCCACATATCTAATCACAAGAATCATGCCAAGATTCTTTAACTCAAACATCTACTCCCTCTGGAGTGGAGTTTTCTATATCTATGTATTTTCCTCCCTCTGTGACTAAACATCATTCACGCTCGGCATTGAGTGATCTTCTGCATATCTATCTGTTCCATTTCCCCCTAGATGGCTCTATTGATATTAGCCTCAAGATCACTCAAACTCTAGGGGGAGTTCCTTCTTACATCCATCTGTATATGGAAACCATCTTCAACCTTGTAGCAAAGCTTGAAATCCACATCACTAGTGGTGATCATCAAGCTCATCAAATGACTATCGATCCTGGGTACCTGTTGAACCCGTACAAATATTTCTTGAATCATGTGATTCTCTATCGAATCCTAGGAGTTTGTTGGATATGCACTTCTTCTTCATTTACACCATTCAAGAGAATTCTTTGTCATCCATGGGTGTAATCTGTCTCTGGAAGTGTGTCTAGCCACTGCAGCAAACATATTGCCATGATCCTCTCCCTCTTTCTAAGAGAATCCTCTAGCCATGATCCTTCCTTTGTACTTCCATATTATGCTTGATTTATAAGTCTTCTTGTTGAACAATCATCACTTGTTCTTTGGAACAAGTGTTCATCATCCTTCTTTTGTAGATCATAGCACATGATCTTTCCTACAAGTAAAGTTCAATTGCATGATTAGAAACATCTCGTAGTTTTCAGAACAAATTCTTACGCATAAAAAAAAAGTCATACATTCATGCAACTATCTTAGCTAATGCTTCAATACAACATTTATCCATATCCCGTAACTTTCTAGATGCCTTCCATCTCTACCAGAACATTGTTAAGAGTGTGCACTACTCCAACATGTCAGCAAATAGGTTTCAATCTAGATAAGTAGCAATGGAGTGTTCTATGGTACCATAGGCCACTTACGCATTACTTGCATATTAGTAGTATCTTGTTCATTACTGCAACTTTTCTAACATGCAGAATATACATCCTAAATCTAGGAACATAAGTATGTACATGACTGAACAACATCATTTAAGTAATCATATATACAAGAAATCAATTCAAATACTTATCTTTGTTTATCTTTGTTTTGTTGTTGGGTGGAGTCCCTCTCAATCTTTGCTTCCTTGCAGGAACTACTCGACTGTGATCCTCTTGATCTCTATTTTCCCTTTGTGATAGAATCATGATTATATGTCTTTGAACTTCTATCCATCCTAGAACACTATGCATGCTTAAGTGTGGACTATTTTCATCATTGTGTCATCCTCAAGATCTCATACATAATTATCCATTCATTAGTATAATCTCAATACTATTATAATCCTATAATCTTAACATGTATGGTCATGATCATTTCATACATAGGTAATTTATCACAAGCGTTAGTATTCAAGGTTTCAAGGAGTACTTCTTTTACTCATGCATATTCTTATTTGACCATAGGAATTTTCTAGTTTGTCATATCATTAATCAAACTAACAAGCATAATATCCATAAACCCATGATTACTCAAACTTATAACTTCACGAATAATCATTATCAATCATACAAAAGTATACTTATATAAGATCCTAACACAAGGTAGGATTCTAACTCGATATAGGAAAACATACCCCGATTATCATATTTGCTAGTTATGTCTAACATACCCAAACAATGTCTTCTTTGTTCTCTTCAATGATTTAGAGACCTTGTGCTAGTAACCTACATATCACATAAGTTAAGTATTGTAGAACCAAATTATAAATACCTCATAAGTAGAGATTCTATGTGATCAATGACTATGGATGAGTCTTTGTCTTCATGTCACCATGGTCATATATTCTTGATCTAGAACTTGATTTGTCTTTCTTGATGTACCTTTCATGTTAGTAGACAACATCATCCTCATACAACACCACAGTGCATTAGTACAACCATAAGTGTCATAACCCTAAATGAATGTCTTATATTATTCACATGAATTCATACTTTTACTGAGGTGATTAGACAATCTAAAAATGAATCATGATTGTACTAACCTCAATAATATCAATACAAGCATATCATGAACTTAATCATGAAACATATTTCAAAACATACCTGTATCTCCTCAAGTCATACCTCTCGATATTGCTTGTAGTCTTCTCTATAAGGGTGAAACCTTAATAATCCAAGGTATGTCACTTGTAAACATATTATATATGTTCTTGGTGCTAGTATGATAGACTACTAGTTCCATTTAATCCTCCTTCATTGCTTCCCTACGAGTCTCCCAACTTTGCTATGGTTTCTTCTTATTTGGAAACCCTAATTTTCAATCTCCTTCCTCCCACAACATTTTGGTGAAAGATTAATATATACGATGAATGGATTCCAATTCCATTTCAAAGTTTCCAATATTGCATCAGGGGTCTACAACATTGTATCAGGTCCTTCCATACGTAAAAAACTGAAAATCCTAAGTGAGAGCTTCTTCCTCCTCTTCTTTGATTTCCTCTGTTGAGACATTTCATATGTGTCGTATTGTTTCTGGTGTATCTCTGAAATTTCATATCCTTAGTGTCTGAAACTTCGATTTGTGGTATCTTGACCTTTCATCTCTCCAACCCCATATATTTGAGATTCATTGGATTCTACATCAGAGAGATATGTTCAGTTTTCCAACATGACCTGTTTAAGGGATGAAACAACATAGTGAATTTGTACGAAGTGCCACGTGTCACTATTTCAACTTCGGCCTTTGAAACACGAACCTATCAAACTTCAGTCTGTACCATAACTGTCACCTTTTAATGAATTCCATTTGGAGCTTCCTAGATCGAGATATGACATTTTTACCTAGGTACTTGTTTAGGGATTCATTCTGGAAGAGGTAGAAACCCTAACTTGTACGGATCATATCTCAGAAAGTACAATGAATCCAAGATTGAAACTAGGATACAAGGTACAAGAAAATTTCATCTTCGGCCTGACCAAGTTTTAGATCCCGAACCTTTTCCAAAATTGCTTTATAGCAAAAGTTCCATGATGACTAGGTTTTTCTATACAAAGCCCTAGCTTCCAAATTGTCGCAAGTGGAACAAGTGTCATAAATGCCATACAATGCCTTCCTTCAGTCTAGCTTTGATACCATGTTAGTTTTTCATTATTAAATTCAATATGGTCTAGTATCTTATCTGAGATAACAACATGCACATCATATCAAACATAAGAGACAAGAGACACAAATCATTTCACCTAGGAAACCATAAAGGATAAAACCCCGCAACTTCCTCAGAGATAGAATGAGCAATAATACAAAACCCCAAAACAAAGAGATGGTCTCCAGCAGCTTCCTCCTCCTCCACTTGTGTGAACTTATCTCTCTCTCACTTGTATGAATGAGTGAGTGAGTGAATGATGAGTGAGTGAATAAATAGGAAGCCTAGCTCTCTATTTATACTTTACCTTTCACTTTACCTTTACCACTTGACAATTCGGACTCAACTAAAGTTGGCTGGGCCGACTCCTTTAGGGGACTTAAACACCCCAATACAAATGAATCTAGGGGAACTAATGCCCCGAATCACATGGGAGGATTGAAATCAATAGCTTTACGTGACCCAAGTACAATAATGACTTATACGATCGGAGGAATAGACATCTCTGTCAGAGGTACAATAATAAAATACAAATACAATATAGAATATACAAGTGAATGCATTCCAAAGTTACAAATACATCAACAATTTAGATTTAGGAAACATTATGTTGCTTTTGTACTATATAATTTTCCTTTTAGAATATTATCCAAATTTAGTAAAAAGAAACATTAAGTTCATTTCATACCTTATAATATTCTTTTTAGAACATTATCTAGATTTAGATATCAAAGAGAGCGTGGAGCTAGAGGGAGGATGAAAGAGAGTGGGAGAGAGGGGTAAAAAGAAAGGGAGAGGGGGGGGGGGGTTGATGGGTTGAGATAGAGAGCAGAGGAGGAAAGAGAGAGGGGGTAAGAGAGAGAGGGGGGAAGAGAGAGAGGGGGGAGAGAGAGGGAGAGGGGAAAAGAGAGGGATCCAGAGAGAGGGGGAGAGGAGAGCAGGACGTGATTAGAGAGAAGAGGGGAAGACAAATAGAGAGGGATGGGAGGGGGAAAGAGAGGGATTCAAGGATAGGTGGGAAAGGTGGAGAGGGAGAGGGAGGGGGAGAGGGAGAGTGGGGGAGAGAGTGAGAGAGGGGGAGTGGAGATAATGAGATGGGTAGGGAGAAGGAGGGTGGGAGAGGTGGAAATGAGGTTGCGATGAGGAGGGGAGAGGAAGGGGTAGAGGGAGGCATAGGAGTGAGGGATGGAGAGAGAGGAGGAGGGAGGAGGGAGAGGAGGGACTGATGGAAGAGAGAGAGAGAGGGGGGGGGGGGTGGGGATGGAAATTTGGGGGAGAGAGAGAGAGAGAGAGAGAGAGAGTAGGGGGGGAGAGTGAGATGGGTAGGAGGGAGGGTGAAATATGGGGAAGAGGGATGGGGAGGGGTAGGGGAGAGGGAGGTGTAAAGGGATTCAAGGGGAGAGAAGGAGGGAGAGCTTAGGAGATTGTCAGATGGGTAGGGGGAAGAGAGGTGGGGAGGGGGGAGCGCAGAGGGAGGGGTAGAGGGAGGAAGTGAGAGAGAAAAGAAGAGATTGAGTGAGAGGAGGGATGGAGGGATAAATGGGGGGGGTGGGAGAAAGAGAGAGAGAGAGAGAGAGGGGTTGGGGATGAGAGGGAGGAGAGAAGGAAAGGGAGAGGCGGATAGAGTGGGGTAAAGGAAGAAGAGGGAGAGGAAGGAGAGGAGGGGAAGGAGAGGGGGAGAGGGGGGAGAGATATGGGTTGAGAGAGAGAGAGAGAGAGAGAGAGAGAGAGGGTATGGGATGAGAGAGAGAGGAGGAGGTTCTTAGAGGGGGAAATAGAGAGTCAGAGAGAGGGGGTGAGAGAGGGCTTGGGAGAATAAGGGGTTGGGGATAGGAGAGGGGTGAGAGGTGGATAGGTAGAGGGAGGAACAGAGAGATGGGGAGGGAGAATGGCGGTGTGAGAGGTGCATACAGTGAGATGGGTAGGGGGAGGGAGAGGGAGAGAGAGTAAGGAGAGGTGGGGAGGGGGAGGGGAGAGGTCGGTTAGGTGGAGGGATAGAAGGAAGAAGGGATGGAGGGAGAGAAGGAGAGACAGAGAGAGGAGGGGGGTGGTGAGAGGGGAGGGGAAGGAGGATGGTAAAAAATGGGATAGAGGGAGAGGGAAAAAGTGTGTGTGTGTTGGAGAGAAAGAGATAGAGAGGGAGAAGGGAGAGAGAAAGGGAGTGATATGGGTGAAGGGGAGAGAGAGAGGGGGGGAATGGGATAGGGATAGGATTGAAAAGGAAAGAGAGAGGGAGGAGAGAGAGAGAGAGAGTAGGGGGAGGTATAAAATGAGTTCTAAAGGGAGGTATAGAGGGAGGTATAGACATACATATAGAGGGAGGTATAGAGGGATGTATAGCGGGAGGTATAAAATGAGTTCTAGAAGGGCTGTGGAGAGAAGGAAGGATGTAGGGAGAGTGATAAAGGGAGAGGGAGAAGGAGCGAAAGAGGGATTATATTAGGGGTAGTGAGATGGGGAGAGGGAGAGATGGCTAATTGGATGGATTAGGAGAGAGGGGGGGTATAGGAGGCGAGTGGGAGGGGAGAGGTAGGCTAGGTGGATAGATAGAAGGAGGAAGGGAGGGAGGGAGGGAGATAAGGGGAGAGAGAGAGAGAGAGAGAGAGAGAGAGAGACAAAGAAAGGTAGGGGGGATCATGAAGAATGGGACAGGGAGAGAGAGAGAGAGAAAGTGAGAGAGAGGGAGGCTGGAGAGAGGGAGTGAGATGGGTGAATGAGGGGGAGAGAGAGAGAGAGGTAGGGGGGGAGGGTAGAGGGATAGGATGGATGAGGAGAGAGCGAGGGATGATGGAGGGAGAGAGAGAGAGAGAATGAGGGGCAGGGGGGAAAATGAGAGGGGGATGAAGCGATATGGGTATAGGAGGTCGGGGGAATGAGGGAAAGGAGTGGAAGGAGAGGGGAGAGTATAGGGAGGGGTATAGGGAGGTATAAAATGAGTGCTAGAAGGGCATGGGAGAGAAGGAATGATTGAGTTAGGGAGAGAGAGGAGGAGGGAGGGAGGGAGAGGAAGGAGTGGTGGATGAGAGAGAGAGAGAGAGAGAGAGAGAGAGAGAGAGAGAGAGAGTGGGGGGTGGGGGAGATAGTGAAATGGGTAGGGGAGGGAGGGTGAGAGAGGGGGAAGAGAGGTGGGGAGAGGGAGGTATAATAGTATGAATTGGAGGAAGGGAGGGATAGAGAGAGGGAGGCGGGGGGAATGGATACAATGAGATGGGTAGTGAGAAGGAGGGTGAGAGAGGCAAGGAGGGGGAGGGGTAGAGGGAGGCATAGGCGGGAGGGATCGAGAGAGAGAGAAGGTGAGAGGGAGTGATATGAGGGAAGGAGAGAGAGACAGAGAGAGAGACAGAGAGAGAGACAGAGAGAGAGACAGAGAGAGAGAGAGAGAGAGAGAGAGAGAGAGCATGGAATGAGAGAGGGGGGGAGGGAGGGAGGGGGAGGGAGGGAGTTAGGTAGAGAGAGAGATAGAGGTGAGGGAGGTGGAGAGAGAGAGAGAGAGAGAGAGAGAGAGAGAGAGAGAGAGAGAGAGAGAGAGAGAGAGGTGGAGAGAGGGGGAGTGGGAGGGGGGCGAGGAAGTGTTGAGAGAGAGATGGGGTGGGGAAGAGGAGGAGAATGGTTAGAGGTGAAGTGGTAGAGGGAGGGGGAGAGGTAGGGGGACATAGTAAGACAAGTAGGGGGGAAGGGGGAGAGAGGGATGTTGACACAATTATTTTTGGTGTTGATAATGTGAGTAAGGTAATAGGGTCTTATATCTATGAACTGCTCCCATATGACCACAAAGTAATGAGATAATACATGAATAGATAGGCACCAAATCAGAAAGGGATACAACTCGTACGATCGTGATGTTAAACGAGAAATCGGCTTAAAATTGAAGAAAAGGCGGGTTCCGCAAAAGTTTTATAAATAGATGGCCCACAATTAAACATATATAAGGTTTGGTGTTGAAGGAAACTCTGCTTGGGAAATATGCAGGGTTTATAACATATTTTTATTAGCGAGATGACCATTGGCCTGGAATAAAGCAAGGAAATGATCGACGGTCATTGATCAATAGGTGGAAGATCGACGAAAAACATCGATTTTGTGTTGTGAACAAGTGCAAATGCTAGAAAAGATATGCGGTAAAGAAATCTAAACTACTCACCTTGTTTCAAGAGTAGGGAATTTCGCTGAATGAAAAGTGGTATGAAGAAATTGGTTCTCACATTTGCAAAATGGCCTTGTCAGAGGTTAAAAAATGAAAGGTACATGAAAAGTAGGACATTTGTCATTTCGCATCGGATGGCAGAGACATTTCTTGCACAATTGGAAGCCAGAGTGGAAAGCTTCACACCAAATCACAAAACGCCAGGTAGGTTACAATTTCCCGGAATAAAAATCAAATATTCTCTAGAAATGGAAGAAATAAGTGACATATAGTCTCAAAATAGGGAATTTACCAATTTAGAGGAAATATTTGAAGACATAGATGGGGATGTTTTTGATACAATTATGACCATGGGTTCGGTTAGTGAAATAAGAACAAGTTGAAAGATTTACAGAAGCAGGGGGTAGACATACATAATGTTCACAGGTCCCACTTTTCTTAATTTTGTCCAGAACAAACCCTAACATTCCGAGACTCCATTTCCCAGTGCACCGTGAACTATTCACAAGCCAAAAGAGTCATTATGGATTCAAAAAGATAAAAAATCCTTTGTCCAGTTAATTCCTCGGTTGTTAGAAAGTCATTAGAAGTTCAGTCGTCCTTTTAATAGAACCCTGAATATTTTGCAGAGGAAAAACTTATTGACCTCTATAGACATTCTGTAGTTGAAATTAAATAGACTTTTCTATCAAAAAGGCTCAAACATGGTATTCCAATTGATAATACACCCTTTCCCTTGGACATTTCCTTGTTCAAAAAAAATTCACAGTTTTTTCTTTCATTACTAACCCAGTTTCTAGGGTTAGATGATGAAAACATTGTCTCAAAAGTCATGTTAAGTTTTCTGTTTAAGTTGAGTTGGCATCCATTTAAAACTGTGTCCGATCAGTATTATTGCCTTAAATTTCATGAACTCTTAGCTGAGAATACCCATACTCAAATAGTGAATTTCCATGCAACGAGACATTTTAGATTCCATTCCTACTTGATTAAGATGTTTCTATATTCAAATGAATACAATTGACAATTCTGAGAAGCAGCATTTACCTCTGAAATCGAAAACAGTGTATTCAACTATATGAATCTCATAATGTTAGTATATAGAAATGTTTTTCAATAAAATTTTCCTAGAGTTTTGCCAGAGATGAATGATATGTTCCAATTTAGTCCAAAGAATAAGGTAGGTGATTGGTTCCTTTTGAAGGACCATACTATTATCAGACTCTATTGTTTTTTCCACGAACCATATATCTTACCTTATTTTATAACCACAAGTATATTTGCTTTGGATTTTATCAGATGGAAACTTATTGTGGAGAATGAGCATTTCCTATGTTTTAAAAAGGCTTATGATATCAAGTTTCCTTTGAAGGTTGGCCTATTCATCATAAAAATAAGGCCTCTCTTCTAGTTGTATTGGGACTATTACAGGTAATAAATTTAAAAAAGGCTTCAGGTATTAACTATGACCCACATCATATAATATCACAAAGAAGGCAGCAGAATAAAAGCAAGTCTTTTGACCATCAAGAGGTGGAATGGTTAGTTGAGAAATCTAATCTTTTACAGTATGAATCAGATGCAAAATTTTCTGATAATTTATAGTCAAATCCTTTTGCATTAGCAAAACTTTTAGCCGTGCTAGTGCCCACTCCTAGCAAAGTTGAGGTTGCTATTAAAATGAGTCTTTCTGAAAACATAGACATGGAAGTAGAGGAATAGGGAGCAACCAAAAGACTTAAAATAGATCAGGGGAATGAAATAGATGCAATGGAAAGTAAGAAGGGAAAGAATAAGGAAGGAATTCAAAGTCCAATTATCGAGGTACAAGAATACAGTGTTGTTGAAGCAAAAGGAGATTGCTATACTCACAAGTACACATCAAATACTAATTTATATATCAAGTATGGTCAAGACAAAAAGGATTCTTCTAAGAAAGCCAGTAAGTTTTTTCCTAAAGTCAGAGATATATCAAATAAATAGATTTCATTGACTACTGTTAGAGATCATGCAAAGAATACTTTAAATTTGGGAGTGGCTTCTGAGGAAAAAGTCACTGAAATGAAAATAAATTTGCAGAAAATACTAGTTCCAAATAAAATTTATCTACATAGGAAAACTATAGAAGTGATTTATAGAGATTTGATGAAAGCTAATTTGAAAATTTCAAAGTTGCAATCTACAGTGAGTAGATTGGAAACTCAATGAAAACAAGAAAAGGCTGAAAATAAATCCCACCAACAACAAATAAAGAAGTTACAGGTTGATTTAGCTGAAGTGGATAGTGATCCCAATAAAGGACAAGCAACCAAAAATATTTTGACTAAGAAAGAAAGTACAATTCAAGGCTGGTGCAAGGTAATGTCGACCACTCATGATGCATTAGTCGCAATGGACTTCTATAAAAATAGAAATCTGAACATCAAAAAGCAATAGTAGAGATACCTACACAAATTTTTGGAATATTGCATAAGAAGATGAAACGTAGACAATCGGATTACATTCCATAATATATAACTATTATTTATGGAAATTAAGTATAACTACCAAAAAATGGGGTTCTTCTAAGGTTGGTATGTTATTTTTTAAGAAATCATAATGAATATGTTTTCGTTGGGCCCCGGGTTTGGTATGTAAATGGTGGAAATTTGTGAAAAAAATTATATAGAGTCGTAGATAACAGGCCAGACTACTGAAATGCTATTTTTCCATATTTATTTATGTTAATTTTTTGTTTTTAAAATTAACGATGTCAGTGAAGCCCTAAAATGACTAGGTTGAGCGTTGGTCCCTGACTTCATGGTCTTAACATAATAAATGAACATTGCTTTTTTAGGATGTAGGTCTTTCTGTGTACTTATATGGGTTCTTTTATGTTTTCAAAATAGGTGAGCCAATCAAAAGTTATCACCGGAAGAAATAACCTACTTTTTTTGTAATATTGATGTTAGCCCAATTAAAATTAAATAAAAAATAGAAAAAATAATAGATTTAATAAAACATTACATATTCAGAATCTGCACACAGAGTTCTAGAAGTGTGTGCAATTTCATTAGTAGTGGATAAGTGTAGAATACACAGAATCATGCTCAAAATAGAAGAAGTTATAGAATAAGATGTATTTTGTTATAACAAAGTCCAAGCCACTTGGTTTGGAATCCCGAACCTAAAACCAAAGTGGCCAAGTCATCCACCATGTTGGTGGAAAAGGAATTGCACACCAAAATTTAGAAATTTAAACAGCGTGTACGAGTTGTTCTAAATACATGCATACGCACTAAAAGCGTGTATGCACTAAAAGCGTAGATGCGCTATTTAGTCCGTATGCACTAATAATGCATGCTTGGATTTGTTTACTAATCTTAAATGTAGTTTTGATGTCATCTTCATCTACATCAACCCCCCTTCCACCCCTCTCCCTAACTTGAATCATCCCACTAAGTTTTTTTGACCCAAAATCCGACGGCGAAAAAGTCGAATTTGCTACAACCTATGGTCGACTATCTGACAATTCCAGTCTTTTTTTATCATCGGTGGGATATCGGCTAAAATCCGACATAGTTCAAGACATCAGATATTCGACTACCATACCTCGTCGGTTAACCGACTTCCTCCACCTTCATAGGTAGTAGGATAAGTGACAACGTTAACTTCCAATATTTTTTGGATACCATCCTTTCGCCATCGATTATGCGTCGGTTTAGTCGTCGGTTAAGCGACATGTTTACCATAAAAAAAAAGTCAGTTCTGACGTTTCGAGCCGTCGGAAGTATAGCACAATCATAGGATATCACCCTGCAATCGTCAAAGAGGTCACCGGTTAAGCGATGTGGATAACATAGCAAAAAAAATGGATCCGAAGTTCCGAGCCGTCGGACGTATTGCAAAACCATCGGATATTACCATACGGTCGTCGTGATTAGGTCGTCAGTTAAGCGACTACCCAATACATTTTTTTTTTTTTTTAAATAACATGTTTCAAATAAAAAATTTCATACTACAGGAAATCAATATACTCTATCTCTATTGTGGAAATATGTAGAATAATTACATATATATATATATATATATAATTGAGAACCCCATTATGCTCTTCCCATTGTATTAGCAGTGGAGTAGCCTAAGGGAATAGAGCCGTTGTAATAAAGCCATTGTAATAGAGTCTTGTATTAAGTGGCGGAGTCAATCATTATTCAAGTGGACCTATAGGCTAGTGGGTGCCTATTAAGGTGGCACAAAAGACTGTACTCTAAGTCTCAAGTGCTAGTGTCTATGGAACTTACTTTATGGACTACAGGCTTTCCACATAGCAGAATAAAGGACTGGGAAGTTATGTAACATTGTGGCATATTCGTCACAAAGAGATGGTAGTGTGCTTCCATTGTGTCAAGGTACTCTTACCTAACTTCTCTAATTTGGTATACTGAGGAGTTTGTATATTCATGTATGAGATAATATTCTTTGAATAAGGCTCATTAGATATTTAATGGGTAGTTACTTAATGTAAAAGACTCATTTTTATTAAATAACTAGTAGGTGGTTGGTAGTCATTAATTTTGAGATTGCATGTAGTTAGGGTTTTGGTAGTTATTAAGAATCTATTTATAGCGCTAGAAGGATGTATATTGTTTTGTCAAAGATTGGTATTGTATTGAAGATTTGCTCAAAGGAGCTCATCCTCTCCAAGAGGCCCATGAACATTACTCTCTCTTTTTGAATTTATTAATACAAGTGTTATATTTTGCAAGTTTAATCTCTTTCTTGCATTTTCTTTTGTTCACTTATATTTATTTGAGGTTAAGCTAGATATTAATTCCAAGGAAATTAAAGAGAAGGTTAAGAATATTGATTCTAGTGCATCATTTACTCAACCTTTGAAGTTATGGAAACTCGAAATTGGTTATGAGGAGCAACCAAAAATCACAACAATCTCCAAGAAATTGTCAAAATTTAAACAACACGCGTGTGGGTTGTAGAAAGCCAGCATCATAGCCATTCATTGAGCTCCTCTCCGTTTCAAGAATAATTTCATATTCTCTACTGAAAAGGGCCAACCACATGAAGGTGGAAGCTCTTATGGTCCCTCCCCCACCTCACATCACTCTCAATTCCACATACCCAATGCATGCACTCGAAAAAAACAAATATGTGCAAATTCATCCATATTTTATCATGAACTTTCATCCATTATTCATTCAATAAATGCTAACATTCACTAAGCCATTGTTTCTGTCGATACACACATTCATTCAATAAAAGATAACATTCAATAAACCATTCATTAATCATTCAGTCAACACATTCATTCAATAAAAGCTGAAATTCAATAAAGGTAACAGTTTACTACACTGAATCATTAAAACATTAGAAAATTCACTAAACCATTCAATGAATTTCCATCATCCAATGAGTTTCTGCGGTCTTCAGTTTCAACCTGGAAAAAGTTGACGATTCATGGTATTACATTTCCCTTCGACTGCAAATGACAAACTCATAGTTCACTATTAAGGTTTGTCTGACAAATCTTATGGTCAAAGAAATATTGATAGTGAACTATGAGTTTTCCATATTGCAGCTTAAGGGAAACGTAAATATAGAATGAGTCGTCACCATTGTCAGGCTGCAACTCAAGACCGCGGAAACACTCCTCGGACGGAGGGCGTGGGTCATACCGAATTGATAAACTAATAGAGGGAAAACGCAACGACAATATGAGACGATTGAATAGTGAAATGCATACACAATGAATCAAGGTTGAATGTGGTAGCCCGCCATCTCCCATTGTGAAATGCATGTAGAATGAATCGAGCTTGAAGGTGGTAGCCTTGGGACTAGACATAGGTCACAGGTTCGGATCTCCTCAGTTCAGTTCGTACCTTGTTATTTTTTTTATGCAAACTATATGTTTTCTTTAATTTGCTGTTGACTTTAATTCCCTAGCGTAGGAGGATCCATTATGGTCAAGTTGCATTCCTAAAAAAAAATGAACATTCACAACAAGCAGCATGTCTCTAATTGTTGTCGGTGTATGCTATCTTAGTTGCAAATATCATGCTTCAGAAGAAGCCAGCCTTGAATGGTAAGTATACCAATTTGGAAGGGTTTAACATGAGGTTAAGGATATTGATTCCAAGGAAATTAAAGAGAAGGTTAAGGATATTGATTCTAGTGCATCATTTACTCAACCTTTGATGTTGTGGAAACTGGAAATTGGTTATGAGGAGCAACCAAAAATCACAACAAGCTCCAAGAAATTGTCAAAATTTAGACAACACGCGAGTGGTTTGTAGAAAGCCAACATCGTAGCCATTCATTGAGCTCCTCTCTATTTCGAGAATAATTTCATATTCTCCACTAAACAGGGCCAACCATGTGAAGGTGGAAGCTCTTATGCCCCCCCCTGACATCACTCTCAATTCCCCATACCCAATGCATGTACTTGAAAAAAACAAATATGTGAAAATTCATCCATATTTCATCATGAACTTTCATCCATTATTCATTCAATAAATGCTAACATTCACTAAACAATCATTTCAGTCGATCAACACATTCATTCAATAAAAGATAACATTCAATACACCATTCATTAATCATTCAGTCAACACATTCATTCAATAAAAGTTGAAATTCAATGAAGGTAATAGTTTACTACACTGAATCATTAAAACATTAGAACATTCATTAAACCATTCATTCATTCATTAGACCAAAAATAGTGGACGATATATTGTTATCAAAAATATTTAGACATTGTTTTTCCCATCCTTCTTTTTATAAGTTTTTCTTCTCTTCAGTGGTATATAATGTATGAGAGGACCATCTACATCATCTGGACTTTCTCTTCCAGTTCTTGGTTCTTTAGCACGTGCTTTTGGTGATGTTTGCAATATCCGAGCTGATTGTTGTTCTAGACATGGATTTTGCGGCAAGGGATTCAGATTGCTGCAACGATGTGAAAATGTTACATCATTATATTTTGTTATTGTAATGACAAGTTTTTCATTTAAAAAAATTCATTATGAAGGTGTTTTTTTACCAGGTGTGACCAAATCATGTTGTTGATGTTCTTGTCTAGTCTCAACCTGTACAGTTTCACCCTCTACATGCTCTGTACTTGAAATATGGTGAACTACAATTAATGGTCACCATTTGCAATGCTATACATAAAATTGTAGCATATGAATAAATTCATTACCGGGATTTGAAGCTTGATCATCAATTTGTTGTTGTCCCTCCTCGACACTAATGGGATCATTACTTTCCTGTTAAAAACAGAGTCAATATTTTACATCAAGTATTTGGAACGAAAATATTCCACAAGCGACAAATATTCATTAAACTATATAGATTCTATATACCTGTGCACCGGATGGATTGGTACCACCAGACTGCGTTTGCCCAGATAAGCTTCTTCTATGTTCAACAACAACTCCAAAGCCTTCCCGGAAGCCAAGCTTCATGTCTTCATCTATGAGTACTTCATTGAATCGATCGGCCTGCATTTTTGCTTATCGTCGTTAATTAACATTTTACGGTGCAATAAAACGAAAAATAATTTTCAATTTATTATTTGTATTCATTGTTGGTTTCTCGAAACTTACAAACCATGCCGCCAAATTCGAATAACCACCAGGGCCAAGGTTGTGCTGGCCTATTTTTTCTAGTCTTTCCTTTGTTGCCTTTGATGTGTCTGGTAGCCGATGCAAGTGTTGAAATACGTTAGATGTTCCAAGTTCGATATAGAAATAAAGGATAATAATGTTTAGAATTACATTGCAGAAAGTATTGCATACCTCCCTGTGCCTGGTGTTAGCTTGCGTTCTCTTCTCAGAGCCTTCTCCTTTCCATCTTCCACTAGAGCTCTCCACTCCATTGCTGGAATCATTGGTGGGCGTTCATACCTATGGTTTCTTTCGAGGTGTGTCCTATATTGGTCTCGGACAACCTTCACATGTTGACAATCCTTTTTCAATACATTGGCATGACTGAAGGTTTTCTCCGTGAACAGGCCAACCAACTGATTAGTGAATTCATCTTTTAAATGTTTCGGTTGTCTATCCCACCTTGTTCGGATGGTGGGCTCGAAGATCTCCAAGCAAAATTCATTCATATGTTTATAGAAAAAATTGTTGCCTACACAATGATCATGCCATGATCATAATTAGTTGATAAAAAAATGTTTATCGGTATATTACAATGAAATTATAAACACTAATTAACCTGATCAGCTATGATTAATTACCTTGGATCGTTAGTATCTTTATTGGGATGAGATCTTTGTCCACCAAAAATATTGTCTCTAGTGTTCCCGTGCTTTTGACACAGGAAGATCCTAGAAATGTAGCTTTTTCAACATCAAAATTGATAGGGGACTCGGTGTCGACCCCTTCTTGTGGACTATCCGTTGTGTGTTGGTCAGTAGCAGCTGTTGCGCTCACAGCAGCGGTCCATGGTGTTTCGGAACGTGTTGCCGACTGTTCGGTCGACAACAGTGGCGAAGGATTCGAACTATGTGGAGTTGCTTCGTCGTGATGCGAAGTCTCTCATCGAGCCTCACTGGGGCCAACACCACCTTGACCAATATTATGTGGTCCCTTATAATTCTGTAAATACACACCATGTCTTATACGTTCAATACTATCATATAAAAGAGAACATTATAAATATTTAAACAAATTATTCTATGATTCAAGATTCCTCAACTTACTCGCAAGTTATTAGATTTATTTTCCAACAATGCAATCCTTTCTTTAATTACGCTTGTCTGCGGAACCTGGATTACTAGAGAAAGGATTTCCACAGTATATCTATTCAACAATTTCTCTGCCATCTTTAGCGGGTGTGCGGCTTCACCAATTTTTTCACGATCGTGAAGCACCTATGCCACTTCAGGGTCTAATGGAAAATCTTGTGATGCTGATTCATACTGCAGTTCACTAGTGGGCTGCAAAAAACATATATAAAGCACTACTGAGTTCTCTATTGATAGATTCCAAATTTTATATTAACATATATAACACATCTATCATGATAGATTCGTAAAATTACATCACGGTTTACATTATCATAACGAAACCAGTATATCACATGAAAAATACATAACAAAATTAACATTATGCTACGTAGTATATTGGTACAATTGAAATGAATTATATCTGCGACCTCGAGGATCGCGATCCACTCATTGGATCAATGGTCATAGGTGACTTGCCCCAATTTGCTAATATTTGGGAGCTGCCCCTAACAACACCCTAATAAAAAAACATAGTGAAAGTCACCTAAACGATTCCAAAACTATTCATGAGAAAACACATCAAAAAAATTATTATTCATATTATATTTTTAATATTACAAAGATGTATACGCGTTGCGCAGACCCTGGTGTGGCCGACCTTATGGAACCATACTGCATAAAAAACATAGACTAGAAAATTACGTAAATGAAACCAAAATATTCATTGAAACATTAATATAATGCTAAAACATTTTGACATATTTTAATTGTACAATTCAAATCAGGTCTACCTATTTCCCCGAGGGTGTTGTCGTTTGATCAACATTCGACGGGTGTATTTCCCGATCAACGTTCTGCATCAAATATAAATTTCATTATATAAAAAAAACCAAGTTATTAATAATGGAAAAAGAAAGCAAATAAAAACTCTTTTTTCTTATTATATTTGTACTATTAGAAAGATGTATACCTACTCCGTCGAGGAAGAAGTTCTCCTCCGACCATTTGTTGGCAGGGATTTATCCCAATCACTGGCCTACAAAGTAAATATGAGAAATTTAAACAAAATAAACTAACAAAAAATCCTTATGATGTTTAATTTATTACTAAAAGGTTGGGTAAAATGTTATATAGTAACCTTGTTTGTATCTACTCGGTTGACAGGGTAATTAATAAGCAACTCATCCCCTACAGATATTATTTTAATAGCAACTACAAAAACATGGTTTCCTTCATGCCCCTCAAATTCACAGTTTGGTTGCTTAATTGTAGACCCTGGTTGTGTACTGTTTATAAACCCCGCAATATTCCCTATGGCCTTTGGCCTTCCGTCCATGTACAACGTTCCTCCTTTATTTTGATTTTTGGCTTTCAATTGTAAATAGTTTGTTGACAATCAATAGCTATGCATACTTTTTGTATATCAGACAAGGCACATCCAATTGTTGTAGTTGTATATGGGTCCAACATACTCCATCAATTCTGTACATGTCCCGTCATCGACCAAGATGCAATCCATGGAAAACAACCCGAAACCATGTATCGATGACGGTGCAATTCGATATCTCCTCTCGTTCACACAAAAATCATTGTTCGGTGGAGGAAGATCCTTTGGTACCCATTGTTTCACTAAATGTCTGTACCTCAAGGGCACCTCTTCGTCGTCTTTTGTCTCATCACCATAGGAACATGCCCCCCCTTGACCGCGAAAAAATTCATTGCGTCTATGGAATCTTCTTTTGGTTTTTTGACATCTATTTGATACAATTCTTCTAGACCTACTAGATGTCTCACTTTCCTCTAGCCTTCCTAAACTCCCCTTGCTCAAGGAAGACAGATTAGACAAATAGTTGTTTGGTTCTACCTGCACCATTGGAAAAAAGTTCATATTCGATCGCAAGGCATAGCGCCTCTTAAAATTTGACGTCTGTTGCCTTTTATAATTTTACTTGATCCTCATTCCCTTTGTCAACATGTAGGAATTCAAGTCATGCAATATTTATGAGTTGTTTTTTACTATTTGATTTAATGCTACATCACACATGTAACACACATTACCACACATGAAACACTACACATACACGTTACAGGATCTCCTCTAATGCTACAAGTCTTGGCTACTTAATGAAAACTATTTACCACATATTTGATTACCTTAGTGTAGACATTTCCTGTAATATACTCAGAAGAGTTACTTTCAGAAATGACTGTGCCTCTTAGAGGCTAGTCAACTCTAGGAACCAAGTGACCCTATGATAGGGCTAGTACAAACCAGAGAGAGAGAGATGACTGGGCTATGGTACGGTCAATCAAAGAAATTTAGTGACAGTAAAAAGGCTTAGTACAAAGACCAACCAGTAAGGTACAAGTAAAAAAAAAAAAGAATGGGTATAAAGACTCACAACCCTTGGGACTAAGGGGGTGTACACTACCTCAAACGTGGAAAAACTACCATAGTTATAACCACACGACCAAAAACATAAAAGGCAGTACAAATCAATATATGCAATATCTCCTTGTAACTACCTCTTGTAACTCAAATAGTACCACCAAAAGGTATGATAGCATGCAATCTTCCAAACTAAGGTCAGGAGGGTGGTACGAAGTGGGTATAAAGACACATAACAATTTGGAGAAAGTGGGTGTACCTGAAATGTGGACAAACTACCATAGTACCCACAAGACCTAAAACATAAAAGGCAGTACAAATCACAAGATATCTCAATATCAGTAAAACACCCAAAAGGTAAAAGGCAAGGTACCACAAAAATATTATTGACAAAATGAAAGGACCATAAGACAATCTACCAAGGTGGGGTACAACCATTCATCTCTCTCTCAAATGTACCATTGTTCCATATAACTTGAAAGACCATCATCAAAGTAAATGGAAAAGTCCACACGTGTGATGTGATCACGTGGTCCTCTAGACTACTCCTACGGTTAAGCGTTAGTGGCTCGATGAAAGGGTGTTTAGTCCCTTCAGAAGACCATATAACTCAACCATATCGAAGCCCTAGGAGAAGAGGACATCACACATCATCAAATAAGTATTGGTAACTACTGTGTATGAACTCAAAAACCCTAAAGCAACCGAGCGTGCAGAAGGGGAGCTATGAAAAGACAAGGCTCGCAGGCCAAAAAAAAAACTCAAAAAACTATACTGGGACCGATGTCACAGTAAGCGAGCTGAAACAAAAGTGGCCAAAATTCCAGCAAGTAGCACTAAAAAGAAAAAGACCCTCTAAAAAGGTGAAAATGCAAGCAAACTTCCTAACTAGGAGTTGGAGACCTCGACAAATCGTATCCTTTGCAAGGTGATGAAATCCAATTCGAACAATATGAAGTGAGAGACCGAATTTGATGGATATCCCTCTACCGAAAGGGATCCTGGCTAAAAGAGCCCTAGTAGAAAAGTCACTAAGCTACCTCGTTCATGACACGTCGAAAAAGGTTTTCGACACTTCTGTCTTATCACCCTTGTATCACCAGTATGGTGGCCGGAGAATAGAAGGAAGACAATGATCAATGTTGCCTTAGGGCTAAGTGGAGTGTGGTATTCCACATATTCTGTCTGGTTCTCGATCTCGGACCCCTGAAACAACAGGAGGCCCCTCCACAAACTGTTCGTGACCGTGTCAACAAATACTAGAGGATTTTGGTTCGCTAAAGACAACGACTATGTCTCAGATGAAAAATGACAAGGGGGAATTATTTGGATGCCTATCCCCGGTGTCCTACCTAACTACCAAATTCTTTTGATTTCCTCAAGTGAGGTTATGGTGTGTTTAGTTAGGGGGTGTAAATTTTAGTGGTTGTATTACTCAATCGGGTGATGGAAGTGAAACTCGTGGTGTGATGACTAACTCAAACCATGCAAATGAATATGAATAAAATTAGCCTTTCCTTTCAATGAATGCTAGCTAAGGTAAGGAGAGAGTTCTTTCAAACTATAGCTACTCTTCCAAATTAAATGAATCCATTAACAATAACTTTCTTCTACTTCCAATGACTAAAATGCAGGACAATGTTTAAACCTAATTAGCAAGCATAAGCATGACATTGTGATATTGTGAATAATCGTGTATGGTAGGACACATTATTTCAATTTAAAACCCATTTAATGTACGCTAGGAGACTTAAATTACATAATGATCTCATAAGTATAAGCCCAAGAATATTTGTCTCAGTTGGGTGATGGAAGTGCAACTCGTGGTGTGACGACTGACTCAAACCATGCAACTGCATATGAATAAAATAAGCCTTTCCTTTCAATGAATGCTAGCTAAGGTAAGGATAGAGTTCTTTCAAACTATAACTACTCTTTCAAATTAAATTCTTGCAAAAAGTGTTCAAGTTCATTCATGGGAGCTGAAGGAGAGCTTCAGATATACTCAAGTCACGCAAATGAATTCATCACATAAAACAAAGTGATAATAAATATAAGGAATTGTACATATCCATGTTCATAATTCTCTAGGAACACTTATAACATTCTTCAATCATTCTTCACAAAAACACAGGGATAGTAGAAACAATAAATTGCATATAAATCTTCACGAGCTTAATAAAAAAACAATAACCACAACTGGGGAAGCTATACCACAACTTGTTTTTTTATGACTATAAATACAAGAGTATCCTAATCATGAGCAATACATCCTTTACTTTTACATCATGAGCAATACTAATCATTTCCCCTTTAACTTGCATTGAGTACCTTGACATGAATTTCCCCCAGCTACTATATTCTAAGTGTTAAAGCTGGTACAGTACTACCCTAGTCGAAGACTAGAATTTCCACAATCCAAGTCATGATGGTTTGATTGAAGTCTGAAGTATGATGATGCATGCTTACGTTTTATGAATTTACTAACCCTGATGAATGATACAATCAAAGCCAATTTTAAGAAGATGGAAACTTTAAAACAAACCATAATAGCCTGAAATACTTCCTAAACTAGAACAACATAAATGGGTAAGCAAAATTGAAGTTCCGTTTTCCATCGAGGTGGCTTACAAATTGATTTAAATTTGAGCGCAATGGCACCAACCACAATTTTAGGCCTATATAATTATGTTCCTTTTATATATATACGTTTCCAATCCGTCAAATGTTTCGTTACTTTGTTCCCTGGGGCCACTTTCTGGAAATTATCATCTTCAAGTAGCCTTGACGGAAAATGGAACTTCGATTTTGCTTATATCATGATGCTAATGGTGTTATAGGATCTATCTCACATGGTTCTACTTCATAATGGGATGGGACCAGTTAATCTTACTTTCAAAACTCATATGGTAGCAATGATTGATATATTCTCATTCCTCACATTCTACACTACCCAAACTTTTCTAATTGTATGAAAATTGAAGCTTTCAATTTTATCCAAACCATGTAAGGAGAACTTGACCTAATTGCAATTTTTATAATCTACATGGAAGGATATGTCAATTTATAGACAGGGCAATTTTTAGCCGTAGTATAGTTATGAACCTAATCCTTCGCATATTAGGGAAATCTAATTTATAGAGACAGGGAAATTTAAAGAGGATGATGATTTGGTTGACATCCATACCAGATTGATCTTTAATTTGTTGCTGAGTTATTTAACACGCAAACCGTATGACTTGAATCTGGGTGAGACCCAATTCTGCAACAAATTTCAAAAGATAGAAGAGCAAATTGAACTCACCCATATTGTTTTTCCTAGCCCCCAAGTAGGATTTATCTATGAAGAAATGGCTATCGGAGATATATAGAGAAAACCTGATCTTGCACTACTCTATGGAGCCTTGACAGGTCCCATGAAAAAAACTCCAAGTCATATCTGGATTCACTGCTACTTTACTAATAACATAGGGAACCTTCAAAACTACAATGTGGGAGGCCTTAAGTCTTTCTTTTTGCATTCACAGTTTGGTTGGTTAACTTAAAATCCCTCCAATTCACAACAATTTTTTGTGGCATTCATTTAATTTGGTGGAGGCTGAGGAATTCATTTCAAAATCGGAGATGGAGGTTGATTCCATGCCAAGACTTGAGGAAAGTTCAAAGTATGGTGATTTTAGTTTACAAAAATTATTAATTCGGGACTATTTTGGGACTGAGGTCTTCTCAGGAGAGGCTACAACTTGTTATATGTGTTGAAAATTGGGTTAGGTTAGGGTTTGGAGCAGAAAATTAAAATATTTATACTTTAATGCATAAATAAATTCCTAAATCAATCCTAGAAACAAAATATTCTAGTTGTGACAAGGTAATATAAATTTAAACATAATTTTCATCTCTTTCAACTTTAACACTCCCAAAGGTCCCTGTCTTAAAGTTGAAGTAGACAAGGACAATAAATAACAATAGCATTAATAAAGTAATGAACAAGTTAAACAGAACTAACAACTAGCATTAGTAATGTTGGTTTAGACCTTCCTTATAATCATATATATTTTTCAATAAACCCTTTCTGCAATAGCTCACAGCCACCAGGGATCAACAATGTATGCCCCAGTAAGGCCCATAGGTTTAGAGGAGAGGCCAAAGACAGTTTGGATAGTCCTGTTCCTATGGATACTGATTCTGAAGATAAGCATAATGACGGGGTTGGAACTAGTCGATTGTCTCTTGAAAATATGAGTAATGAACGCTTTCTAAAATTAAGCATTTCACATGCCATGGTGTTTGTGCATCTGGAAATGGAAAATCCTGAAACTTGTAGAATATTTGTTGAGAAAAAGGGCATTGAAGCCCTTATGAGGTTCTTGACTCTTCCAAGTATTCCGCTATATTCAAAAGGGATGTTTGTAGCTGTGCACATGGTTGCAGTTTGCAAATCATTCACACAACAACAATTAGTTGCCCTTGCAAGGGTATTTTGTGCTCATCTGAAAGAACATCGCAAGACTACATTAAATTTTTTGGATCATGTTGTAGGGACTAATTTATTAGCTGCAAAAGATGGACTGAATAGGAAAGTATTTCGGTGCTTGTTTGTGGTACAATTTTTTGTCTTTCTAGTTGATGATACTAAAGAGAATCAATGGTTGGTAGCATTAATGGCAGAGTTTGGAAATGATAGCAAGGATGTGCTTCTTGATATTGGGATGATACATCAAGAAATACTATGACAAGTTGCACTTACTGAGGATTCAAAGGCGCTACTAAAGAAAGATGACGACAATGTTTCCAGTAGTGTCACAACTGATTTGGATGTGCATGCAAATGAAATTGATTATCACTTGCCAACTTTTGTTGGACACTCTGTGGATCTTATTTTGAATCAACATAGGCAATCATCTGTTTGGAATGTTTCGCATTTTAAATATAATAATTTGACCCAATTGTTGCTTCATTCATAGGGGGCCTTTAAAAAACACAATATAGGTCTATGGGCAGCTTATTAAAAGTAGTTATTTCCAGTCTAGCCGTAGCTTCCTATGGAGACTTAGATTTAGTCAATACAAATAGGTGTTCCCTCTCTTAGCTGCCCCCCTATGAAAAGAGGAATGAGTGAAAGTTTCTACCCGGCCTATTATTATTTGTTGTTAGCTCGGATTGGTGCTTTAATGCAATAATGGAAACCTTATCTCGAGCCTGTGTGAATACAAGTACTCAGTCATAGTGAGATCTTGGTAACTCTGCTTTATCGGGGTCATTAGTAATAGCCCTCACCCCCCCCATTCATGCTAAAATAAGGGAGTCCATTGCAAGAACCTCAAATTTTTTATCTAATACATCTATTTCATGATATTGGTCACAGTGCTTGGCTTCAATGAAGGTTGAACATTGATTCCTCTACCTGAGGACAACAAGACTATGTTCGTCTACCATAGTATTCTCATTCTGATAAAGGCCCTTCCAGAATCAAAATGGAAGGCAATAAGAAAACCTCACTACATTCATTTTGCTATGAGATATTAAGGCCGTCATTTTCAGTTCACTACAAAGAGGTGAGGGTTCACCCATCAAACTAAAAAAAACAATAGATGCAATAAGATAAAAATACCCCAATGTAGATTGAATTAGCAATGAATCCCTCTTAGAAGATCGAATTAGCAATGAAACCACAGTGATTTGCTACCAGCTTTTTAAATTTTTCAAATCAAAAAAATTTAGGGCTTGGTACTCATGGACATGGGAGGCATTTCCGACTCCTCTTATAGTTTATTTGCTTGGACTCCAAACCGCCTCTCCCAATGCTTGCTCGTTGGGTCACTCCCACTGCTTGGTTGTTGGGTCACTCCCTCTCCCCTGCCACAATCATAAACTGCCTCTCCCACAATCGAATAGTCCAATCCGAATCGATAGTAGGTCCAAATCACAGAGGCACAGGTCGAAATTGTAGAGGCACAACTCCAAATATAGGGTCACTCCAAATCTAGGGTCACTCCAAATCGAGGTCACTCCAAATCGAGGTCACTCGAGTTCACTCCAAATCGCAAATCGCAAGTTTGTAAAATGCATATGGCCGCTCGCGTTTCTATTTGTTTAATATATATGTTATGTAATGTTTGTTTTTTGGTTTTTTTAATTTGTTTTTAATTAAATATATATATAATGTTATATATATATTTAATTAAAAACAAATTAAAAAACCATTGTTATATATTTATGTTGTAATTTTATTTATTCATGTTTTAATTCTATTTATTATATATTCATTTTTTAATTTTAATTGGTTTTTTTTGTTATATATAATGTTTTTTTTTAAATATTATATTTAATGTTATATATATAACGATTTTTTAATTATTATCTAATTGTTATATATATAATTTTTTTTTAATGTTTGTGTTAAATTTTGAGTATTAATTCACAATACTATAGGATCTTTGCTGAGAGAATAACATCTACAGTATATCAATGCATGACAATCATAATATGACAAGCATCACAAGCATCACAAGAATCAAAAGCATAGAGACAAGAGACACAAAGTTTCCGTGGGGAAAACCCTAAGGTGAAAAACCCCACAACTTCCTCAGAGATAGAGAGAGCAATGGCTCAACCAAAATACAACCAAATAACACTGAGATAGTCTCCTAGCAGATGATCCTCCTCCTCCTCACTAGTGCGCCACTTTCAGATAGATAGTGAGTTACTTTTCCGAGTGAGTAAAATAGAGATCTCCTATCTCTATTTATACTCACCTTTTTGCCCAGTGACCCAATGGGGCCGACTTGTCTGCTTAGATACATCCACATTATATTATATATAATTCCGGGCCGACCCCAAATGGTGGTCTAATAACCCATCGGCAAGTACACACACTTGCGACACTTGTCAATCCACATGACGACACTTCCTTATAGAGGAATAACACATCTCTTATAAGGGTACAATAAATATATATAAAATATACAGATGAAATACATTCCGAAGTTACATATACATCAACAGTTTGTTACATAATCATTGCCATCATCATGATCTTGGTATATGTTGACCATTCATAACTACCTCCTATAGCCAATTGGCTACTAGGGAAGATAAGGAAAATATGCACTCTTCCTCATACTTTCAAGAAGGGGATTAAAAAATATGGTTCATGCCAGGCTCTGAAAAGTGGAAGGGTCATTGCAAAGGATAAAAGGAATCACCAAAAACTCATGTTGACCTTAATGACCATGGAAAGATATTTAGGAATATTTTCTTCAATCATGTGAATTTCGCAATAACTAGAGCGAAGGTCACAGTCAATGAAGAATTTGTGTCCATGTATCATATAAGAGATAATTAATGACTAGAATGAGAAATTTATCTTTCACTATCAAGGAGTTAAGAGATAAAAAATTAGGACACATGTGCCAAGTGACTTGTTTTTTAAGGACCATGACAACCAAAGAAGAGTACGGGTTGGTACTAGGATGAATGATACCAATAGCTAAGAACAACGATACAATATTTTTAATTTCATATATTATTTTGTTCAAAAGTATGACAATATGATCACACATTGGATGGGAGGATATGATGAAGCAATGGGATGCTATGATCATGCTCTCTCATTTGTAATTCCAATAAATCCATGGTGATATGACATAATCTTATTATCCATTCACACCGAGAACAATATCACGCCCACCCGTTTCAATGGAAAACATGTTAGTTTTCCGGGAGTAATCACCCATTTGAACATTAATGAGGAGAAATAAATACTATTCAAATAATTAAGGGAGATATAGGGTTCTTCACAAGGTTAGGAAGAAAAAATTCCTCAATGATGGGAGGGGATTCCTTTTGAGTTCTTCCATCAAGTTCATAATCATAAATGTCCTCAAATATGTCCACAAATAATTGATTTTCCTTACATCTATGCTCAAGAGAATATTTTTCATTACAATTGTGGCATAGAACCTTAAGTTGATGTTCCTCCATTTTGTCCTATGCCAACTTATGGACCTTGAAAGGTGGAAGAGGTTGTTGAAGAGCCACCATAGTTGGGGAAAGGAAATGAAATAAAGTTGGGGATTTTGGACTGAGCATAGGATATAACACAGGCATGACAATAAATATTATTGTCCTCCAACCAAGTAGTAGGGTGGTTCACCTCTAAGAGGAATTTAATTTCCTCTTTAAGACCACTAATAAGGAATTGCTTAAAAAATAATCAATTAATTTTTATGAAAAAACAAATGAACTTTGATGACTCCTATAATGAATTTCATTAGGTAATAAAATATTACAGTAAGGGAAAGTTAGTGCTTCATTTGATTGATCGAACCAACCAATCGGATCTGACCCGCCAAACTTGTTTAGAATTACTTCAGAAAAATGAGGCGTCATACTATTGGAAGGGTCAGAAAATGAGAAGTGATTCTTGGTTTCCATTTTGCTAACTAATTGGGTGAGAGAATCAACCATTTTTTGTATGTCCTCTATAGTTTACATGTTATGAGTGTTTATCATGGGACCATTAGGTCCATCAAACAAGTTAGTGATGATTTATCCCAACACAATCAACGACCTAAGAGGATTTCCTTGTGACAGTCCATAAGCAATGGTACTAGCGAGTCCACGAAAAAATAAGTAATTTCAGAGTGAAACCATGATGATCAAATTACTCCTTTTTGAGTATCATTACATGGTTTTTAATGCTCCATTAACGGTTGGTGTCAATCATTTTTGAGTCTAGAAACCCTCCCACACTGTAAATGCATGCATCTAGTCTAACCATGCCAAATTTCAGTCCAAGCCAACACATATTTAAAAAATTTCAACGTTGGCCCCATGTATCACATTATTTAATTTATAGGTATGGTTTCTGATGCTGCAATGGTGAGTGTCATTCATTTGAGTCTTGAAACCCTCCCACACCGTCAATGCATGTGTCTAATATCATACTTCTGACTTCAAAAGAATCCGAAGAGATCGCTACATCACCGATGGAAAACACTGTTGGTTTTTCTAGGTAATAGCTGTGTTTGATATCATATAACGATCATGATCATGATGAAGATCATGATGATGATGATGATAATGAAGATGATGATGATGATGAAGACGATCGATGATGACGATGATGATGACGATGATGATGAAGATGATCGATGATGGCGATGATGATGATGACGACGATGATGATGATGACGATGATCACGATCGACGATGACGATGACGATGACGATCGATGATGACGATGATGATGACGATGATGAGGAAGATGATGATGATGATGATGGTGAGGATGATGACAATGACGCTGATCACAATGATGATGATGATGATGGTGGCCGTGACGATGACGATAAACATGATGCTACTAATGACGATGATGATGAGAATGATGAAGATCATGATGATGATGATGATGATGAAGATGACGATGATGATGAACATGATCGATGATGAAGATGATGATGATGATGATGATGAAGACGATGGATGATGACGATGATGATGACGATGATGATGATGATGATGACGATCGATGATGATGATGATGATGATGATGAAGACGGTCGACGATGATGATGAAGACGGTCGATGATGACGATGATGATGAAGATATTGCTGATGATGATGAGGAAGATGATGATGATGATGATGGTGAGGATGATGACGATGATGTTGATCACAATGATGATGATGATGATGGTGGCCGTGATGACAACGATAAACATGATGCTGCTGATGATGTTGATGATGAGAATGATGAAGATGATGATGAAGATGATGATGATGATGATGATGATGAAGATGACGATGATGATGAAGAAGATTGATGATGGCGATGATGATGACGATGATGATGAAGATGATCGATGATGATGATGATGATGACGACGACGATGATGATGATGATGATGATGATCGATGATGATGATGATGATGATCAAGACGATCGATGATGACAATGATGATGACGATGATGATGAAGATATTGATGATGATGATGAGGCAGATGATGATGATGATGATGGTGAGGATGATGACGATGATGCTGATCACAATGATGATGATGATGATGGTGGCCATGACGACGATGATAAAAATGATGTTGCTGATAATGATGATGATGAGAATGATGAAGATGATGATCAAGAAGAAAAAGATGATGATGATGAAGATGATGACGATGACGATGATGATGATGATGATGATGATGATGATGTTTGAGTCTTGATAATTGGGAATTTCCTTACTAATCTGCTCTCTATTTCAAGAATAATTTAATATTCTCTACTAAATAGGGCCAACCACGTGAAGGTGGAAGCTCTTATGGCCCCTCCCCCCCTTCACATCACTCTCAATTCCCCATAACCCGACAAAAATATCTATGTACACTAGAAAATTTAAATGTGTTTTTTGACATACTCTTAAATAAGCAATGTTTCTAATTATATCATATAGGAAAATGGAAACTCACTACGAAACAATTAATTTATTATTACTGCATACCTTGTAAACTTCAATGGTCTTCATCAACATCTTCATTTGGGTCATTGTCTGTACTATCATTCGATGATCCAGATTCAACATTGTAAGGATTGGCCCTATCATCCTCATCGTCGATGTCAGTTACGATCAACATGTCATCATCGATATCATCTTCATGGACATTGTCTGATAGTACATCATCTGATTCAATAAGTTCTTCGACATCTTCTTCTGGACCATGATCATCTAACTCATGTTGATCATGATCATCTTCTGTGGTGTCTTCTTCTTCGAGAACATCTTCATTACCTTCATCAACGTTATACTTTACCGGCCTTCCCCTTGGATCGTGTCTCACAACAAATGACCAACCCGCTCTACCTGGAACCTCAGAGTAAAATACCTATTCACATTGGGTTGGAAGAACATAGGGCTCTGTTCCTGGATCAAACAACCTTGTATTTACCATGGTAAAACCATTATCATATTCAATAATTGTTCTATTAGGATCACATTGATTCAATCGACACCTGTACCATTTGACAACGAACAGAAATACCTTGAAGGAGTTAAAGTCACACTGAAGAATGTCTTCCAGATACCCATAGTATCGATTTTGAGATAGTTCTGGATGTCTGTCACTTCTAGAAGAAATGTTGGTCACCTCAAAGACTACAGATATCCCACAATAAGATGTTTTCTTTGTTTCATCCAAGTTTTTGATGCGATATCTACATCCATTGCACCACATAGCCTTATGGTGTTTTACCTAGTACAACAAGGAATACAGGAAAAGATTACATAATGATCACACCATATTTATGATAAAGTAGTGCATGTTTATTATAATGCCATAAAAGGAAAATAACCAGCATGACGTACAACAACAATATCTAAAAAAATAAATAAATAGTGCCGTTGATTAATATGCTTACCTTCTTATCTTTTAAACATCTTCCTAAATCGATTTCCCTTTGTGTTACATTGGTGTCTCCATTGCGATGTGCAGCTTTAACCAATGAAGCCATACCTTCCCATGATATTCCATGACCAGAGTGTTCACATTTTTCGATCCATAGCTTCATCCAGTCAATATTGTTTGCGATGTATAAATGAATCGCATCCCACTCTCAACCAACTGTTTGATAATAATAAAATTAAAATTCAATGAAAATGTATATTAGTCACTTAAAAAGTATATAATTACAATATAAAATGATGCAAAATAATAAATAAAAAAATAGAATATATATGTATGATATATAAACATAAAAATCACCAATCAAATGTGTTATATTACCTTTCACCTTCCTCGATCTACCTTTCCCCTTCGGGTACTCCCCTTCGAAATCATTTTTGGAGTCTGGATCACAAATGCGACGTAAATTGAGCTTTGACACCAATATAGGAATATATTGACTAATGTACAACATGTTTTGGTATACCATATATCCCTCCATCATAGAACCCTCAGCATATGCTTGTTGTCTGACCAAACCCTTCATAAATTTCAAGTGCCTCTCAACCATCCACATGGACCTTGAGTGCGCAGGTCCACACAGTTCAATCTACTCAACTTGGTGTATGAGGTAGTGTTCCTATGCATTGAAAAATGATGAAGGTAGATGCTTTTGCATTTCACACATGAGACGAGGAATTTCTCTCCTCCAATACTTTATGTCTTCTTTATGGAATTCTTTAGATGACAACCATCTAAAAGTGACATGACAACGAGCCAATCAAGAGATTAAAGAAAAAATTCATTATATTACGTAACATGAAGTAGAGAATGAAAATCAAATTAAGAATAAGTTCTATGTTGAATTAAACAAATAGTAAGCACATGGAAAAATCACCACTTACGTCATGTATTTCCCGAGACTATATATTATTTGCTTGACATTGATGTCAATGTTGTCTAGGATAGAGAGAGGTAGAACATACTGTAACAATAATATACAAATAGTTTCAGTATATCGAAAAAGAGTACTAGAAAAAGAAAAAAAAAATTATTAAATGCATACCATATTAATTATTACCTTCATGAAGACATGCCAATCGTGCATTTTCACCCCTGCGAAATCACCTTTCTTTGTTATGATATTCTTCATGTTCGCACAAAATCCGGTGGGAAATTTAATTTTTCGAATGACTTCTTTTACAACATTACTTTGTTGGTCCGTTAACATCCATGGAAGTGAGTTTATATTAATTTGCTCTCCATTGCTATGAAATTGAATGACGTCTTTCATTGCATGGTTGTTATCTTGAATGTCTTTGCAAATTTTGACAATTTTTTCTTTGTCACTCCTTCCATCCAATATTCGTCATAATGTTTCAGTCACACTCTTTCCGATATGCATTGTATCAAATAGATGAGCAATTTGTAGGTGCTCATAATAGGGAAACCTACTAAATTGTCTAGGATAACTTTTCATTCCCCGTGGAAGCCCATTAATGCCTTCATGATGATCACATGAACGACAATGGTGAAATTAAATATTAAATCAGTGTCAATTACACTAAACAACACACAATAATATAATAAAATACAATATGATCATATACAATGATTGATTATACATACCTTGGCGATTTCTATTATATTGCAACTTACATAGCTGAGGTGTCTTTCTCTTTGGTTTTAATGCAGTCTCTTGCTTGCCATTGAAAAGATGCTTTTCGATAGTTCGATACCTGTGATTCTTGGAGAGGAAGTGCCTATACTCATCAAACACCTCCTTTCCTAAGCTTTTTGAATGATGAGATTTGATCTTAGGACCACAAACTGGACATGTAAATTTCCCCTTTGTCTGAAGACCTAAATAAGAAGATGGAATATCAATATTAATGTCTATTATAATTATATAAAAAATGACTGGATTATTTAGAAAAACATGCATGTGTATTATATTAACTAGTAGTTCATAAAATTAAATGCAACTAAAGTGGAACTTATAATTACATACCACAAAAATGGGTTAACCCTGGGGCATCATGTATTGTCCATACAAGCATTGCATGGAATTGGAATTGCCTTTGTCATATTGGTCTAGATAAGTCATACGTAGTGATGCCATTCCATAACTTCAGTATCCCGTCAATAAGAGGTTCGATATATACATTCATATCTTTGACTTGGTACTTACCTGATTGATTTGAACATATAAAATAAATATTCTGATTATGAGACGTATCGTTTAGATATATAAACCATATTTCACAATAGAAAAAATTTAAATATATATATAACATTATGAGACAAAACATGACAAATGAGAATATACCACTGCAATAAAAAAAAACTACAGTGTTCATACCTGGAATAATCATCGACAACATTATCTGGTCCCTCTTTATTGTCAACCATGGAGGAATGTTGTTGTTGATAAAAAAAATAGGCCACACCGAGTAAACAGATCTCATCTCTACAAAAGGATTGACACCATCTGCTGCCAAAGAAATCCTAAGATTACGAGGTTCGTCTTTAAAGTGAGGCCATTTTTCCTCCATATCTCTAAATGTAGACCCATCTGCAGGCATCCGAATAATGTCGTCTTGACTTTTGTTCCGTGCATGGTAATCCATAAACTATGCTATGTTTTTGCACCTGAACAGTCGTTGCAAATGGGGAATAATTGGAATATAACGTAGAACCTTGCGAGGCACCTTTTTAGTTACTTGATCTGTGCGATATCTATTGATATGACATTCAAGACATTCTATTGCAAATTCATGTTGGTTGTAATAAAGAATATGATCATTGGGGCATGCATGAATTGCTTCATATTGCATTCCAATTTCTTTCATGATGGCAGATAAATCTCGATATGTGCGAGGTAAAATATTTGAAGGTGGTAACAAATATTCACCTATCATGCTACAACAAATTAAAATAAAAATCTAGTCAATATAATATAGAAATAATATTAATGAAACAAATTTGATCCGTAGTAATTTGACTTATATATGAATTAACAATAAAATACATGACAATCATATATATTTTGTGATGGAATATGTTACATACCTTAACATCCATGTGACTGATATGTTTGAAAGACCATTCATATCCTTCAAGTTCATTACCAACAATATAGCAGAGAGAAGATTTGTCTTGGAGCCGTCATAAAGGGGTTCGTATGCCTTGTCAAGAAGAGGTATATCATGAATATCATCAAAATGTTCATCATTTTCATGATCATCATCATCATCCATTCCAACATTAAATGAATCATGGATCAAAGTATTTGTAACATCATCTTCAACTATGTTATCAGTATGATCATCTTCTTCAATGTGATCATTAACATGTTCTCCATTAATATTCATAGCTCCATGTTCCTCCTGTACTTGTTCTGGAAGCACTTGCTGATCCGGACGATATGCCGTAGGATGTCTTTCCTTTATAATTACATGAAACAATCAATAGATAAAAGTTAATCTAAGAAATTCAAACGCAACACGTAAAAATTTATGTGATACATTAAAAATTTAACAAATTTTGTACTTTTGGGATGAAAAGAACAACGACCAATTGTATTGTTGGTAAAAAATAAGAAATATTATAATAATACAAAAATTTACAAAAGCAATCAAAATAAAAACATATATAATGCAAACATACAAATGGATGGTATTCATGTCCCCCCTCGGCGTGCCCATGCTCCCTACAATGTTTTGTGGCTGTTGTGATCAAAATTCTTCTCCTCTTAAAGCCTCTGCATTGATTACATGGACAATAGCATTTACCATCACCCCTTCTTTCAACTCCTTCTCACAATCTAGCAAGCAATTGTCGATTTTGATCGTCTGGATCATGAATATTCGTAGTTGACATTTTCTCGTAAAGAGCTTAAATGAAGATTATCAATCTTAGAAAATGACGCTCCAGAGTACTTTGCTCACTTGAATAACAAAAACAACAAAAAGCACTCCGCTGAACCAAAAACAATCCGCAAACCGTCGCTGGTATGGCAAACATGTCGGAATGGTTTGATATTTATAAATTGTAAAAGTAAAAAAATCAAACCTACATCGGATGTCCGACGACATTAATCTAGTGGCTGTTGGGAAAAAATCCGTCGGATATCCGACCTCTTTGGGTTCAAAATGAATTCAGTTATCCGACATCCATTTCGTCGGATATCCGAATAGGCGTCAGATATTAGCAGAGCCTTCGGATAGCCTGACAACCTTGTTGAATATTCAAAAGTACATCGGATATCCCATGGAAACATCTCAAAATTTATTAAAAAAAACAAAAAAAAAGTAATTTTCAAAGAAAAATCCGACGACACAGTCCATTTCGTCGGAGGTCATCGGATTTGCTCATCGGATATTGGGTTCAAATCTACTAGTGTCCTCCTCTCCTTTGTCTGTAGCTATACCTCCCTAACCCTCATCCCCTCTCTCCCTCTCCCTCCCTAACACTCCTCCCCTCCACCACATTTCGACCCCTCTCTCTCTCTCTTTATCTCGCTCTCACTCTCTCCCCATTTAATCCTCCTCTATCTCCCTCTCTATGTAAAATCCATCTTCGTATCCATCTCCCTCCTATTTACATAAAATTCCTATCCTTTTCCCTCTCCCTCCTATCTCCATCTCCCTAACTATAACCATCGTCCACTCTCTCTCACTCCTCTCATATATTCTTAATCCACCTCCTGCCCCTCCCCCCTTTCTCACTATATTCTTAACCATGCTCCTCTCTCCCCCTAACCCCCATCCTCTCACTATCTCTATATAACCATTATCTCTCTCTCTCTACTTAACCATCCTCCCCTCTTTATCCCCCCTATGTCCCTCTCTTTCTCTCGTTAATAATCCTCTCTCTCTCACTACAAGGGAAAGACCTTGTAGCAGAGGTTTCCCACAAATTGGCCTTTTATAATGCCCCCAAACCAATGATCAAGGATTTACTGAGAAGCATAGGGAGGAGGAGGATGAATTGGCATTCAGGAAACCCTAGGGGATTATCGATAGAGAATACAAATATAGGAAAATGAGGCTTAATAGATATAATTTCACTGACATAAATGAGACCTTTGGCATGGGTGAGAAGACCCCCGATGTAGCTATTTAGACTTATGTTTATATCATGCAGAAGCGGCCCTCAAGAGGGAAAAGGAAGAAACCCTAAGGCTAGTTGCGAAGAAGCACCAGGAAGAGGATGAACATAAGGTGAAGGATAAAGATGGTGTCACTCAGGCCCCGATGGTACAACTTTCCTGGAAGCAAAGGAATCGACGGGACCAAGCTCAAGATTAAGACAATTCTGCAAAGAGGGCATAGGCTTCATTGGACTGGGATGTCCCCCTATGCCACTCATTGGATTAGCAGGTGGGATGGTACACCTAGTGTATGAAGGATAAATAATGATGCAACTTTGGGCATTGATTTTCGTAACATATTAGAAGGTGGGATGCTACACCTACCCCAGGAAGGGTTAATAGTGATACGACTCCTAAGTATATACTAAGTGAATAACGACTCAAATAGAAGATGAAACAGTTGCTTGGTAAGAATGTAAACCTCAAATGCTGGAAGTTGAACGGTCTTTTTATCTGTGCAATTCCTCTAGCCATGTGAAATATGTAAATCATGTATGTGAGGAGGGATAGGAGGAAGCAACCATAGAATGGAGTAAAGGAGAAGCAACGTAAAGATGAGAAGTAGATCCATAGCACTGAAAGATGAGAAGTAGAGCCATAGGACTGACATTTGGTTCTCGATTATGCCAATGTATAGGCTGGGTTCGAAGTAGTAGCGTATGGCCCTATTGATGTAATTTGGAGTGGCATGAGTAATGAATAAAAACTTTCATACATTTCCTTATTCCCATTAGTTTTACAATGTTTGTATTTATTGCGCATCTCTATGCTTGTATAGATTGAATTGGTTGTTGGTTCAATGGTAATTTTGTTGTCCATATCTGTAGCATCTTATTTTCTACGTTACCCCCCCTCTCTCTCTCCTTAATTGTTTCTCTCTCTCTCTCTCTCTCTCTCTCTCTGTATCTCTCTCTCTCTCTCTCTCTCTCTCTCTCTCTCTCTGTATCTCTCTCTCTCTCTCTCTCTCTCTCTCTCTCTCTCTCTCACACACACACACACACACACAACATGTCACCCTACCTCGCCCATAACATTCAAGCAACTTGTACCTCAAGCGACCATGGAGAGGGTGAGCGAATCCATTGTATGCCTTTTAGTAAGGATATAAGTTTTGGTCAGAATCTCTCTCTATCTCTCCCTCTCTCTCTCTCTCTCCTTAACCTTCCCTTGCCTCTCTCTCTAACCCTCCTCTACCATCTCACTCTTATCATTATTTGGTAAACCTTCTCTCTCTGTATTACACAAAAACCTACTCATGACACCCATATCCCATTTAAAGGCCTACAAAGAACTCGTACAAGGGGATCATGTGTTGGTTCGAGGACTTGTTGAAGGATATTACCCATTAAAAGGTGCAACAATATCATGATGTATTTTGTTACTCGACCATGTTTGAGGCCCTATGGCCCATATTTGTTGTGAAAAAAACATGTATCCAAATTTGATGTTAAAGAATTCTTAGAGAGTGTTTGTGTTGTGGTTTACATTAATTTCTCATGGTGATTGAGCCCGATAAGTGGTTTTTATGGCCTAAGGACCAAATGATCTCTCTCTATCCCCCCGATCTATCTCGATCCTTAACCCATATCTCTCTCTCTCTCTCTCTCACACACACACATACACACACACACACACACAACATGTAACCATACCTCTCCCATAATGATTGAGAAACTTGTACCTCAATCAACCATAGAGAGGGTAAGGGAATCCATTGTATCCCTTTCAGTAAGTATTGAAATTTTGATCAGTCTCTCTCTCTCTCTGACACACACACAAAGACTCTCTCTCTCTCTCTCTTTCTCTCTCTCTCCCCCCTTAAAATGCCTCCCCCTCTCGCTCTAACCCTCTTCACCCATATCACTCTATCATTATTTTATAAACCTCCTCTATCTATAGTACATAGAATACTACTCATGACACGCATATCCCATTTAAAGGCCTACAAAGAACTCATACAAGGGGCATACCATTTGATCTATCCATGGTCCCACGTGGTTGTCTACGGATGTTCTCATGGTGCTTAAACTTGCGAATCTATGCTTAGGGCCCAAGTTTGTTGTTTTCCTCCCCCAACCATGCTAAAGGGATAGAGGCTCTTGTTTCATTACCACAACAATGGTCAAGGCATGAAGACCCATCCATAGTGCACAAACCATGTTAATGGCACCCACATCTAAATGCCTAGAAAAATACTCCCTAATGGGGGCTCATGTGGTTTCTAGGTGGTTGTTATACTTCACGAACTAAAAAATGTTCAATTAAGGTTTAAACCCCATGTTTCACCCTTCACCATGTTTAGGTTTCAACACCCATATCTAGTGCACAATACTTATGCATGGCCCTTATATCCCACTTGGATGCCTACAAATAACCCTTATAAAAGACTCTTGTGTTAGTCCATGGACTTAAAGAAACTAAGTCCAAGAATTTTCAACAATATCTCAAGGCACTTAAATTTTCCTTCCTTGACCATGTTCAAGGACCCATGAACCATCCTTTTTAATTAAAACCTTATAATGGCATCCATATCAAACTTTGATTGTAAATCCCCCTATAGAGGGTCCATGTCATTATTTTCACATGTTGTTGATGGCTATTGAACCTAAGAGTCTATGTTTAAGCCCTAAGGATGAAGTTGTTTCCTCCCCAAACCATTGCACTTGAGCTTGAAAAGGCTAATTTATGGTTGAAGCCCTTTGTCCCCCCTAGGCATGTTTATTCCTATAGACCCATTCCCAATTCATGAAACCTAATCATGTTGAATGTATCCCACTCACATAATAAACAACACTATCCATGGAATCGAAAAACATTACCAACATGGATCGAAGACATAATCTTGTTTAAGGAATGCGATGTAGCCTAATCATGGTATATGTATCCCTCTGCATTTGCTAGAGATACCCCACAAGGGTTATGTGTGGTGGTTTGCGTTATCACTCAGATTTTACCCTTTGGTTGTAGAAGGATAAACCTAAGGTAATTGTTTCAAACCAAGCTTTAGGAGGGAAATTAGCTTTTTCCCTACCAGAGAGGGCTCTCTCAAAAATATGTAAATGGCTAAAGATAATAAATGGGGTTTTTCAAAATAAGCATGTGGTTGAAATTCACACAAGAATCATAGGGCATGGAGTCAAAAATTAAGAAGTCTTTATACCAACATATAAACAACAATAAATATTCTGATAGAGGCAAGGTAGTTGTCACATTAAAGTCAAAGCTTTTTGTAGGTGATTTAGAAAGAAACATGGATAGTCCATCAACAATGGGCACTATTGTAGTCCTAGGGGTGATGTGGTTACCATAGATACATTACATAATATAAGCAAAGCATACACAATGATATAGATACAAGAGACAAGACAGATAGAGAGAACACAAGCCTTTATATTAACCAACAAGAGCATAATACAATCATAGAACCAATCTTAACTTGTACATCGGCTCAATAGCCTATATATATAAATATATATATATATATACAAATACAGTTACATAATCGTTTGTCGGTCTATCCAACCAACCCGACCTATACTAGTTGACATGACCTGTCGACATATGCTTCAGAGTGGTTGGGCAGAGGGCCTAGTCGACAGGTCGACCTAGGCCCCTCCAACATCCCCCCACCTCAAAATATTTGTTCGTCCAGAAGAAATGGAGAGATCAAAATTGCAAAAAGAGTTATTAAGACAGTTATGATGAACGTAACCTGGAACCAATAGCATCAGGTATCTGTAGACAGGCTTCAAGAATAAATTCTATAGAAACAGAGAGATGGTGTTGGAACTCTTCCCAAGTGAGAAGCATATTTTGGATGTCGACAATCAGAGTTGTGAGTTTTGACAAGTTTTCCATCTTGTCGTGAGTGGATGTATCTTGTAAATGGATCATGTCAGGACCGAATATGATAATTGTTGTTTCAGCAGCACCAAGTAACTAATGGACTCGGGGCTTAATTTTTCCACGTTTGTTGACGTTGCCTCGTGCTTGAGACATCCACTGAACTTCTTGTTTTTCTAATTTATCCAATTTCTTATTTTACATGATAATATGACTGTCATTTTTTTCAATAAGGGATTCCTCTGTAGTCAAGCATTGGTGCTGATGTTTTCTTAGCAGTGTTCTTGTTTTGTGAAGATCTTTGTAAATGTCTCCATAATATACATACCAATTGTTAAGAATTTCGGTAAGTTTTTCTGCATGACTATCATACTGCTTGAGTAATTTGAGAGCTTTTGAAAAGGCTATAAACTGATTTGTCATGAGGGAAGCTACCTCAACAACTTGATCCTGTTGTTTCTTGAGAAGCTCAGATTGTAGCATCGACACGACAGACTCAAATAAATGATATGCTCTATCAAGAGGTGATGTTGTGTCGGAATTGGCTGGAAGCGTGATAACTTGCTAAGCTAAGTTTTCACATTTAGAGAGGAATGTAGTCTTTTCTTCCTATAGCTGCAATATCTGATCTTCTGATTCTTGTCGGCGACATCTTTGCACTCTGAAAACTGCATCTTCAAGTAAATCAAGCTCTTCTTGGGAGGCCAACTGAGGATGATAGCTTATGGTAGCTCCAAATTGATATAAGTAAACAGAGAGAGTATTTTCTGATTGGCCTTGCTGTGTTTGCTACATTTGTAGTTGCTGCTGCAATTATCTTTCTTTGCGTTTCTTCTCTTTGTGTTTCTTCTGGCTACTCTTTTCTTTTTCTTTTTCTTTACTTAAGATTTGTTGTTCTGGCCCCTTATCTTTTTCGGTTGTTGCTAGATTACTGTTGTTGACTGCTTGTGTGCTGGAAACAGCTTGTTCTGCCTGGGTTTGTGTACTTGGTACTGCTTCGGTGGTGACTAGAGTTTCATGTTCAACAATTCCTGTACTTGGTGGAATGTCTGCTGGTATGCTGGATGTATCCATATTGCTTTCACTGATACCTAGAACATTAGTATGCTCTACTGGTTATGTTGTGTCGGCTGCAAAATCTTGAATTGCAGCTAGTTCCTTGGCTTGAATGGAAGTGGCTTCAACTGCTTCTGTCGTGGTTGCTTCTTTGTTGTGTTGTTGTATGACTAGACTAGAGTTGGATCCGTCAACAGGGAGACTCGACTGACTTATCAGGAGTGATGGCAGGTCGACTTATGTTGTAAGTGGACTCGAAGAAGTGGTACTGTCGAGTGGACCTGGACTAACTAAACTAACCTTAATTGTAGACTCGACATGGGGAGTGACAACTTGGGGGGGGGGTTCACTTTGAACGACTTTCGGTAATGTATTGACTGGGAGAGAAGTATAGATAGTTGTTTGTTTTGAATAAACTAGACCTAAAGGGTGAGGGTTTCTGATATGATGGGTCTTTTTGTGACCAACAATTTCTGGGACTTTCGATGGTAAAGGTAAACTTGCAGTTTGAATGGTGTCGGGGGGAGATAGGTTAACCGGGATAGTGGTTGGAGATGCAAATACTGGTTGTTGAATGACCATCTCATGCCATTTGGGACATAGTGTTGGGAGGTTTGCAATAAACATACTCAAAGCGGTGTTTGCTGGATTAACAGGAGCAGGTAATGCTAGAAGGCTGCTTTCTTCTTCTATTTTGGTTGGGGAAGAGGGGGGGGTCTGAATGGTTAGGTTGACATGGGGTTTGAATAGAATTTTAGGTTTTTTAATAACAATTATAGAGGATAGATACTTATATGTTTCTAGAGACCTTCTGAACTGATCTTCGATAGGTAATTTGTTCTTGGCTACATCTTCAAGAATCTGAGTAGAAGTGTCATATAACTTGATCTTGTCTTCTTTGGTAGGTTCTTGAAATGTTACTTTTCTTTTCCCTTTTCCTTGGGTTGGTATTACCTTGTTCTGTCTGGCTATAATGAGTTCAACTACTAGCTTTTGTATGTTGTCATCTGTCAAAATATATTCTGGGTTGTCGGACTCTGTGCTGTTGTCCGATTATTCCTCGGCTTCTGTTGATTCTATGTGCAGAGTCTGGGTAAGTGCTAACACCTTAGGGTTATGTATCAGCTCGAGTTGATAAGTGAAGGTGTTCATATACAACCGACTTTCATATGCTTCTTCCTGTTCCATATCACTGAGAGGATCGACATAATTGAAGTTTATTTTCCTTGCTTGGGCCGGAATAGCTAATACTTCGTTACACTGTCGACTTAACTCCATGAAAATTTTTCTTACCGAAGGGTAATAGTCGAGGCGCCTTGCTGGACCTGCTGCTCCTTCCATGTAGCAAACTGCTGTATCATCCAAGGATAGTTGGATGTGTGCTGTTGGGGGTATACATCGACGAACGTTTTTTGGTACTCTCCATCTTGTCACCATTGTTTTAAGGTTTATAAACCATGCTTCTCGCCAAATTTTAACTATTGTAGGCCCATGTCGACTTGCTCCAGGTGCAAAACAATGGAAATTCTCCATAAGGACAAGTCATTCTTGCGAGAAATATTTGTTTCCTTTTGGTCGAAAATGGGTCATAGCAATCCATATGAGTATAGATGGGTAACGGATGCTAGTTCCCTCCTCTTGGAACTTATGGCATGTGTATTTGAGAATATTGGCCAAGAAGTCTACCCATTTGTATACTTTGTCATTCATAGCAATATTCTTGACAGCTTCCAACATGTCGGTCTTCAAATCTGATCCCCTGCCTGTCCATGAAAGTGCATGCGACACAATCTTGGCAGCAGTTCTGTAATTGCGATATACAATTTTGCTTACGACTATGCCTCGTGAATTTTTTCTAGCAGGAGTATCAACAAACTCATCGACCAAGTTTGCGCCTAAACTTGTTGGTACAACATCTCCCATATTTGATAGGCCATTTATCTTGTGGATAATTTCTCCATTGTTGTCAACCGAGACATCGAAATAAAGTTTGCCATTGTGATACCTGCTAACAATAAATTATGCAATGACTTCTTTAAGTCCTCCGAAGGTATCCAACAAGGTTGCCTTCATATAATGTAGAATTGTGGCTGTCTGTAATTGCCGTGCTTCCTCCCTCCAGCGACTTTCTGTCTCCTTCCCCCAATCTTCAATGCTCTTCCATGCTTTCTTCCAAGTGGGTTCTACTGCTTTCGCATTCCAGATCATCTGGAGTCTTGTTTCCAATGGTGCATGTGCTTTTTCCAACTCTCTAACTGTCCTCGCAGTGGCTCTGGTAGCTGTTAAATTTTTTCTGAGAGACATTGCGGATTCAGGATTCAAGAATGTGAAATTAGTTTTGGCGGGGTTAGGGAGCTCTGTATCTTGGAGTTCAAGTTCTTGGCAAAACAGTGCCCAAGAATCCTCGAGCTCCGGATTTATGGTGGAGTTACTTGGCATGGGTGAACAAGACATAGAGGCCTTTATTGATGGTTGATTTGATGGGGTTATTAAATTGGACTGATAGGATATCGGCACCCTGTCAGGTGCATTACTTATGGCGTTGCAGTTATCTCTAGCCTTTATTTCTTTTTCATCATGATGCCGTGATCCCTCATTTGATGTGTTATGCCGACGGACTTCTCTAATTGAGTTTGGTCGATCCGGGCTCCAATGCTTCTATCGTGCCTGATTTTCCTCTGTAAATCATTGGTGGTCTTGTCGATGTCTATAATATCGACGGTTATGCACCGAAATGTTTTCTCTACTCTTTCCATCCTTCTTCTGCCACTCTCTCATCATTCTACCTTTTTCATGCCCTCCTATTTTTCTTGATTGCTTATAGTACTCTCATTCGGTTACTTCTTAACTGGTTTTTTTTTTCTTTCGAATATTCATGACTTGTACCTCTTAGGTCGGGCTCCATTTACCACTTTCTTGAAAACATTTCCTTGTAGTGTTTTCAGTCGGACTGATCCATTAGGATTTAATGCTTCGACAATATAGGGTCCCATCTGTTAGATTTTGAGCATTAATTCAACATACTCTAGGATCTTTACTGAGAGAATAACATGTACAACATATCAATCATATCAAGCATGTATCAAGCATATCAAGCAATCACATAAGACAATGGACACACAAAGTTTCACTGGGGAAAACCATAAAGGTGAAAAACCCCACAACTTCCTCAGAGATAGAAAGAGCAATGATACAACCAAAGTACATGAGATAGACTTCTCCTAGCAGCTGATCCTCCTCCTCACATGTGCACCACTTTTCGAGTGATAGAAGAGTGAGTAATGAAATATCAAATAGAGATCTCTCGATATCTATTTATACTTGTCTTGTCCTACCCAATAAACCAGTGGGGCCGACTTGTCTAACTTATTCTAATAACCCATGGTTACATTAATCCGGGCCGACCCCTTACTAGGTGGTCTAATAACCCATCAGCAAGTTACAACACTTGTGACACTTGTCAATACAAATGACGACACTTCCGTATAGAGGAATAATACATCTTTATAAGAGTACAATAAAATAAATATATGAAATACATTCCGAAGTTACATATACATCAACACTTCCTCTTAACTAGGAAGGTATTTCTCGACACAGATCTACTAGCACAAGTCTTCTTCTCTGGATCATCATCACTGGATCATCGTCATTGAATCATCGTCATCGAATCATCATCACTGTTGCTATCTCAATCAATATCCAATCTACTCATCATAGGAAGTTCTACAGAGCCAGTCCTTTTTCATACTTGATGTAGGCCCACCACCTGTAGGTCTTCATCATCACTGGCCATACTATCGAATCCTCAGGACTGATTACATGCATTAAGCCAAGACCTCGAAAGAGCATCCCAGGACTGATTATGAGCATACTGCTCAACCTATCGGATATCCCAAGATCTTTTATATGCAACTACACAACCTATCCATGGCCACGGAGTATCATCCTGATACTCATGATCATACTGATCATGTCATCTCAGTGAGCAATCCATCAAGTAGATACACCTCATGACTGATTACACTACCTCTACAAAACTTGCAAGAGAATCTTAGGACTGATCATATGCCTCTGCAAAACCTGTGTACCATACTATCACATCATCGTCTTCAGATCATCATCATCATCCATGGAGCACAACCTAGATGCACACACAATGCACTTACACTCACCAGCATGGGAGGACCAACCTACTACCATCTGTGAAAGGCTCACAACACTTACATCAATGACCATGGGAGGATGAACCTACCACCATGTCGGAATGGCTCAGCAATTACATCAACGATGATGGGAGGATGAACCTACCACCATGTCGAAAAATCTCAGCAATTACATCAATGACCATGGGAGGACAAACCTACCACCATGTCAGAAAAGCCTACTCGGCCCTTACAACTCACCATGGGAAGATGAACCTACCACCATGTGAGAATGGCCCAGCCCTTACATCTGCACAATAGGAGGATGAACCTACCACTATGTGAGAATGGCCTAGCCCTTACATCTACACCATAAGAGGACAAACCTACCATTATGTGAGAATGGATCAGCCCTTACATCTACACCATAGGAGGATGAACCTACCACTATGTGAGAATGGCTCATGTGCATCTATGTCTCCGGACTGATCACTTCCTCTTGGAAGTTATCTTGATCTGAAGTACACCAAGTCTCCCTTTGAAGTATTCAAACATCACTCTGGAAGGCGACTTGGTCAACACATCGGCTATCTACTCGTCCATCACAACATACAGGACCTTCACTACTCCTCTCTGCACCATATCCCTGATATAGTGATACTTGATCTCAATGTGCTTCGACTTGTCATGGAACACTAGGTTCTCCGACAACTTCACACAACTCTGGTTATTGCAATATATACAAGTAGCACTCAGATGGAGATCAAACAAAGTAGACAGTAGTTTCCTAATCCATACTTCCTCACAACTGGACGAACAAGATACGACATACTCTACTTCGACTGTACTCAGTGCCACACAGGACTTCTTCCTGCTAAACCAAGAGATCATACCGGATCCCATACTGAAGTAGCACCCTGAGGTGCTCTTCCGATCAATGGCATTGCTTGCACAGTCTGAATCAACATAACCCTCTAGGTTAAACTTTTGACTCACCTCATACTTGAGCGCATAGTCAACTATACCCTTCAGGTACCTCAGAATATGCTTTGCAACTATCAGGTGAACATGTCTCGGATCTGTCAAGTACTGGCTCGAGGTGTTCACCAGAAAGTAGATATCTAGTCTCGTATTCGTCAGGTACATCAAGGACCCAATCATCTGATGATATATCATAGCATCAACAGGCTCAGATGAAGCATCACACAGAAGCTTCAGGTTTGATGCCATAGGTGTGGCCATGGCCTTGCAGTCCATCATTCTAAACTTCTTCGGGATCTCTACTGCATACTTCCCTTGTCCAAGGAAGATTCCATTTGGACTCTGCCACACCTCCATACCAAGAAAATAGTGCATCATACCCAAGTCCTTCATCTCAAACTCGGCAGCAAGCTTCCTGTTCGTATCGACAATCAAACTATCCTCTCCTGTCAAAAACAGGTCATCCACATACAAAAGTAGTATTATTGGATTTCCTTCCTTAACCTTGTAGTAAAGGTTGGAATCTGCTTTACTCTTGGTAAATCCCAAACTGGATAGGAAACCATCTATCCTTCCATACCAGGTCTTGGGTGCCTGTTTCAAACCATATAGGGCTTTCTTCAGTTTGTACACATGAGTCCCTCTATCATGTGTCTCAAACCCGAGTGGCTACTCCACATACACTTCCTCTTCAACCACATGATTCAAGAAAGTTGTCTTGACATCCATCTGGTGTACCTTCCATTTCATCAATGCAGCCAGAGCAAGTACTGATATAATGGAAGTGTATCTGGCCATAGGAGAAAAAGTCTCTTCATAATCAATCCCTTCTTTCTGGGAGAAGCCACAAGCTACAAACCCTGCTTTATATTTCTCTATGCTTCCATCTGCAGCATGCTTGATCTTATTTATCCACTTGGAAGTCACCACAGACTTCCCATCTGGTCTTGCAACCACATCCCAAACATCATTCTTCATGATTGACTAGTATTCCTTGACCATGGCATCCTTCCATTCTTTCTTTTTTGTTGCTTCTTCATAACTGGAAAGTTCTTTGTTCATTATGTCAGAGAGTAAAGCAACATAGCTGGTATGTGATCTTGTTCTTTTCCTTTCTCTATGTTCCTCTTATGGAATACCAAACCTTTCTGCATCTTGGATGAGCCCTCTAGCCCATGCCGGTTTCCTCTTGTGAGATTCCTTCTCATAGGGTGGATCTACAGGTTGTTGTGGATCTTTTGTTTCGCGATCTTCTTCAGGAACTGCTTCATTCATGGTGGTGTCTTGAGTTCTGCATATTCTGGGTTCTTCATTATCTTCAACTGGTGTTTTCCTTGATTTGATGTATGCTGAGCTTTCATCAAATGTTACATCCCTACTGATATCAATCTTCTTGAATCCTGGGAAGTAGATTTTGTAGGCCTTCAAGCTTTCACTATAACCCACAAATATGCACTTATTTCCTGAAGGATCTAGCTTTGTCCTCTTTTCTTTTGGGATGTGAGTGTATATTGGACAACCAAATATTCTGAGATGGCTAACTTTTGGTTTCTTACCAATGAACACTTCTTCTAGAGTTTTGTTGTCAAGTATCTTATGAGGTGTTCTATTCTGCACATATACCGTTGTTCTTGTTGCTTCTTCCCATAAGTGCATGGGTAGATCTTGGTCATGAAGCATTGCCCTAGCTGCTTCCATGATTGTCCTATTCTTTCTTTCGGCAACCCCATTCTGTTGTGGATTGTAAGAAGTAGTCAACTCCCTCTTAATCCCTGAATCACTGCATAGCTTCTTGAAGACTCCTGAAGTAAATTCTCCGCCATTGTCAGATCTGAAGATCTTGATCTTCATGTCAGTTTGGTTTTCTATCAAGGCTTTGAATTCCTTGAATTTGTTAAATACTTCATCTTTGTTCTTCAAAAATTTAACCCAAGTCTTCCTAGAGAAATCATCAATGAAGGAAGCATAGTATACATACCCACTCAGAGAACTGGATGACATCGGACCGCATACATCAGAGTGGATGATTTCCAAGATTCCTTTGTCCTTGCTTTCACTACTTGGAAATGTCTTCTTGGTGGTCTTTCCCTTTACACAACCTTTCCAAATTCCTCCATGCTTTGTCTGGATTTCAGGAAGACCTTCTACAACTTTGCTTGCAATTGGTAATGCCCTATAGTGCATGTGTGCAAGCCTTCTATGCCAAAGTTCACTTGGCTCTACTGAATCATGGACCATTGCTTATTTTGGTTGGCCCTTCAATTTGTATAATCCCCCCTCTTGCTCTCCAATCACCACTGCATCATCAATAGTCTTACCCTTTGGGCACATTAGGACTTGGCCATCTACAAATGAAACCCTCATGCCTTTTGCATCCAATGCAGATATGGAGAGTAGATTCTTCTTGGGACCTGGAACATATAGTACATCTTTCATCTTCATTGAATTTCTAGAGTCTAGTTTATAGGAGGCTTCACCACTCCCTTTTATTTGATACTGGTAGTCATCCCTAAGTTTCACCTTGTGGGGTGATTCATGCTCAGATAGATTTATAAAGGATTCCTTCAATCTTGTCATGTGTTTGGAAGCCCCACTGTCTATAAGCCAATCATTACTTCCATGAGTAATCGTTCCAGTAAGAGCAGAAATTGAAACATATTCTTCATCACTAGAAGAATCATCACTATCTTCTCTAGCCCTCTTCCTCGGAGGTTCATCATCCTCTATAGTATGAGCATGATGTCTTCTTTTGGTGTTCTTCCTTTTGTGAGAACCATCTTTCTTATTTCTGGGACAGTCTCTGGAATAGTGTCTCTTTTCATCACATGTATAGCAACGGGCATGGGACATGTTTCTTCTACCCTTCTGATTCTGATGGTGATGTCTTTCTTTCTTGCCATGATGGTGAGTCTTTTTGTCACCATGACTTTTGGAATGTGTTGTGAGAGGTTGATATTCATTCCCCATCTTCTCTTCTCGAGCTACAATTCGATCTTCTTCCTATGAGCATTCTTCCCACAATCTACTGAAAGTGATAAGTTTCTTCCTAGCACAAATTCCTTGGATGAAGGAATCCCATGACCTAGGAAGGCCATTAAGAGTGGTCATTAGCACCTCTCCATTTTCTATGTCTTCTCCCACAGCTTCAAGGTGTTCTTTTATCTGGAAGACCCTTGAGAAATAATACTGCATGGTCTCCACGTTCTGGATCTTGACATTCTTCAATTGATTCCTCATGGTCATCTTCCGATTTATGTTCTTCCCTTCAAATAGCTTGGTTAGGGAATCAAACATCTCCTTTGGTGTCTTTAGGGAATACACATGGTGTATTAGATGATCTTTGATAGAATCAGCAATGATCCTCTTTTCCTTGACCAAGTTCTTCTTGTGAAGAGCCTTAGCCTCTTCTTCTTTTGGGATAGGGACCACTTCATTTATATAAATGTCCAACTCATTTTCTTCCACGATTAACCCAATCCTATATTTCCATGTTCAGAAGTTATCATCCCCTTCAAGCTTATCCTCAAGCTTGGTGTGGTGAGACATCTTAAAGAGTACTTCAAATGGAAATAGAAAAGTTTTAGGTCTTACCACTTGTCTTACTGAAAACTGGATCTAGTCCCAATTAGGGTTTGTTAGAGAAACCCTAAAAATTCAAAATGTAAATTTCAAAATTCTGAAAGGATAGAAAGATGCGCCTTTATGAGCTGATCAGCCTGGTATACTCAAAATTTGAAAATTGCAAAGTTTGACCCTTCAGAAATACTTTTCAATCTCCCGGAGTCACTTGAGAGAACCCTGAATTAGGGTTTGAGTTTTTCGAATATTTACCCAACCAAAAATCTCTATACAAAGCTCTAAACTTTGATTTTTCCAAGGAGCTTCGAGCTATGTCTTCAGATTTCAAAAATTCCTCTTTTTGTGGAAACCCTAATATTTAGGGCCAAAACTGAAAGTGCTTAGAATTGAATTCTGATTAGACAGAAAGATTCTCCTTCATGAGTGGAGTTAATCTACCTTTCTGCTTTTCCAAAATATGTGGAGAGAAACCCAATAAGCAAGAAACCCTAGTTTCCGCCACTGCACAATGTCTTCTTCTTAGGGAAGCTCTAATACCATGTTAGATTTTGAGCATTAATTCAGCATACTCTAGGATCTTTACTGAGAGAATAACATGTACAGCATATCAATTATATCAAGCATGTATCAAGCATGTCAAGCAATCACATAAGATAATGGACACACAGAGTATCACTAAGGAAAACCATAAAGGTGAAAAACCCCACAACTTCCTCAGATATAGAAAGAGTAATGATACAACCAAAGTACAAGAGGTAAACTTCTCCTAGCAGCTGATCCTCCTCCTCACATGTTAGCCAATTTTTGAGTGATAAAAGAGTGAGTAATGAGATATCAAATAGAGATCTCCCGATCTCTAATTATACTTGTCTTGTCTTGCCCAATAAACCGGTGGGGCCGACTTGTCTAGCTTAGACTAATAACCCATGGTTACATTAATCTGGGCCGACCCCTTACTAGGTGGTCTAATAACCCATCAGCAAGTTACAACACTTGCGACACTTGTCAATACAAATGACGACGCTTCCGTATAGAGGAATAATATATCTCTATAGGAGTACAATAAAATACATAGATGAAATACATTATGAAGTTACATATACATCAACACCATCCATTCTATATGCAGCTTCCTCAGCTTCCCTTTTACTCGGCTATTATAGAGGAGTGCCAAATCTCCAACTAATAGATTGTTCTGTTTGATATTTCTATCATGCAATGCTTTCTGTTGCTATTTTTGGACTCATTGATGTTCTATTGCCAACTGTCAACTTTCATCCAGCTTTGACAGTTGTAGTAGCCGTTCTTGTTGAGTATCTTCGATGTCAATACGTAAAGCTACTACAATGGTCGGTGCTTGTCGTAAAAAATGTAATGGGATGATAGCTTCTTGTCCATAGACAAGTGAGAATGGTGTCTAACCTGTCGTTCTTTTGTATGTTATTCTATATGCCCAAAGAACAACAGGTACTTTGTCATCCCAGTCATCTTTCTTTGTGTTGCATATTTTCGTCAATCCTTTTCTAAGTGTTTTGTTGAACGATTCTACAGCGCCATTCGACTGAGGATGGTACGCTGTGCTTATTCTATGATCAACTACAAATTATTTAGTCAGTGCTTCAATGGTTTTACATACAAAATGCGTACCTTGGTCACTTATCAATGTTATGGGGAATCCAAAATGTGTTATGATGTTTTCATAAATAAACTTAGCGACAAATTCGCTTGAACATGTTTTGACCGGTTCTGCTTCTGCCCACTTGGTAACATATTCGACAGCAGTGATAATATATTGAGCACCTATCCTTCTTCCCACTACTGGAAATGGTCCAATAAAATTGATAGCCCAAATTTTTAATGTTCAGCTAGCGTTGATTGGAACCAGTGGCATTTCTGTTCTTAGGAGTGGTAAGCCCATGCACTGACATCTATCACACTTAGATACAAATTCTTGACAGTATTTATGAAATGTCGGCCACCAAAGTATGGCTTGTAGGATTTTTCTAGCTGTTATGTCTGCATGATAATGTCCTCTCGCCAGTCCAGCATGAGATTTTGCAAGTATATCCTATCATTCATGGTCAAGTGCACATCTACGCAATATATCATCAAAGCCAAGTTTATAGAGGAATCCATTGTTTAGAGTGTAGGGGGATACTTTCATTGCTAAGATCTTCCTCTTTTTCTCAATCATTCCTTCAAGAGCTTGCCCATCCTCGAGAAATTGTGCAATTTCCACAACTTCTGAAGGGACTGCTTCAATACGAAACAAGTGTGCATCCGGTAAGTCATCTTCAATTCCTGTCAGTTCTTCTCCTGTGTCGACTCTCGACAGGTGGTCTGGTTCGACATTAGCTTTTCCAGGTCAAATGATTACTTCAAATTCAAATTCTTCAAATAGTAATAGCCAGCGGCATAACCTCCCATGATGCAATGGTTTATTGACTAAGTATTTTAAATCTTGATGATCTGTATAAAATACAAAAGGGTTAGCTAATAAATAATGACAGTATTTCTGTAGTGCAAATACCATACCTAATGATTCCCTTTCAGTCGTAGAATAATTTCTTTCATCTTTATTGAATTTCCAACTGCTGAATGCATTAGGGTAATCCATGCCATCTTCTCCGAGTTGGGTTAAAATGGCACTGACTACTATTCTAGATGATCCCATATGTACATGCAATTTCTTCAACCAATCCAGAAATCAGAGGATGGGTGCTTCGACCATTTTTTTTTCAACATGTTAAATGAGATGGCGCACTCCTCTCTTCACCTATAATCCCGATCATCTTTTAGCAGTTCTTCGAGAGGATAAGTCATATCAGAATAATGTCTGATAAACTTCCTGTAATATCCGGTATGACCCAACAGGATCCGCACTTGTTTCGGAGTAACTAGAGGCTTTAGGTCAAGGATAATTTTGATCTTCATGTAATCGACCTTGATTCCTTCTTTCCAAACTACATGGCCTACTAATATGCCGATGGGTGTCGCGAAAATGCATTTTTTAATATTTAGCGACAATTGTATCTGTCGACAACATTCCAACATCAGTCAAAGCCATTTGCAATGATCTTTTAACATTGTATAGATTGTCCAATCATCAAAGTATACAGCCATGGTTTTGTAGATATATTCTTGAAATGCTTTGACGACAATTCTTGAGAAGACCATAGGTGCATTCTTCAAACCAAAGGGCATAACTTTGTACGCGAATGACCCAAATTCATACATGAATGTTGTCTTTTTCTGATCTTCCTTTTCAATAGGTAGTTGGTTGTACCCCAAGAATCCATCCGTGAAAGAGTAGCACTCATGCCCTGCAACTTCACTAATAATTTCATCTATGAAAGGAGTTTGAAATGGATCTGTGAGTGTTACCTTGTTCAGCTCGCAAAAGTCGACATAGATTCCCAGTCGTGTCAGATATTATTTCTTTGGTTGAATAGCCATCAGGCTTGCCCATTCCGACTGGTTGATAGCATATATGATTCCTACTGCAAGCATGCTATCGATCTCATGTTTAACAATATCCTTATATTTATGAGCAAGCTTGTAGGGTCTTTTCTTTATAGGTATGGCATCTGGTTTAATATCAATTTTCATTTCTCTAATCTCCTGCACAAGTCCTTTCAAGTCTCTATAATCTCAAGCAAATATGTCTTGAAATTATTTGAGGATACTGGAGATTTTTGTTGTTTTCTCCTCACTCCAGTAATCACCAATATTTGCCATTTTCGGTCATTCGTCATTTCAAATTTCTACTTCTTTTGTTTTAATTTTCGCATCCATCCATTCTGCTGCATGACTGTCACTTATCTGTCTTTAACCTTCTTTGGTTTATGTGAAAGCTGATGGAAAGTCCTTTTCTGACAACCTTTCGGGTTCATGTTTTTCGACAATCTCGGTGCTAAAGACTGTTTTTACATGCTTCGACACGTCAGGATGATCCTTTCTCCATTGAAAACTTTTTCCAACTGATATCTCCATTTCTAGGCTTAGTCTTGTCGAATGCTGGCTTTCTGTCGACTTTATGTTGTAGTAGGTAGTAGGTGGGTGCATAATCTTCTGCTTTTCTACAGGTGTTAAGGTTTTTGTCGGTCGCAGAAATTCTTTGATGATTCAACTTGCTTCTACCAGCTCCTCATCCTGCAGAGAAAACTGGAAGTCCTTGATGAAATTTTCTTTTATGTCTTTCCAGAAGAATGTTTCTCCTCTCGCTTCTTCCATCTTGTTCCATTTGTTAGGTAGATTATCAAGTGTTCTGTGGAAGAGGTGAGGCCATGCTCTTTCATCTCTATAGCCAAATTTTCTCCATTCCCTTTCGCAACAGTCGATGTGGATTTCAGGATTTTGTCCTTGTGTAAACAGAGGGATATCGGCCTGAATTGTCAATTTTCTACCTCCAAACCTTTCTATAAAAAATGTTGATGTCGTATTTGGAGTTTCGACTGATTGGTGTCCCACCATCTCGTATCTTGACCAGTAAATGTCTCTACCAAACTTTGTAGTTGGCATTGCTCTCCGACATGTTTTGATACATGTTTGACATGTACAACAGGTGAATCACATTCTTTATACCTTAATGTCGAATTACCTGATTCTGCATTTCTGTCTGGAACAAGTGTTGGATATGCTCACATTTTTCATTCGAATATCTTTAGTGTGTATGATACTGAGAGACATTTCTTTATTTGCTTCTTTGAGATGCCTTCCACAGTCTATCATTCTTTCGCATGCAAATCATAGTTCTCTATTTTCTTGTCATACAATTTTGCATCGGAATTGTATTCGACCAAGACAGGATCTCCGAGGTGAATTTCTCCTTGGGTATTTGGCTCAATGCGATCTTCATTATTGTCTATGCCGTAAAGCTATCGAATATCATTATCAATTTCGGTAGGTTCTGACCATGGTTCTCCTTACGAAAGATGAAGGCCTTAATTTCCTTAGACAAAAGTCATATCAAGTTGAAAAGCAACGGGAAGAAGGTTATCGTCCCCAAGGTCAACCAACCAAGGCAGGGAAAGAGCTCACATCATCCTTGGGAGTGATGATCTCAAAATCTACTGTTGTCGTGATGCCTATGATGGAAGTTTTGACTCATTTCCATACTCCAATCAGCTCAATTAATCCTTGATCTGTGAGCTTTAGATAGATGTCTAATTCTATAATGACCCTTTTTCAAAATTTTATTAAAATGCCAATTTTTCCACTTTTTCCCCAATTTCGACCTTTCACTAGTTTTACTGTTTTGACCTCCAAATCAACCCAAATGCTCCCAAATATTCTGTAGGAGTGTATGAATGGTATTTAGACTTGAATATTAGGTTCAGTGATGTTTTATGGCCCTCCAAATACTGCTGCAAACTTGATTTGTATTCTGATCAATATGTGTAATTTTGACTAGTAATTTGTGCATCAAATCCCCCAGGGGTAACACTGCAAATGGCCTTCCAAATGCCTCCAAACTCCCACGAATTTATGAAAAGAGGTATGTAATGTGTTAAGTATGTGATTAAGGTATCTTATGCACCATTAATTGATTTTTACTACTATTCTAACTCTCTCACATTCAACAACAAAAACCCCCAATTCGACCCTTGGGGAAATGGCACTATTTCACCTCTCAATACAAACAAATTGAGTAAAAATGCTTCAAATGCTCAAGTACAGTACATGAAAATTGTAGAATATATTCATGGCAGTATATGAATCACAAATATATAAGATAATCATCCATCCATTTGAAATAATCAACCTTATAGTGTCATACATCAAAGCATTGGGGAAATGGACATTGTTTGCTCATTAATCAATAATTTTGCATACATTCAATGGGTATTTCGACCTGAGAGTTTCTGAATATGAAGGAAATAGGATATGAAGCTATTACAATCAGAAAAATATCATACGAAGCTCTCCCAATGAGTGCAATATCTCACCCAAAGCGCAATCCCTCAAGGAGCCCGAATATGCCTTCAAAATTGGAAATGGTGGAGAGAAAGTGCTGCACTAAACCAAACCATGAAACTTCCTGTAGCTGCTACCTACAAATAAAACTCCATTAAAGCACCATGAAAGACCTGAGTGGCCTCTCCAAACACCAACTTGGATGGGAATCTTTCACCCTCGAAATTGGCTAAGGCAAGAAACTAGTCATCCACTAGTTCTCTCTTCATAAATGCAATTTTTCTCAAATCATCAAAATCCATTCTCATACTTGATTTCTACATTTTATAACCAACATTAGCCTTCAAGGGGTCGAAATCCTCTCAATAGATTCAATAAATTTCCATTTAGAAAATATTCCTCATTTGCCACTTGTCTCCTAGTTCCAACCTTCCATCTTCTCCCAAATTCGAATTTGAGTCTCTTTAGCTTCCCCCAACTCCATGAGCGCCTTCCTTGAGCCTATTTTTGGGGATGACATGTCATAATGGTCAGGTGTAAGAATTCAGGTCTGAATTTTGTCATAAATGTCATAGATGCTTCATTATTGTTGTCATAAGACTAGGGAATCTAGCCCAAGTGTCCACTAGTCTCCAATTTGACTCTTCCTCTCCCATGGAGGTTACTATTCCATCCCATTTCGACCTAAGATGATAAATGCCATGTGTTATGACTTACCAACTCACCCATGAGTGTTCACCTTCCCATGAATTCGAATTGGCAAGAGAGAGCTGCCATTTGTCATTGAAAAATCAAGCTAGTGTGGGTCCCACCACCTCCATATGTCTCCAAAACCACTTGCCACTTAGAATTTATCTTGAATTTATTTATTCACCATATTTATTAAATGCTTGAACCCCTCTAATGTCTAAATATCATTTATTAGCTTCCTTATTACCATCCCACATGTGCCCATCCAACCTAGGAAACTTAGGTACGATTGATGGGATTGTCTTACTATGCACTTACTTGAATGGGGACATTACAGTCCTCCCCACCCAAGATTGCTTGTCCTCAAGCAATTTCAGATTTGGATGCTACAAAATATTCTCCTCTTCCCATGTGGCATCTTCATTTGGTAACTCCTTCCATTGCACTAAATATTCTTTGATGATTCTACTCCTCAACCTTCTTTCCCGTGTCTTCAAAATCTTTTCCGGAACAGGTGTGAGCTGACCTTCATCATCCAAAGGAGGAAGTATTTCTGAAGTGATGATTTTCTGACCAAGAGCTTTCTTGAGACAAGAAACATGAAATACATTGTGGATTTTACTCCCTTCCGGAAGTTCTAGTTCATATGCTATTTCTCCAACCTTCCGTACTACCTTGTATGGCCCATAGTACCTTGGTTTTAATTTTTTTGCTCCATTATTTTTTAGAGATGTTTGTTTATAAGGATGCAACCTTAAATATACTAAATCATTGACTTGAAAGGTTCTTTCTTATCTATGCCTATCAGCATATTGTTTTTGCTGATTTTGAGCAACCTGCAAATTGTCTTTCAAGAGCTTTAAAATTTCTTGCCTCTCTTCTGCCCAATCTTTAGCCTTTGGGGCTCTACTATCACCAAATATAATGTCATCAAATGTAAGTGCATCATAACCATATAATTCTTTGAAAGGATACATTCCTATTGACATATGATAAGTGGTGTTGTAGCAAAACTCACCCAAGTGTAGCCATTTTGCCCATGCTTTTTGCTCCCCTCCCACATAGTTTCTTAGGTATCCTTCCAACCATTGGTTTACCCTCTCTTTTTTTCCATCAGTTTGTGGATGATAGCTGGTACTTGGAGTCAATTGAGTGCCTATCAATCTAAAAAGTTCTTGCCAAAAATCACCCATGAATCTACTATCTCTATCACTGACAATGCTCTTGGGGAGCCCATGCAATCTGAAGATTTCTTTGAAAAAAATATCAGCCACTTGTGTACCACTAAAAGATGATGTAACAGCAAAGAAATGAGCAAATTTTTTCAACCTATCAACTACCACATAGATGCAATCCTTACCCAAGGATTTAGGCAATCCGGTGATGAAATCCATGGAAATACTGTCCCATTTTTGCTCCAGAATGGGCAATGGTTGTAATAGGCCGGCTGGACATGTAAGTTCTGATTTATTTTGTTGACATGCTTTACATTCATTCACATACTTCTGAACATATTCCTTCAACCCCTTCCAAAAAAATCTTTGCCTCAAATGTCTATAAGTTTTGAAAATCCCCGGATGGCCCGCTAGTGGGGAATCATGTGCTTCTTGCAAAATTCGGTACTTGAGCTTGGAGTTATGAACTAAATAAATTATTCACTTATAATATATGAGCCCATTCAAAATCCTATAATTATAATCCGCTTTGATTCCATCCAACACATCACAAGCAAATTTGTCTTTGGCATATTCAACTAGTAGCATGTTTTTCCAATCCTTGGTAATATCCATGAGAGAAAAAGAAGGCCTTCTTGACAAAGCATCTGCTACTATATTATTCTTTCCTTTGACATATTCAATATCAAAATCATAAGCTTGAATCTTGCTTACCCACTTTTGTTGCCTTTCCTTTAGATCTTTTTGGGTGAGAAAGTGTCTTAGACTATTGTGGTCAGTTTTCACCACAAACTTGCTGCCCACCAAGTATTGTTTGAATTTGGCGAATGCATGCATAATGGCCAGCATTTCTTTATCATAGATGGAGTAAATTTTTTCATGAGGCTGCAACTTTATTCTCTCAAAGGCTATGGGGTGTTGGCCTTGCTTTAGGACAACCCATATTCCTCCACCTGAAGCATCACATTCCACAACAAAAGGTTTAGTAAAATCAGGAAGTGCAAGTATGGGACAACTACTCATTACCTATTTCATTTTTTGGAAGTCCTTTTCAGCCTCTTCATCCCACTTGAAAGCATCCTTCTTAGTCAAATCAATGAGTGGAGAATTCAACTTGGAGAACCCTTTCACAAATTTTCTGTAGTAGGTGCATCTGCCAATCAAGCCTCTCAATTCGGTAATATTTTTTGGTGATGGCCATTCCAAGATAGCCCTGATTTTTTCCATGTGTACTTTCACTCCTTCTTGCCCAATAATGTACTCAAGATACAGTAGTTCTTTCATCCCAAACTCACATTTTGATAACTTAGCAAATAAGGACTCTTCTTGCAAGATTTTCAACACAATCTCTAACTGTTGCAAATGCTCTTCCCATGTTTTACTGTAAATGAGAATATCATCAAAGAAAACCAAAACGAACCTTCTTAGTTGCTTGCAAAATATCCTATTCATACATGCTTAAAAGGTGGCTGGAGCATTAGTTAACCCAGAAGGCATGACAAGAAATTCAAAGTGGCCAAAATGACATCGAAAAGCGGTCTTTTGTACATCTTCATCTTTCATTCGAATTTGGTGATACCCTAATCTAACGTCAATTTTTTAGAAGTATTTGGCCCCATGTAGCTCATCCATGAGCTCATCAATCCTAGGAATAGGATACCTATTCTTGATAGTCTTTTTTTTCAAGGCTCTAAAATCTATGCACATTCTCAATGTTCCATCTTTTTTCTTCACTAGCACTACTGAAGAAGCATAAGGGCTAGAGCTTGGTCTAATGAGTCCCAACTCTAGGAGTTCTTGGATAGCTTTTTCAATCTCATCTCTGAACTTTTTAGGATGTCTATAAGGTGGTATCTGAATGGGTGAAGTACCCTCCTCCAAAATAATACTGTGCTCAACCCCCCTATCCGATGGCCTACCATGTGGAAGGTCTCTAAAAACCTTTTCATATTTTTGCAAAAGTCTCTCTATCTTCTTTGGGTGTTTGACAATATTTATAGTTGGCTTGGGAGATGTAATATTACATTTAGCACCCCATTCTATATTCCCATGCCTCAATATAGATCTCATACTATTGCAAGTTACTACTTGATTTGGATAAGTGTGTTTCCCTCGCACAATTCTTTGTACTCCTTTTGAATCTTGGAATTTCATTTTGGGAATTTGATAATTTACTGTATGCTCTCCTATTGAATACATCCATTGCACTCCGAAAACCACATTAGTATCAGCAACATCAACCACATAAAAACTATCAACAAAAGTATAGTTACCTACGGTGACTTGCAGCTTTGGAACCCATGTTTTGCATTGCATTGTGTTGTGACCGGGAATGACAACTGTGAAGCCATCAAATGGTTCAATATGTATCTTTCTTTTATCTACCATCTCTGCATCAATGAAGCTCTGAGTGGCTCCTCCATCTACCAAAACTGAAGTTCTTTGTCCTTGTACCATACCTTTGCATCGGATAGTATGATAGCGAGGTACTGCTGAAAGCACTGCCATTCTTGCTTTGTCAGGTGAAGGATGATTTTCTTCTTGTCTTTCCTCTTCTACTGCTGTCTCATATTCCTCTTCTTTATCTGAAATATGTCCATATTCATCCATGCCCCCATCATACCCCTCGTTATCAGAAAATACTTCTATGTATTGAGCCTTTCCTTTGGTACATTTGTGCCCCGGTGTCCATGGTTGGAAGCATGTCAAGCACAATTTCTTTTTTCTAAGTTCATCCCTGTTTAGTCCCTCTTTTTTATTCCTCTCAAATGACTCTCTTTGCCAAGGTTTCTTATCATATCCATCCCTTTTCCAAGGTTTCTTTTCAAATTTGTAGCTAGGCTTAGGAGGAAATCTCGTTCTAGGAAGCACATTTTGGAGATCCCTAGTCAAGCTCATTGCATCTTTTAATGTGGTTGGCTTGTGGGATTTGACCAAACCTCTTAAGGGTTCAGCCAAACCTTCAGTGAACAGCAATACTAATCTTCCCATAGATACATCAGCCACCTTGACTGATAATTTTTGAAAGTCCAACATATATTCGGTAGGGGACCCAGTTTGCTTCAATTGAGCTAGTTCTTTGAAAGGCAATTCTGGATCTTTTTGTTCAAATCTTTCTAGTACCTTGTCAACAAATTCTCCATATGTTTTAACATAATTATGATCCAAGTATTTCATCCCATGAAACCACCATTCATTGGAATCTCCTTCCAAATGCAAAATGGCCATTTTTAATGCATCCTCTTCCAACATAGGATTCAGCTGAAAATATACATCCAATTTTTGCACCCAAGTGTTAGCAGAATTGTTAGAAGAACCATCAAAAGTAGGAAGTGACATTTTTCCAATAGCACTATTCAATTCTTTGGTTTGGAATGGACTCATATTTTCTCCCTTCCTTTTAATCTTTTGCGTAGCATCAATGTAGTCACTGAGTGGTACACCTCTTTTACACTCTTCATTCAAATCATTCCAATCATTTACTAGTTTCTTGTAATCCAATTCAAGATTGGACTCTTCTTTGGGTGTGAGAAATTTAAGTGCAGTATGCCTTTGTGTGCTTTGAAATTCATCAGGTCTATTATGAGGTCCTGTACTTGAGAAAATATACTCATTCCCTTTCATCTTTTCCCCTGAGTGTGGACCACTATTATCTCCTATCATCCCTTTGCCTGAAAGTTGGATACCCAACAATTCGAAACATTTCATCATTTGTTTATTCATATCTAGCATAACCATGGCAATTCCTTCAAAACATGGTTTTAAGGCTTCAATAAATTCCTCCTTATGTCTTAATTTTTCCTCCTCCTCTCTACCCATTGTTTTAGAAAAAAACTCTTTTTCTGCTACTATCTCTTCTTCAACCAAAACTTCTTCAACTATTGATTCAAAGGGTGGTGGTTTATTTGTTTGGATTCTTGTTAATACCATCAGGTTCCAATACCATGCACTGATACCACTTGTAATGACCCTTTTTCAAAATTTTATTAAAATGCCAATTTTTCCACTTTTTCCCCAATTTCGACCTTTCACTAGTTTTACTGTTTTGACCTCCAAATCAACCCAAATGATCCCAAATATTCTGTAGGAGTGTATGAATGGTATTTAGACTTGAATATTAGGTTTAGGGATGTTTTATGGTCCTCCAAATACTGCTGCAAACTTGATTTGTATTATGATCAATATGTGTAATTTTGACTAGTAATTTGTGCATCAAATCCCCCCGGGGTAACACTGCAAATGGCCTTCCAAATGCCTCCAAACTCCCATGAATTTATGAACATAGGTATGTAATGTGTTATTTATGTGATTAAGGTCTCATATGAACCATTAATTTATTTTTACTACTATTCTAACTCTCTCACATTCAACAACAAAAACCCCCAATTCGACCCTTGGGGAAATGGAACTATTTCACCTCTCAATACAAACAAACTGAGTTAAAATGATTCAAATGCTCAAGTACAGTACATGAAACTTGTAGAATATATCAATGGTAGTATATGAATCACAAATATACCATAGAATCATCCATCCATTCGAAATAATCAACCTTATAGTGTCATACATCAAAGCATTGGGGAAATGGACATTGTTTGCTCATTAATCAATAACTTTGCATACATTCAATGGGTATTTCGACCTGAGAGTTTCTGAATATGAAGAAAAGAGGATATGAATCTATTACAATAAGAAAAATATCATACGAAGCTCTCCCAATGAGTGCAAGATCTCACCCAAAGCGCAATCCCTCAAGGAGCCCGAATATGCCTTCAAAATTGGAAATGGTGGAGAGAAAGTGCTGCACTAAACCAAACCATGAAACTTCCTGTAGCTTCTACCTACAAATAAAACTCCATTGAAGCACCATGAAAGACCTGAGTGTCCTCTCCAAACACCAACTTGAATGGGAATCTTTCACCCTCGAAATTGGCTAAGGCAAGAAACTAGTCATCCACTAGTTCTCTCTTCACAAATGCAATTTTTCTCAAATCATCAAAAGCCATTCTCATACTTGATTTCTACATTTTATAACCAACATTAGCCTTAAAGGGGTCGAAATCCTCTCAATAGATTCAATAAATTTCCATTTAGAAAATATTCCTCATTTGCCACTTGTCTCCTAGTTCCAACCTTCCATCTTCTTCCAAATTCGAATTTGAGTCTCTTTAGCTTCCCCCAACTCCATGAGCACCTTCCTTGAGCCTATTTTTGGGGCTGACATGTCATAATGGTCAGGTGTAAGAAGTCAGGTCTGAATTTTGTCATAAATGTCATAGATGCTTCATTATTGTTGTCATAAAACTTGGGAATCTAGCCCAAGTGTCCACTAGTCTCCAATTTGACTCTTCCTCTCCCATGGAGGTTACTATTCCATCCCATTTCGACCTAACATGCTAAATGCCATGTTTTATGACTTACCAACTCACCCAAGAGTGTTCACCTTCCCATGAATTCGAATTGGCAAGAGAGAGTTGCCATTTGTCATTGAAAAATCAAGCTAGTGTGGGTCTCACCACCTCCATATGTCTCCAAAACCACTTGCCACTTAGAATTTATCTTGAATTTATTTATTCACCATATTTATTAAATGCTTGAACCCCTCTAATGTCTAAATATCATTTATTAGCTTCCTTATTACCATCCCACATGTGCCCATCCAACCTAGGAAACTAGTGGGATTGATGGGATTGTCTTACTATGCACTTATTTAAATGGGGACATTACAAATTCCTGCAGTTGTGGTCGATCGAGTTAGTCCTAGGTATCACGAGTCATGATATTCACTTGGGATGCAAAATCTAGTACGACTTGTTGCACATGATATCCATTTATGTCGAGGTCGACTAATGGATCAGCATCATTTTTCTCTTTTTGCTTTAGTCGGAAAATGTTTTTAGTTTGTCTTTGCTCGACATGTTTATATTTTAATTTATGCAACAGGTCAATCATGTTTCCTACAGCTTCCTCATTTGAAATTAATCTAAGCAATTCATTGAGAAGTTCCTCTCATATTTCTTCAATATCTTCGTGTGCTGCTAAGTCATGAAATATGTCGAATGCATATTTGTACACAGATTTTTGTTTTATAGGATTTGGGTAATCCTCTTTATCGACAATTCTACTTATCTATGGCTTATCTTGACCAATGTGAGTGCCTTGCCTAGTTAGAATTTGCAAGTTTTTTGTACGAAGCACATCATTCTTTGAAATACAAGATAGAACATGAACATTCTTTTTATTATTTATTTTCTCAATCATGGTAGGGAAATCCTCTAAATAGTGATCACCTACCCCACACTTTGTACAAAATTTAAGATCAGTTCTTTCCTTATAAGGGCATTTTGCATGCCTATGATCCTCACTAAGACATGTGAAACATGCACCAGGTCGATTAGGTCGAATACCGCGACCTCCAACACCACGGCCACGACTCTGGTATCCTCCACGTCTATTGTAGCCGTCATATCACTGATCATACCGACGGTCATTATACCTTGGGTATCTATTGTTCCCGTTTTGATTGTATCGGTTATTTCTTTCGTAATTTCTTTCGAATCTGTCATTTGTTGTATTTCTCTCATGATGCTGCTCTGCAAAGTTTGTCTGGTACACTGCATGGTAATTTTTCTGATTTTTCAGGTTCAGATGACATTCTTCAATTGCATGTGTATTGACTTCACAAATTTGACACCATCTTTCCTTCTTGTTTTTCAGATTGTATGGACAATCATTTGTGGTATGTGAATCAAACTCTTTGCACAGATCGCATAAACGTTTGGATTGAATCAGTTTAACTTCTTGTCATTGATCATCAATTCGACAAGAGTCTTTGGTATGTCCTGAAGTTCGACAAGTTGTACACCATAATTCTGGCCCTTTTAGAGTCACATTTCAGATAGCCTACTCCATACTTTCAAGGCGTTCATCGACATGTCTATCCATGGATACTAGAGGGTATTCATCATCCATTTCGATTTCTAGTGCTATTTTTAGTGCCTCTGCATAAGTATTAACACTTTGTCGACAGACATGTATTCTGATTTTATTTATTAGACCGGAAATAAACCATTTGATTAATAGTTTTTCTTTGATCTCAAAGTCTAATTTTCTCAGGAGGTCTTTGAACCTCTTGTCATACTCCTTGATAGTTTTTGTCGGCTTTTGGACTGTCGTCTTTAGTTGTTCTCTTGCCAGGTATGTCGCGTCTTCGATCATGAAAAAGGAAAAAAAGATTTGTTTGATTTGTGCCTGGTTTCATTTGGTGACTTTGTTATGTACCCTAGTACCATGTCAGTGCTCTTTTTCTTTACGAGCCAACAAACTGCGCAACCTATCTTTCTTCGCTAATGATTTGATTGGATGTCCATATTGCTTCGCACATAAACCAATGTCTTATTAGGTCTTCATCACCTTCATAGAATGGAATATGTGTTGTTGAGTGTGCCATGTCACTGGTGTATTATTTTGAGAATTTGATGGTAGTGTGAGTTGGTTATTTCCACAATCAAAACTTGGTGCTTTTTCAATTTGAATTAGATGTCTCTCTGGACTTGGTTCTCTGTCTTCAGAATCAATGATTATAACTTCTTCTGTATCGCCAGGTTTGCCTTCTTCTACTACTTCTATCGAAATCCAGTTAAAGTTATGCTCAAACGGGATTTCATTGACTCTCGGGCTTTCTAACATACTCGACGAGTCACTCAAATTTGGTATTGGAAGGGGGGTGCTTCCTCATGCTCTGAGTACACTAGATGAAAGCTTCTATTCAAAAATTTGGGATGGAAAGACACCCAATTTCCTTCCTCTGACTGATGAATCAATAGTCTATTGATATCATCACCTTCTATACTTCGATGACTCCAAATTCCTGACTGACCGGCATGGAGACTGAGATTTTCCTTGACAATTTGTTGCACCTAAATGCTGTGTTAAATGAAATGGAGAAGAAGGTGTTACCGTTTCAAGTATCTGAACTTGGAGAGCTCTACCACGCTCTATCCACAAGTTTTCATCCATCAGCAACAGGTCTTCCTCGACACCCCGATCATCGCAGGCTTGGCTTGACTCTAGAAGATTTCCTTATACATCTGTCGCGACATTTAATCCTCGCATCCTCTATAGTGTAATTGCTTGCTCCCGCATCTCTTCGCGCCGCTGCCTCCTCTTTTCTCTTTCAATTTTTTGGATATCTGCGGTGCCTTTGTGACTCAAAAGTCTGTCTTTATAAGATTTCCTTGCACTGTTGGCCATATCGTCTTGTCATATGTCAATTTTCATCAAACTAGGTACATCAAAGCATGCTTCATCACCCCCCCAATGTCGGCCCGAAGGTTCCTAGATCACTGGGAAAGTGCAGACCATCATTTGTTCAAGAAAAAATCCCCTTCACCCTCCTTTACAAATATTTCCCACTTACGTTCTTTCTCCTTCCAATTAGAGTTCGGAAGGGGCGGGAGAAGCGATGGTAATGTTTGGACAATATGTGCAATGCCTTTGTCGATCATAAATTTTAACAATAGAGTCGGCAGAGAACAAAAAAATTGATCAGCTAATTCGGTGAAGAACTTTCTTCTTATTTCGTTAACTGAGACGTGGTCTTCAATCGCCTATTCTTCACAGAAATCATTTGTAATCTTTTCACACCACTCCGACAGATTCGTGCATCCTTTGCTGATCAGTTTTGATAACAGCTTCCTCTCTGCATCATCAACTGGTCTTTTCATCCAGAAGCTTCTTCAAGGCAGTAGGCACAGACTCTACAAATCTCTCATGGGTCTCGGAGAAGAATCGATCTCTCGCTTGGATAATCGTCATCTTGTTATGTCATTCATAGTTCTGCAGATAATTCACGATATTCTTCTCCCACCAATCTCTAATCTCCTGTTTTGAAATCATAGGTCATGCTGCTATTTGTTTTCAATGTATCAATCGGCAACAGAACCAGATGTTGTAGTCCTAGGGTTCATGTGGTTACCATAGATACATAATATAATATAAGCAAAGCATACACAATGATACAAATACAAGAGACGAGACAGATAGAGAGAACACAAGCCTTTATATTAGACAGCAAGAGCAGAATACAATCATAGAACCAATCTTAACTTGTACATCGGCTCAACAGCCTATATATATATATATATATGCAAATACAGTTACATAATCGTATGTCGGTCTATCCAACCTACCCAACCTATACTAGTCGACGTGACCTGTCGACATATGCTTCAGAGTGGTCGGGCGGAGGGTCTAGTCGACAGGCCAACCTAGGCCCCTCCAACAGGGACCATTTTAGATGAATCCACTATCAACTTTAGAGAAATAAATGGATAATCAGACCCGATAAGTCAAGGAATACATATATGAATCTCAACTTATTATAAACTTTCATCTGAGCATAAAAGATAAAACAAAATGGAAGATATAATGAAGGAAAGTAAACATGCACAGGTAAGAAAATAAAAGTACAGACTATAACTCTGATCAACACATGAATATCTGATTCTGTAAAAATATGTCATTCACTGTATGGCTCTTTTATATCAACTTGATAGAAAATTCTTGTCTCTCAAAAAGTTTCCAACCCTTTCAAAAATAACTGTCATTTTCTTTAATGCAAAACTTTCTTGAAGCAAAACCTAATTACTTCTTTTAACTAAAAACTGAAATAACTTAACTAAATTTTTCAAATGTCTTTTGAGTCAAAGTCATAAAAATATTACAAATTTCTTTTAAGTAAAAATATTTCTGAGTCTTCATTTGACGTAGGATCCAACAACTATTTTCAAGAACGAATTGTGTACTTCATTTTCCCGTATCTCTCCATGCTTGTCCAGTGATCAGCATTTGGAAGATCGTAGCTTGACATTTCTTTTACCATGACTCTCATTTCAACATGACTTGCAAAGGAAATTTGTGGAAGTCTTTCGCCAATTGAAATTAACTTGTTTAGAATTTCAAAATCTTCTACAATCGTTTCCACTAAAAATTTTCCCGTAAGTAAATGATTTAGATGTTGAAACTTCCAATGATCCATCCTTATATTGAATAATAATTTTTTATATTCATCTCGGGAAATTAACTCCTAATTTTCATTCCAGAATGCAGGTAATCCTGTCACAATCATTTTTTCAAACTGTTTTTTGAATTCCACTACTTGTCTTCTCATTGCTCTAGTTTGGCTTCGACATTCTCGACGTGTGCATGTTTTCCTAAAATTCTTCTTGTTGTTGTAACTGCCCCAATCATGTTCTTAATACACGAGACCCTTAGATCTTCTTTTGTTAAACTATTCAAAAAGGTAATTGTGTTTTTTGCTATCTCTTTGGGTTTCCTGCTCATATTTTCTCTTATTGCAGTACAACTTGTAAAAGCATCTTTAATTACTTTTTCCTTTACTCTCATGAAATCCAAATATGGTCTGAAATTTTCAGCTTCGTTAATCATAAAGTCCCATACCATGTGCTTACATCCTTGCATAGCTGCTTTCCCAGTCACTTTGTGTGCCAATTTTTTGTTGGTTTCAATCAATTCTTTATATTTGTCTTGTAAATATTTTATTTCTTCATATTTTTTCTCACTTTCTTCTTTCAATCTCTAAGTTTCTTCTCTTAAATGTTTAATCTCAACATATTTTAAACTAACTTGGGACATAGCCTATAAAAGACTATCAACATCATTTCCATCTTCATTCCGACTTGTACCTGTTTGTTGCTGGCTCAAATTTGACAATTTATTTTTCAAATCGTCAATCTGATTTCTCGAACTTATTTTTTTCTTTTCCCAACTAGCTTCTCTTTCAACAAATTTCAATAATTCTACTTTACTATCATTCACTTCATTAGACAAAGCTTATTTTTCATGCTCTAGCTTTGTTTCTTCAGGAGCTTGGATCAACTGAGTATTTGGAATCTTCATCCTCTTTTGTAATGTTTGAATCAAATTATCTTTTTCTATCAACAATTGTTTGCTTTCTTTGCCTCCACCATCACTTGAGACTATGTCAAATTGTAATTTTTTGACTTGTTGTTGGCGAGCTTTATTCTCTAGTCTCTCTTGCTTCAATTGAAATTCCATTTTACTTAAAACACTTTCCATTTTATCAAATTTAAATGTTGCTTCTACAAAATATTCATATATCACCTCTCCAATTTGATTATGCAATTGGATCTTGTCAAGCACTAGTACTTTCTTCAAATTGACCTTTATCTCAGTCATTTTATCTTCGGTTGATACATCCAAGTTTAAAGTGTTCTCTTTTATATCCCTGCTCATTATTAAAGAAGTCTCTGAATTTGATAAATCCCTGACCTTTGGCAGTAAATTATAAAGCTTTGGGGAAGAGGCTTTCTTATTTCTCCCATAATGTCTATACATGTCAACCCTAGATTGAAATTTATTTACATCACCACTCTCCTTCACCTCTTGAAATTTATATTCTTGTATCTGGACATCTGCAACCGAAAATTTTTCTTCCTCGCATCTTTCACTGTCTGTTGAAATAACCAGTTCCTGCTGTGTTTCCACCCTAAGCCTTTTGTCTTCATCTCTTCCTTCACTATTTGCATCTATAATCTCCTGCAAATCTCTTTTTCTTCCAATTTCTAGAGTATCTAGCACATGATCTTTTTCTATTGTTGATTCTGTCAAAGTAATATCTCCCACTTGTGAATTTATAATTTCCTCATCCTTAGATTCATAACGAAATAAATTTCTTCCTTTTAGCAATCCTTCTGTTTCTTTATGCTCAAAAGATTTCGTATTATTTTTCCTCCTCCTTTCAAAATGATATGTAGAGGGTCATAATCCATTGGTACATCTTTCTTAAAGTCCATATTCTCCAATAAATTCTGAACATTTGAAAGAGCATCTTTGCTTTTTATAATGAACAGGCCTACTTTCCATGGGTATTTTAAATCAGAGGCTTTCTTAAACTTTGAGAAATGCTCGTCTTCTAAAGTCAATTTTTGTCTGACGAATTTGAGAGAAAAAAATATCAAAGTTAAAAAGGCAGGCAACATATAAGGTTCATGTACAAAACCATACAACCTAATCACTGTGTAATCCTTCAATAAAAAACAATCACCTACTGCTATTTCATTTTTCAATTGCATTAAAGACTCCATTTCGGGAAAAACCCTTGGTAATTCTTCTCCAAAACTCACTCTATATACCGCAGACATAATATAAATCATGTAGTTAAACACATTATCCTATAAGGTATCCGTGCAGAGTATTTGTGAGAACTGTAAATCCTCTATGCTGCTATACATAACCATCTTCATTAACTACATCTGAAACCTAAAATGTTGTGTATTGAAGAAATTACTCAACTGTGAATGAATTCTTTTTGCTAAAAATTCTTCGAATTTGAGGCTCAACACCAAATCATTTTTCAGTTCCTGGTGAAATGATGCTAATTCTGAATAATAAATTCAACCGTAACTCTGTCACCCATATATCTATATCCAAATCTAAAAACTGAGCTATCAAAGAAAGAACCAATTGGGTATTATCATTAAAGAAATTAATATCCAAAGGGTATGGGGTATTCTCAACTTCCAAGTCAGGTTTAAGACAGGTGGTTAAAAAGGCTTGTTGGTTCTCAGAGGAAGACTGCCTATATGCAGCAACAACAAACTCCTCGGAAAAATTCTCAGACTCAGGTACTTGGGACGCAGGAATTCCAAAAGAACTGCTGACGACTGACGAATTTATGGAATAAACAATCTTAGACTTCTGGGAATTCATAATAACTCGCTAGGGTTCAGAATAATTAGACATAAACTCAGGGAAGGGCATAATTTGGTCAAGTAAACAAAGGATGAAGGACGACTGAAACACTCTATGCACATCTAGACCTTCCTTAAGCAAATCCTTCAATCTTCTCTTAATTTCAGGCATAGGAATCCAAAATTATGTATCCAATACATCAAAATCCCTATCTTCCAAAGCAAGTTTAACCCTAACATTGCTAGAACATGGTTCTTCATCCATTTTCTCATTATAAATAGACTTAGATTACTGATAGCAGCGGTTATAAGGTCCTACCGGTCACCGAGAAGCTCTAAGAATGACCTTTCGTGTCGTCTTCTTCGTCTTCCACACGTCAAGAAGCTTCACACTCCGATAGCTTCGAGAAACAAATGTCAACTTCACATACTCATTTCTATATATATAACCTTTTTCCCATAACTCTCAGTCTTCTTTTCCAGTTGTCATCTTTTTCATCCATTTATCTTTCATGCAATGCTCTTAGCCATTAGATTTGATCCCTTTTTATTGACTTAATAACCTTTCTCTATCAACCGTCCGATCATTTCCAATGATTTAATCTTTGCCGTCTATTATTCGCATCATATTTCCATAAAATGGTGTCGCGATTTTCTAAGTTGGTTTCCATTACCACTTTTCCCCTTGTGGTAGAACCTGGCATTGACACCTATCAGGTGATTTTGATTTCCGCAACCACTACATCTTATATCTGTTGTGCATCTTCCGGGTGTGTCAATCATCAGGACCATCGATTCCCTCTTGCTATGAATCTATGGTAGAGATTTGCAAAATATTAACCTTTCAACCTTTTCCCACTGGTGGGATCCACATCACTATCGTTCATGCACCTCTAACTTTCATTACAGTTGATTTAATTTTCCTTGCAACACGAGCCATTGATCCACTTAAGATTTGCATAGTGATTAAATCTTTTATCCTGAGCCATCGGATCTTCTGTCGTAGATCTATACCATTGATTTCCTATGAACCTTTGAACACCTTTGCATGACATTCAAGTGGGTTTGCAATACCACTTCGCTTCCCTACGACATCTTCTACATGTGACACGTGGCAACTTGTTTTCCTTTTTGCGACCACCTGCACCCTTTTTCTCCCACGCATCTCGGCCATGCGACAAAAAATAAAGATCATAGGTCTCCTATTCACATCCAATCAATGATGCATATTGTGTAAGAGTTAATGTTTACAATATTTTTCTTTCAGGCTATAGTTTTTGGCCTCTTTTTGATTATTTTGGTCGAATTTTTCACACTTCTTTAATTTTTCGCCTTAGCACTTCCATTTACAAGATTTTTTCATTATTTATAAAATGATCATGAAAACAAAATCATTTCAGGATTCCTTGGGAAACGTTTCAAGATCTCTTTCCATTACACATCAGTATTTGGGTTGTGAAAACTAGGTGCTAACAACTGGCTCCAACTGGGGATGCTATCCTCCCTGCGAGGTAGCAAAGAACCTCATAGACCAAGTGCCTGATCCATTGGGTTGTTCCAAAATTTCCTTAAATCCATATAACAACTTGCAATTTGAAACCTGTTCCTTCTTCATCATTTGAAAAATGAAAAACATTTGCACCATTTAGAATGAAATTCATCTAAATTTTTTTTTTTTGAACCTATACACAACTTTAAATTATCTCAAAAGAAAATCATATTTACACTGTACAAAAGTTTTCTCTTTTTGAATCTTTAAGAAAGATAATGCTTGAGATGTCACCCATTCATCAGTCCTCCTACAAGAAATTCTCCATTCTGGTCTTGAAGAATAAATCTATTTTCTCCCTGAAATCCTTCTATTATATAAGGACCCTTCCACAAATGTTCAAACTTACCATGTTTGTCTTCTCTCCTTGCATCCCATTTCAAGACAAAATCATCCATCTGAAAATCTCTCTCTTTGATTTTCCTATCAAAGGTTTTCTTCATTTTTCCTTGATGCAATTTAGTTTTTTTGTAGGATTTTTCTCTCAGTTCATGCACTTCTATCATTTGGTTTATCCTCCTTTGCATATGATTTGGTTCTTCTGGAACTTCTTGCAATAATTTCATAACTCGTAACCCCAAAGAGATCAGAAATATTACTTCTATGCCATAAACTAACTGAAAAGGAGAAGTGTCAATAGCTCTCTTTGTGCTAAATCTATCTTCCCACAAAGCATACTTGAGCTTGGTGTGCCATGCTCTTTTATTCTCCTCCAACAGTTTCTTGATAATCCTTACCAGACTCTTATTCGAGGACTCTACTAGTCCATTTCCCTGACGATAGTATGCAGTGGAATGATTTAAATGAATGTGGTACTTATGACAGAAATTTATCATCTTTTTTACTTAAAAGCTGGAGCATTGTCTGTCACTATTCTTTTGGGACAACTGAATCTTGATAAAATGTTTTCTTCCAAAAAATTCATAATAACTGTTTCATTAGCATTTCTAGTTGGAATGAATTCATCCATTTTGTGAAATAGTCTATGGCATTGAGGATCCATCTTTGTTGTCTTGAATAATTTGGATTGATTTCGCCAATGAAATCCAATCTCCATTGCTGAAACGATGCTTCCACTGAAATTGGCTTTAAGGGTAGAGGCAGAGGTTCACCTTTTCCATCAAATATCTGGCATTCATGACACTTGGATATCTCTTTATATACATCTGAAAAAATTGTCAGCCAGTAAAATACTGCTCTTAGGATTTTATTAACAATAACCCTCCAAGAATGATGTCCTCCACACACCCCCTTATGAAATTCTCCCATGATATGCTGTGCTTCATTTTCAAATAAAAAATTCAACAAAAACCCCACCTGGATCTTTTCAATACAAATAATCATTTAATATACAAAACTTTGATTCTTTCATCTTCACTGATCTTGATCTAGTTTTGTCCATTCCTAGAGGTGGTTGCAAATTTTCTAAAACATATACAATATCTGCATACCATGGTGATAAGGAAAAATCTTGAACTACTTGACACTCAGGAAGCTATCGGAGTCAGAAGCTTCTAGACGTGTGAAAAAAATTTATTCACTTTAGAGAATAATGATAAGGAGGAAAAAAGGGCATCCACACAATTGATTAAGGAATAAATTTTGAACCAACAAGAGTAGGGAAACAATGTCAAAATATTGCTCACCATCAATCTAGTTAGGTGTTAAATATCATTTCATGGATCAAGAAAGTGTGTCAACACATGAAACCCTCAATATTGTAGGATATATTAAGAATCAATGGGTTCTAGTGTTGATTGATCCAAGTAGTATCATAACTTCACTAGCAAATGATTAAGAAGGAGACTCAACTATTTTCTTTATCCAATGAAAAAGTTTCAAGTATTGGTGGCTAATGGGGGAAGTATTGATTGTGGAGAAAAATTCCATAATATTAAAATTATTATGTGAGGATGTAAATATCAAGCCACATGTATTCCATTTCCATTGGAAGAGTATACATTGTTCCATGGATTCAATTGTTGAAAACCTGTGGGTGCATTTTCTATAAACTATAATGAATTATTCACGATAATTGAATTAGAAGGAGTTCAATACCAGCTCAAGGATTAAAATATCCACCCTATCAGATCATCATCTCTCATAGAATGTAAAAGATCCTAAAAAAGGGTTGTACTAGAATTATTAATAGAATTTAGTCTATGGAAGTGAAGCATGAAGATGGAAATATTCCATATGAGTTAAAAGTTACCTTGGAAAAGAATAATAGAGTGTTCTAGGATATTCCTAAAGGGATTCATCAATTTAGAGATCATGAACTTAAAATTGAACTCATACCAATAGGTAATTGTCCTAATAAAAGTCCTTATAGATATCCACATTGACAAAAGGGGGAGATTGAGAAAATGGTACAAGACATGCTTGATAAAATTATTATTCAACCAAGAAGGAGTTCTTTTTCAATTATAGTAATGATGGTTACAAGAAAATATAATGCATGGAGGATGTGTCATGAATACAAACATCTAAACAAAATAACCATCATGGATAAATTCCCCATTCCAAATATTTATGAGATTGAGGGAGTGGGTTATTTCACAAATTTAGATCTTGAGTTATGATATACCACAAAATCAGATTAAGAGAAGGATACATCCCCCAAAAAACTTTTGGAACAAATGAGTGGAAGTATGAGTTATTGGTTATGCATTTTATACTATCTAATGCTCCTTATACTTTCCAAAGTGTCATGAAAAAAAGAATCGACCTCATATTATAAACTTTATGTTATTTTTCTTTAATGATACACCGATTTAAAAAAAAACATCAGAAGAGAACATTAAAAACATGTGGATCAAGTCCTACAAATTCTCAACAAAAATCAGTTGTACGTATAAAGGTCTAAATTTTCTTTTGAGAAAGAAGAAGTAGAGTATTTGGTTCATATTGTTTCATGATATGGGGTAAATGTGGATCCTAAAAGGTATTCAAGGTGTCACAAAATGGTCTATTCGTAAGAACATTTAGAGTCTTATAGGTTTTTTGGGTTCTTACAAGATATTACATTAAATTGGTTAAGAATTATGTATTCATAGTGGGCCCATATCCATCTCTCTTAAATAAAAATTCATTTATATGGAATGAAGAATCTACCTAGGCATCTATTCAAACTCATAGACTAGTGGGTTAGGTTGTTGGATGTGCAATTCCAGAATCAATAATATCAATTCTTTTGCACAACCCTGCAATTATGAAGGAATTTGGTTCACTTTCACAAATAAGAGGAGCCTTTGATACAACAATTGAACAATTGGATGAAATTGAAATAAAAAGGGATTCTTTATTAGAACTTGAGAGAACCTACTATGAAACTATTGAAGAGACCACTAAATGGAAAGTGTCACCGGAAACAGCTATTGAAAAGGGTGGGGTCACCTTTCTTGGGAAGAAGCAGAAGAGATTGCAAGTCAAGTGGAAGCTTGTCGAGCCCAGTTGGATAAAATCAAGAATGCATGGGACCACCTAGATGCTTAAGCTTCTACACTTCTAAGGAAAGAGGAAAGTGAACAAGGTGCTGTAGTGGAAGCAAAGAAACTCTTTAAGTCTATTGTAACCATTGAGTGATAAGGAGATGTACCATACAAGGAGAAAAGTTTTACTTGCAACATTTGCTAGGCCATTCTCAGAATTGGAATCCTAGGATTAGAAGTTTCCTTATTTTGGTTATGAATCCTCCTTGAGAAAGAGTTCAATGGATCAGATAGAGATTGACACTTTTGGATTTTCTGGGTTTGAGTCAGTCTGGAAGGTTACTAATATTTTAAAGGACCATACATACTTTATGTGGAAAGTTGGTATTATTGGTGCTTGTATTGATTCATATATCTATAATGTCACATCAGTTGTAGATCATACCTTAGGTTTTGACCAGATAGTTAGCAGTCAAAAGAGGAATATTGAGATCCTAGATGAGTATTATTTAGATTAGTATCTCAAGGAATGGCTTGGTCCTAATTAATACTTTCTCATTTAGAGAAAATACTATCCTCCAATACTTTGTGAACCTCTGATAACTGAGTCAGATTACTATATCAACCAAACATCTAAAACTTGTCACTGTTTTAGAGTGATTACTTTCATCAAACACTTCTTAGAAATACTAGTGTAGCTGACTATCTAGGAGAGATCTGAGTGTCAGTGTGTCTTGTATGCATAAGCTTGGATTGATGTTTTGGAAAACACTTGTTAAATATTGTTTGTATAGGGTTAGTATACTATGTTAATAGTTAAACGCAAACTTACATAACATGTCATTAAAAAGTTTAATGGCATGGAAGTGGACGTAAATCAAACTTAACGGCATGGTAGTGGACATAAATCAAATTGATATTTGTTTATGCAATAATAACAATGGAAATAACTATAAATACATAAATCAGTTAAAGAGGACTCATATTTCTCTAAATATATGACCTGAGTGTTTTTCTGGTAGCTTACAGTCACAATGGAGCATTGAATAGCCCTTCAAAGTCACCACTTGAGTAGGGGAAGGAGTGAGATAAAAAATACACAAAAAATGATGCTTGGTAAAGCAGTTGGTGCGGTCTCATAGGCCAATAAAGAGCCAGCAATCAGCAACAAATTTATCCACGGTGAAAATATGACCTCCCTTCTAGCTAGACACACCCTCATGTGCAAATCAAATGTGTATTTTGTGATGGATGCACCCTCGTACCTCAGTGACCAGGGGTTTCAACCTACTCAAAAAGTTGTATACCGTCCAAACTTCTCTAAAAATTAATTTAACTTGCCCTTCCTTTCTCATACCACAAGTTGACTGAAAGAATGAGTGCATGCGACCTCAAACTTGGATTATGTAGTGGTAATACTCTCCATTTCTCTTTCTCTTCACATCATCTTTAGATCGAAATATAATACTATGATAAATGTGGATCACCAAGCAAGAGAAATGGAGATAAATTTCTATTTGACTGGTGCACAACCCCACACAAAGGATGTTCCCTCCTTCAAATGTTAATTACCTTATTCCAACCATCTAAGAAATCTCTCATTTTTTTGGTACAATATTTGTATCTATTGAGTATATTTTTAGAGCATGTCTTAGTACAATATTCGTACCAAAAGAGTATCTTCCCATAGTTTGATTGTATTTAGTGGGGTAGTGTTTGGTTATTGTGTAAGTTACTAATTTCCAATGTGATAATTTAGTGTTGTCTTCTCAGTGTGCATGATATTTTTGGTCTCCCACTTCTTGTTCATAAGATAGCAAGTGGTTTCTTGTTTGTAAGTTTCGTGAGAAATAAGCACACATTTGTTTGTGTGAGATATTATCTCCCTTTTTAATTTTCAGCCTTGACATAGGGTGGAAACCATGCAATTTTCCGAGATATTGGAAAAAAACCACTCATTTTAGAAATTCAACATCAGCTCATGTGATTAATAGACCTACATCCACCACACAAGCTTTATAAAGGGAATATTTGTCATGTAAGAGAAATATGGTGTTAATTTCAAGCTTGGAATACTAACGATGGCTCTCATGTCCTATTCCATATTCTCCTATAAACATATAAAGTCCTCAACCATAACATTTTCATGTTGGATCGGGGATCAGTTTCCTCAGCCATAAAGTCCTCTCTCTCTCTCTCTCTCTCTCTCTCTCTCTCTCTCTCTCCACCTAACCCTACCTATCTTCTCACACTACCCTCCTATACTCCCCCTCTCTCACCATCCCTTTCCATACCCATATCACTCTCTCCCTGTATGACTCATTAGAGAAATTTTGAGGTCAAAAAATGGCCTCAAAACAAAGAAAATGTACTATAAAAAACAACCAATCATATTCTAGTAGATGACATCACCCCCCTTCATGAGGTGGCATTGCATGAGTTAAGAGTGCTTATTTGTCAAATTTTCTATGGTGGATGAAAACACATAGTTAACCAAGGTAGTGGTGTAAGTACTTTTAAGTTATAAAGTAAAGTACTCATAATGATAGTCTTTTCATAAAATAATATTATTGTCATTTTCAAGTAAAGTACTCATAATGAATGTCTTTTCACACTTTCTCATAAAATAATATTATTGTCATTTTCAAGTGAAGTACTCTTAATTCATAAAGAAAGTCCTTTCACATTTTTTTATAAAATAACATATTATCATTTTTATGTTTTTAATTTTAAATTATATATTCACTCCATTCTATTTAATAACATAATGTCAAACTAATAAAGAATAATAATAGATTTAATAAATAATAATAATAATAATGCAATGTGGATCATAATAATATTATTAACATTTTACATGTAAATAAATTATCAATTAAATTACATCATATTAAATTCATGAGAAAATTACTAAATATAAAAAGTCAACATAAAATTAAAAAAATAGCTCTTAAAAATATTTTTTATTATTTAATTTCATTTGCAAGTTCAAGACAAATAAATGCTAAAGGACAATAAATTTTTGGGAATTTACAATGAATCTTAGTCACATCAATGTAGACTTATTTTATTAATTTTATTTCTAGTGAATTTTGAAAAGCAACTCAACCATGGTTATTTATATTGTGCATAGAAAATAGTGTGGGAGGTGACTTGTCATATATACCTACCCCATAAAACCCCCAATTCATAATATTTTAATATATCTCATATTTTTGTTGTACATCTCTTAGGAGGCCATTTTTTGACCTCAAAATCTCTCTAATGACACCCCCCTTCTATCTGTCTCTCCATCCCTCCCCTTATGTTCCCCTTTTCTCACCCTCACTCCCCTACCCATCTTACTGTCTCCCTCCCCATGAAACTCTCTCTCTCTCTCCCCCCCCCCACTCTTCCTCTCCCCAATACCTCCCTCTCCATCTCCACCTCTCTCCCTATCCTCTCCCTGACTCTTTCTCTTTCCCCCTTCACCCATGTCGCTCTCTGTCATCCCCTTCTCTCTCCCCCCTATTAGTATATCTATCACCCCCTCTCTCTCTCTCCCTTACTATCCCCCCCTCTTCCTTTCTCCCTCTCCCTCCCTCTCCCCCACTCTTCCTCTCCCCAATCACACCCTCTCTATCTCCACCTATCCCACTATCCTCTCCCCTAGATTCGGTCCCCCCCCTCTCTCTGACTCTTTCTCTTCCCCCCTTAACCCACCTCTCTCTCTATCCCACCCTTCTCTCTCCCCCCTATCTCTCCCCCCTCTTAGTATATCTCTCTCACCCCCTCTCTCTCTATCTTACTATCCCCCTCCTCCTTACTCTCTCTCTCTCTCTCTCTATTATTTCCCCTACCTCCCTTATCCATATCGCTCTATCCTCCTCTCGCCCCCACCCCATTCTCTCTCTCTCTCTCTCCACCCTTCTCTCTCTCTCTCTCTCTCTCTCTCTCTCTCTCTCTCTCCCCCTCTCTCTCTCTCCCCTTCCCTCCTATCCCGCTCTCCCCCCCCACCTCTATCTCTCTATCCCCACTCTCTCTTCCCCTCACTTTATTCCTCTCTCTCTATCCCATTGTTCACCACCCCCTTCCCCTCCCCTCCTCTCACTGCCCCACCCTCTCTCTTACTGCCCCACCCTCTCTCTCTCTCCTTCTCTCCCTCCATCCCTCCCTCTCTCTATCCCTCCATCTAACCTAAATATCCCCTCCTATACTCCCCCACTCTCCTGATCTCTCCCCCTCCCCATCTCTCCCTCTCCCTCCTTCTCCCTACCCCACCCTCTCTCTGCTTCTCTCTCTTCCCCCCTCACCCTCACAACCTCTCCTTCCCCTCTCTCCCCATCCTTCCCCCTAACCATCTCAATCTGTCCCCCTCTCACTCACCCCTTATCTCTCCTCCTCCCTCCTTTCCTCCCTCTACCTCTTCACCTCTCACCCCTCTCCTCTCCCAAATCCCTTCCCCACCGCACCTCTCTCTAATCCCCTCTCTTTGAATCTCTCTCACCCCCTCCAACCCCCCCCTCTCTCTCTCCACCTCCCTCGCTTATCTCTCTCTCTCTCTTTGCCTTTCTCACTTCTCTATCTATTTGCCTCACTCCTTCCCTCCTACTCTCTCTATCTCTGTCTCTCTCATCCCATACTATCTCTCTCTCTCTCTCTCTCTCTATCCACCCATCTCCCTCCCCCTTGATCTCTATCCCATTTCCCTCCTATCCTCCCTCTCCCTCTATTCCCCTCTCTCTCTCCCTCTCGTGCCCTTACCCCACTCTCTCTCCCTCTCATCCAAACCCTCTCTCTCTCTCTCTCTCTCTCTCTCTCTCTCTATCCCCAACCAATCCCTCCATCCCTCCTCTCACTCCCTCTCTTCTTTTCTCTTTCACTTCCTCCCCCAATCCTCTGCCTCCCTCTCCATCCCCCTCCCCACCTTCATTCGCCACTATCACCCTCTCTCACCCTACCCATCTCACTTTCTTCAACTCCCTCCCTTCTTCTCTCTCCCTCCATCCCTTATATGCCTCCCTTTATACCCCCCACGCCCCACCTCTATTCCCCACCTCTCACCCTCGCTCCTCCTACCCATCACACTTTTCCCCCGACTCTCCCTCTCTCTTCCGCACTGTCACCATCCCCCCCTACCCATATCAATGTCTCCAACCCCTTCCCTCCTTCACTCTTTCTCCATCCCTTCTATTCCTCCCTCTGCCCTCCCCCTCCCCCTCCCCCTTCCCACCTCTCCTCCCCATGTCTCACCATCCCTCCTACTACCCATCTCACTCTCCCCCCCCTCTCTCTAACCCCCTCTCTCTCTCTTCCCACCCATCTCTCTCTCTTTCCCCCCTTTCTCTCTCCCTCTATCTCTCTCTTCAACCACTCCCTCCTCTCCCTCATTCCCTCCTACTCTCTCTCCCTCTCTCCCTTCCTCCTCTCTCTCTCCCTCGCTCACTCCTATGCACCCCTCCACACCTCCCCCTCGCCACCTCTCTCACATCTCTCTCACCCTCCTCCCTACCCATCTCACTATCTGTCCCCCCCCTCACTCTCTCTTCCCCTCCCTCCCTCTCCCTCTCCACCCCTCCCTCTCCCTCTCCCTCTCCACCTTTACCCATCTCTCTGAATCCCTCTCTTGCCCCACCTCCCCTCTCTCTCACCCCTCTCTCTCTCTCTCTCTCTCTCTCTCTCCCTCTCCCTTCTCTCTACCCTCGCTCCACTCTCCTCTCCCCCCTCTTTTGCCCCCTCTCCCTCCCTCTCTCTCTCTCTCCCCCCCCTCTCTCTCCCCCCTCTTTCACTCTCTCTACCCATCACCCTCTCCCTTCTCTAATACCTAAATTTGGATAATGTTCTAAAAAAAAGATTATAAGGTATGAAATGAACTTAATATTTCTTGTTACTAAATTTGGATAATCTTCTAAATGGAAGATTACAAAGTACACAAACAACTTAATGTTTCCTATATCTAAATTTGGGTAACATTCTAAAGGGAAGATTATAATGTCCAAGAATAACTTAATGCTCTATCTCTCTCTCACAAACACATTGTTTCTTATACCTAAATTTGGATATATTTATAAAAGAAGATTAGAAAGTCTTAAAAGAACTTAATCTTTCTTATACCTAAACTTCTAAAAAAAATATTATAAAATCTAAAAAAAACTCTCTTTCTTTAAAAAGTAAATTATAAAACTAAAAAAAACGTAATGTTTATTATATAAATTAAAAAAACCTAATAATTCTTAAAACTAAATGTAGATATAAAGAAGAATATAAAATCCAACAAAAGTTTAATGTTTCTTATACCTAACTTCTAAAATAAAAATTATAAAATCCAACCAACAAACTTAATATTTCTTATACGTAAACATTGAATAGATAACATAATCCTTAGAATATTATAAGCATTATGTTTTAAATATTTGCTCCGGTTGAAGTTACCTAAACATTAAATACATAACATAATATTTAAAATATTAAAAGCAATATGTTTTAAATATTTGCTTGGATGAAGTTTGTGATCGTCACTCAATCTTGAAATGAAATTTTCGGTTTTCAAAGGAAAATAATACAAAATAATTATTATAATATGTTGCTTTAAATTTCAACTAGACTGGACATGGAAGACATTACTCTTGGAAGTCGGGATATTAATACAACCTCTGAATTGCGGTAAGGAATGGGGTGGATTTTATGGACTCAGAGATTATGGCTGAGGCTAAACTTGTTCAACAGGAAATGGAACAAGCATATTTCAGCAGCCCATAGGCTTTGGCATCCAAAGAGGAGTTGGAAAATACTTGGAAGAGAAGTGAAAGAAAAAGATGAGCAGCTGGGTGATGTTAATACAAATTTATTACAAATTTATACCGAGGGATTTACATGATATTTTTGAAACAAAAAAGCTAACACTGATTTACATGATATTACAAATTTATATTCTTTTTATTAATTTTCTTTTCTCAAAGGAGAAACTATGTGAGAAACTATGTATGCATATATAAGTAGGAAAATGGATAATAAGTACCTGTTCAGTAGAACATAAGCTGCATCATAACCATTCTTCTTCTCACAAGCCTAAGAACCAGATCATATGTTGATGATTCCGACAGACCTAAACTTCTGAAGCCAATGAATCCTGTTGCAGTACATAAATTAGATGGTATTATTATTTAACGCAGAAGCTGAAAAACCTCTCTATGAGAGTCCATTTACTCTTAGAACCTATATAAATTAAATAACCATTACAACGTTAATGGCACGTAATACTAATAGTGAACCGCCAGTCTGCTACAGTGTATAAGAAGTTATTAGAGAAATCTTACCTGTTATCATAGGATTCACAACAATTTGGTTTCCGGCATGCTGCCTTCCGGGAGTGGTCTTGAGTTATAGCAAGCAGAAAGCACATAAAAGAGAAAGAAGACGTTCAAAGAGTGAAGCAGGAAGCCAATCTCAAATTTATTCAACGGCAATAGCCAGCTGCGAACCCCAGACCCCAAATTAGAATCTCCTTCTTCTGCATATGCATATGACCATAGTGTTTCAATTTGAGAGCGATTTTTCGGAAAAGAAAGATGAGAATATCCTATTAGCTGAACTTAACTAACCATTTTTTACCTAACGTTCGTTCTTCTAGGGAATTTGTGGCGTTTCAGTTCATGCCATTTAGTTGTCTGGCTGATCCGCGATCAACGGACCGAGATAAATATACATTGCATAAGATTCTTCAGGAAACAAATTTTTTCCTGGATTCAACTCCTCCTCCGACGCGCTGAAACCCCATTACGATACACTAAGAGGGGCCATAAAATAATTAATCTCGAAATCAGACAGTGTGTTCTAATTGCTTCCGACTCTATGTGCAGAGAAATATTCCTCGCTGAGTTCTCATTGCAGAACCCCTCGGGAGTTTCTTGGCTCCTGCTTCTGACGCGTCTGGAAACCTTGACAAACCCATCTCTGCTCTTCTCTGATCAGCACGAACCTAAACACTAACACAAACATTTATAATCGGGTTAATTATCAGCTAGCAAATACATGCCCATCTCAACGATATATTAAAAGAAGCATCAGAATTTAAACCGTATGAGATCCACAATTGGCTTTTTCCCCAGATCTAGCCGTTACAGAACCCACCACGGAAATTGGGAAATCCGCTTTCAGTTATAGCAACAGAAAGCACGGAAAAGAGAATCCAAGGCAATCTCCAGTTGTTACGTTAGCTGAGTAGCTTTTTTTGTTAGCATTTTCCCAATATCTAGTCGTTCGTTACGTTGAGGGACGGAAATTCAAGATCTAGCTTTTTCTCAAGATATAGGCGTTACTATTGGTTAATTAAATATTTTTTAATTTAAAAATAATATTTTAATGAATTTTGAAAAATAATAAAATTTAGGTTTAAGATTATAGAATTTGTTTGCTAAACTATTTAAATCAAATAAAACTATTTAAAAATAATATTTTAATGAATTTTGAAAAATAATAAAATTTAGGTTTAAGATTAAAGAATTTGTTTGCTAAACTATTCAGATCAAATAAAATTGTACGATAATGAGTGGTTTTAAATTTATTCGTATTAAAGAATTCAAAATATAATGTTTTTTTGTTTTAATAATATATATCATCTTATACTATTTAAGGAAAGTTAAATATAGAACTCATATTTAAATATTTATAAAAATTTATATTAGTAGACCTATGACATCATTTTTTCATATCTTTATAAGTTTATTCGATTTCATTTATGTGGATATATATCATTATTTTCAGATTAAAGATATTGATAGATATGTCATACTTGACTCTAAAGTGGAAGTTGAATTTGATCAATATAGTCATCCTACCCATCATGTTTAGAACCTAACAAGCATAGAGTTAGTTTACAAATGATGGAATACCTTTGACAAAAGCAATGTAAAGGAAGATCATTGTAGTGGGATAAGATGTAGTCACTCTAAAAGGTGTAGGATGAAAAGAAGCTTTATGTTTTTTCAAGATAGTGCAAGCAAGTATTTCATAGATGGATGTGTTGGATGGGGATTGGCCATTTGAGCTAAGACATTATTCAAGAGAACAACAATGCTATAGTCTATCATCCCAAGCGAGGAACATAATCAAGGTATAATTTGCAATTATTCCACAAACATATTAAATAAGTATATATTTAGACATTATTAGTTAGATAAATTTCAACGATTTCAAAAAGTTAATTAAATTATATATATATATATATAGTCATTGTATGAACATAATTCTTACAAATAGAAAATTGTTACATTTATTATTTAGTTATGAAGTAAAATACTTGCAATTTACCCAATTATTATTTGATTTGGAATTACTACAAAGCTAATATAGCTCTAGCTATTCAATTTTGGAATCCTGTTGTAAATGATAAAACAAAAACCCTACAAATAGACAATAGGTGCAGACATTCATTAGTTATCAAGTAAAATAGTTAATCTTTATATGCATGCCATATATGTGTGTGTGTGTGTGTCTCTTGTAAATCAAGGCAAGTCTAACTAATATATAGAGATTTAGATGTCTTTTAACTATTTATGAAACTATTTACTTACTATGTAGCGATACATCAATGAAATTTAAGATTTAAATTTGATATATATTTATATAAATATGTTTTACAATGTACCCAACTTAAACTTGGAGCACACAAGTTCTTAGGTTTAGAATTTTTCTTTTATATATTTATATCTTTGGAGGCTACATGAACTTGATTATAGATATATATATGGAACCCACATCAACCACATCACCTAACACATATGACTCACTTGGGCTATAGAAAGTACCTTTTAGCCCAATGAAAATCGATTGAAGGCATTTTTTCATTTTTTTATATTTAATATAAAAATTTAGAATTATTTTCATGATTTTTAAATAAAAATTTTAATTAAACAATTTGATTTTAAAAATTGCTCAAAATTTTATATAGATTTCATGATTTAATATGCAATATGTTATCACTGTGTATAGAAATAATATGAGCAAATAGAGATCTATAATTATTTTCATGAATTAATAGAATATTTAGTCAAAGCAAATTAATTTAAAAAAATAATTGTATTTGATTTAGAAAAATTTTCATGATTTAATACAAATTATCACTATTAGAAACTCGAGAATGATTATTAACTCATAATTTTAATTTTATCAATATCAATATAAAGTTTAATATAAAAAACGAACAATAAATTTTAATAATTGAGGAATCTCAAATTTAATTTAAAAATGGGGAAATCACTAATATGTTAGTCATTAACATACACATAATACATCTTATAATAAAAAACCTCTTCAGCGGTATGATATGACCAGCATAGATCCATCTTAAACTTGTATCTATCAAGCACCGAGAGGGATCCAATTTCTTGAGGTGAATTTCTCTTTTTAAAGTTAAACTCAAGAAATTTGATCTCTCTTGATTGATAGATCTGGGTTTAAGTTTTAAGTTTTTATTTTATAAACTAACGTCTATTTTTTAATTACTTTTCATAATATTTTATTTTATGAACCAACATGGATTTTTTTTTTAAAACACTTTCCATAATTTTTTATTTTATTGGCTGACATGAATTTTTTTAATTATTTTGTTACAAACATTACATCACATTAAAACATCTCCCCCATACTGGGCTGTAGAGCACCTCCTTTCACTTGGTGCGAAAATACATGAACGATAATATCAAAATCAATATACATGTAAAGTATGCATCATAACAACCACTATTTAATAATCCATGTATTCTCTAATATAGATCTTTGGAATCTAAATGATAAGACAATATTTTTTTGTAGGATCAAGAGGTGGTATAGTTGGTGGATTAGTGGGTGGATTAGTGGGTGGATTGGTCGGAGAGTTAGTGGTTGGATTTATGGACGGATTGTATAAGAAGGTTTCCCCTATAAAGATGCTTCTTATCCATCTCTTATTTCATTCTCGAGGTGTTAGGATACTATTTCTTCCTAACTTCATGTTAATTTGGGAATTTGGTGCATAACATTTGGTATCAGAGCCATTTTTGTTATAATTTTTTTTGGAAGTCCCAAATAGTAAAAATTTTAGGAACCTTAGAATGTATATTCAACTATCTATGACACAAATTTAAGCTCATGGTTCATTATAAGTTCGTAGTTAATGTACGTGAATGTTAGTGTTAAAAACTAGTCTTAAATAGGTGTTTATGGGTAAAAGTATTCTATCTGAAAGTTTGAATGATTTAAGTTGGTTGCTACATATTGCATCAGAATAAAATAAAAACCTAGTGTTTATGGTAAAAATTTCAAAATCATAACAAGAAAATAAGATATGTGTAACTATGCACAAGTTTGCTCTCCTGAAAGGGACAAAATAAAACAAGTTTTGGGAAAGTTACCATAGCTATATCCTGCCACATTAGAATTGGTTCAAAACTTTGGCATTACAAAGAATACATACCAAGATAATACATAACAAAATTTCCGAATTAAGGTGCCAAAATTTTAGAGATAATCAAAAGCAAGGTCGACTACTAAGACAACCTACAAACTACGGTTTCTAAAGTTATGTAACTTAAAACTTGCAATTTTTTTTATTATAATATATGTTTTAGGTGATCCAAAAGGTGTGATAAAGAGGAAATAGATAAGAATAATTATAAATATTATTTTGGGTTCTCATGGAAAGGGATTTCACAAAAAATAATACACCATTGAAAACTTCATAATGGTTAACCAGGACTCATGAAGAAAATGAATTTTTTTTACAGACTATCCAATTTGGAGGAGAATGTTAAAGAATCAAGTTTAATGTTAGTTCCATAATTCAATTTTTAGACACAAAAATAATAGAATAAAATATTCAAACAATGGAATAATGGATGACCAATAATATTGAGGATATGAAGGGGGAAATTATGAATGATATGAAACATCTCTTTACTCATAAATCCTCAACAAAATTATAACAAGAACAAGAGGGACTCATCCTAGTCACATGTTAAAAAAATTGAGGCATTTGGAAAAGAAGGGTTTTGATTCCCCACTATTTAAATAATCATTACTCCATAATCCACATCATCATGGGTTTAGCTATGGACCAAGGAACTTCTTCATTACCAAGGTAAAATTAAGAATGTTTGATGGAACATATTTTTTTATGGGTGAACCAAATAGATCAATCCTTTAAATTGCACAATATTATGGATGATAAGAAAAGGATTTCCTTCGCGATATTTCATTCTGAGATAAAACCCTAGAAATGGTATCAATGGGTATTTAAGAGTAATCCTCCCTCTTATAATTATACTTCGGGTCTATTTAAAAGAGACTTATAATTTCAATATGGTCAGGTTTGGGAACAACATTACTTTATCCAATTAACAATAATCAAGAACTTATGTGATGTTGAATATAATAATTTAGAATTTCAAGTATTGTCCACAAGGGTGGACAACATAAGTGATGAAATTATATTAGAAGATTACGTGGGTGTATTATAAGAAGGAATTAAACATGAAGTTTTATCAAAACATCATAAAAATATTATGAAACCTTTGTAATATTATTTACATGTTCAAGCCAAGAATAAGGTTACAAGTGTACCACTGGAACCTATACAGGAAGAAAAGATAGATTTTTTCCTCAAGGGGAATCCATATTTCAACTGACTCAAATATCACAAAATAAAACGATGAAAGAAGAGGAAATGGATGACATTTTGGTTGTAATTTAAAATTGTCAAAAGGGCATAAATGTCAGGAAACAAAATTATTCACTTTAGAGAATAATGATAAGGAGGAAAAAAAGGCATGCACACAATTTAGTAGGGAACAAATTTTGAACTAACAAGAGTAGGGAAACAATATCAACATTTTGCACACCATCAATCTAGTTAGGTGTTAAATATCATTTCATGGATCAAGAAAGTGTGTGAGCATCTCAAACCCTCAATATTGTAGGATACATTAAGAATAAATGGGTCCTAGTGTTGATTGATCCAGGTAGTATCATAACTTCACTGAGAAATGATTATGAAGGAGAGTCAAATTGTTTTCTTTATCCAATGAAAAAATTTCAAGTATTGGTGGCTAATGGGGGCAGTATTGATTGTGGAGAAAATTTCATAATATTAAAATTATTATGTGAGGATATAACTATGAAGCTGCATATATTCCATTTCCATTGGAAGAGTAGATGTTCCAATGATTCCATGGTTGACAACCTTTGGGTGCATTTTCTATAAACTATAATGAATTATTCACGATATTTGAATTAGAAGGCATTCAATAACATCTCAAGGATTAAAATATCCACCCTCTTAGATCATCATCTATCATAGAATGTAAAATATCCTAAAAAATGGTTGTACTAGATTTATTAATAGAAATTAGCCTATGGGAGTGAATCATGAAGATGGAAATATTCCATATGAATTAAAAGTTACCTTGGAAAAGAATCATAGAGTGTTCCATTATATTCCTAAAGGGATGCATCCATTTAGAGAACATGAAAATCAAATTGAAATCCTACCAATAAGTACTCGTCCTAATAAAAGTCCTTATAGATATCCACATTGACAAAAGGGGGATATTCAGAAAATGGTACAACACATCCTTGATGAAAGTATTATTCAAGCAATCAAGAGTTCCTTTTCAATTATAGTAATGATGGTTACAATAAAATATAATACATGGAGGATGTGTCATGACTACAAACATCTAAACAAAATCACCATCAATGATAAATTCCCCATTCCAAATATTGATGAGATTGAGGGAGTGGGTTATTTCACAAAGTTAGATCTTGAGTTATGATACCATAAAATCAGATTAAGAGAAGGATGCATTCCCCCAAAAAAAATTGGAACAAATGAACGAAAGTCTGAGTTGTTGGTTATGCATTTTATACTATCTAATGCTCCTTATACTTTAAAAAGTGTTATGAAAAAAAAAAATCGACCTCATATAATAAACTTTGTGTTTTTTTTCTTTGATGATATATTGATTTAAAGAAAACCATGAGAAGAGCACATTAAAAACATCTCCATCAAGTCATACAAATTGTCGAGAAAAATCAATTGTATGTTTAAAGGTCCAAATTTTAGTTTGATAAACAAGAAGTAGAGTATTTGGTTCACATTGTTTCATGAGATGGGGTAAATTTGGATCCTAAAAGAGATTCAAGGTGTCTCAAAATGGTCTATTTGTAAGAACATCTAGAGTCTTATAGGTTTTTTCGGGTCTTACAAGATATTATATGAAATTTGTTGAGAATTGTGTATGCATAGTGGGCACATATACATCTCTCTTAAATAAATAAAAAATTGTATGGAATGAAGAATATACCTAGGCCTCAATTCCAATTCATAGACTAGTGGGTTAGTTGGTTGGACGTGCAATTTTAGAATCAGGGCGGGCGCACAAAGATGTTCCCCAAATTTGTTGCAATAGGGCCACGCTAGCGAAGAAAAAAAATAGCGCGACCACACCTAAGGAAACGTGCACGTGCCTCTAGGTTCGGTACCAAAACGAGGCGTGTGCGCATTGATGGCGCGAGCGCGTTGATGGCGTGTGCGCGTTGATGGTGCGTGCGCATTGCTGGTGCGTACATGCAAAGGAGACAAGCATGCGTCGCTGTTTAAAATGTATAAAAAAAAACAGTGCACAATTTCCCCATTTTTCATTTGGCCGACCGAGCGCGTCCTCCTTCTCTGCGTACGGGTCCATTCAACTACGAACGGAAGCCAAATCCACTCCAAAACCACCCAACAACACCCACAAACTTGTCACCACTTCGATTAATAGGTAAATATCACTTTTTTTCAATTTTATTCATTATTTGTGTCAATTTTTGTATTTCTTTTGTTTATGTAATTGTAAATTATTCCCAAATTTTGAAAACAATGAACAAATTTTCAACTACAGATTGCAACTGAGACAATGAGTGAACAAGATGTTAACCCCGAGTCCGGTGGAACACAAGAATACCCGAACCTTGGACCCAATGTTGAACAAAACCAAAACCCACAACCAAATTTTGAACAAGATGACCTTAACCACTATGTAAATGAAATGCGAGTGCACACTCGCGAACTTAGAAACTCGGGTAAACCATCTCGATTGTCTCTTGCCACATCAATTGAGAACTCAACCGACTCCCTCATACATGCACACCAGCAATTGACAAACATGACTCAATTTAGAGCTAGGATGTGGAAGTAATACTCCACGGGCATCTCCAAGGAAGCAATAAAAGATTTGAACATTACAAAAGCCCAATTATATAGTATGTTCACCGAACCGAAAATAGGCCAACCACTGAACATTACAAATCCACGTGTCTGCATGGATTGGTGTCATTACCAACCGTGGAGGGACAATTGGATGCAGAGGTGGTTCATGGTGTACAATAAACCTCCCTGCAATAATAAGGAGGTTCCACAGTACTTCCTTCGCCAATTGTGGGCTGAGTTTTTCCTCGATTTACATGTCAACTATGTTGACATAATGGAGTTCCAGGGTGTTGGGCGTGGCTTTGTCCAAGATCAACCTGCTTCTAGGAGGAACCCACTAAGAGGGCCACCAGCTACGAGGCACGACCCCAACCCCTCTCCCTAGCCACCTCAGTTTCCCCATAAGCTTGATCAGATCGAGGTGGCAATGAGAAATGTTGCACGTGGTCTCCTCAGACACACCTCCTTTGTAGGAGTGACTACAGTGGAGAGGTCGGGTGATCTTGATAGAGATCCAGGTGCAGGGTCTTCATGACAGGACCAGGATAGACCCATGACCGATGGTAGCCATGCTGGGCATTCCAATTCGATGGGGACAATGCCACATCTTTGTCCCCATTGCGGGCACACTTGCCCTGGCCTGATCGAGGGTTGTTATATGGATCAGGTCAACAATTTTTTTAATGTGTTTTCAATCATCACTTTATAACTTGTAATGTATTTTTAAAGTATTTTTGTTTGACTTGAACTATTATTTCAATGTACAGTTATTCAAAGTTGAGACACCAACATGGGAGAATGTAGGATCTCCCAACCTGGATGCAGTAATGGCAGCTGCAACTGAAATTGCGGCACCCCACACGGAGGTATTTTCACTAGCTAGCACAATATTGTTATTACTTATGTCATTTATATTACTCAAGTATTTATATTTATGGCATACACGTTCATAGTTTGTACAATGTTTTTGAATATCTTGATTGCCTAAATAATGACTTGTTTAACATGTCCATAACATGCATGCATTTTGGTGTCCATAGGTGTTCCTTGAATACGGTGATCAACCACCCCCGCCATGGATTGGAAGAGCACCACATACACAGGTACAATGTGTAGTTATAAGCACACTTTTATGTTGATGTCTATGTAACTTCGGAATGTATTTCACCCATGTATTTCATACATGTATTTTGTACTCCTATAGAGATGTTATTATTCCTCTATACAGAAGTGTCATCATTTATATTGTAAGTGTCGTAACTTATACTTGATGGGTTATTAGACCACCTTGTTGGGGTCGGCCCTGTATAAGTCATGTGGGTCGAAGGGTTATTAGACCACCCTATTGGGGGTCGGCCATGTGGGTCAAAGGGTTATTAGACCACCAAGTGTGAGGTTGGCTCAGATTAAGTTAACCATGGGTTAAGCTAGACATGTAAGTCCCATTAGTTTACTGGGCCGGATAGAACAAGTATAAATAGAGATCGAGAGATCTCTATTTGATCAGTCATTCACACACTTCTCTCATTCGGAAAGTGGCACACTTATGAGGAGGAGGCTCTGCTGCTAGGAGAAGACTATCTCTTGTATTTTGGTTGTATCATTGCTCTATCTATCTCTGAGGAAGTTATTGGGGTTTTTCACCTTTATGGTTTTCCCCAAGTAAACTCCGTGTCTCTTGTGTGCTTGCATTATTGTGTCCATGATTGATATGCTGTAGATTTGTTGTATATGTTGTTCTCTCAGTTAATATCCTAGATCAGATTGAAGTAAATTCTGAAAATTTAACATGGTATCAGAGCTATCCTGAAAGAAGGCATGATATGGCATGTATGACACTTGTTGCACTTACGATGCTAGGGCTTGATATAGAAAAAACCAGTCATCATAGCAATTTCGCTATAAATCCATTCTGGTGAATTTTTCGGATCTGAAAATTTTACAGGTCGAAGATCAGATCCCCATGTACCCTGTGTCCAAAGGAAAACTTCTAATTCGTTGTACGTTGTGATTTATGATCTGTACAATATAGGGTTTCTGCCTCTTCTAGATATCAGTCATAAACAGGTGACCTTGGAAAAAAGGTCATAACTTGGGCTAGGAAGCTCCAAATGAAATTGTGTAAAAAGTGACAGGTAGTAGACAGACTGTAATATGTCAAAAAACGTTTTTAGAGGCCGAAGTTGAACCAGTGACACGTGGCACACCATACAAGTTCACTCTCCTGTTTTATAACATAAACAGGTCATGTTGCGACACTTGGCATAACTCTCTCTCTCAGAGAATCCAATTGAGGTCAGACCTATTGGGATGGAAAGATGACAGGTCCAGCTATCTCAAAAAAATGTTTCAGACCCTGTGGATTGAAAAGTTTAGAGTTACACCAAAAACAATCAGGTACATATTTTTGTCATAACATAATTATTTTTGAGCACCTTCATTCATGGCTTCCAAAATTTAGGGTTTCAGAGAAAGTTGGAATTTTTGTAATCAGAGACTACGGCTGAATGCCACTCATAAAAATAGAAATTTAGAGACCAAGTTCAGAATTTTTGGTTGGGCAGAAGACCGGGCTTGATCAAACCCTAGTTCGGGACTTTGATTGGAAAAGTGGAAAATTAGGGCTTCTACAAAAATGGGAATTTTTGAAATCTGTGACCACGGTTGGAAGCTCCTCAAAAAAATAGAAGCTTAGAGATTTGGATCAAACCTTTTGATTGGGAAGAAGAGTGGGCTTCATCAAACCCTAGTTAGGGGTCACGTCTAGTGAATCCGAAAGTTTCAAAGGCAAAATTGAGGGGTGAAACTTTGCAGTTTTCAAATTTTGAATATACCAGCTCGATCAGCTCATCAAGGCGCATATTTCTATCCTTTCAGAAGTTTTAAATTCAAAGTTTGAATTTTTGGGGTTTCTCTGACAAACCCTAATCGAGCTCCACGTCCAGTTCTTGCAAATCAAGTGGATTGGGTTAATCCTAGAAGAAGATGGATTGGTGACCTACATAAGTGAAGAAGTTCCTATCTCAGAGGCAGATGATGCTAAGGCCTTCCATAAGAAGATTACAAGCAATCTTGAAAGGTATGGCTTACAGGTATGTTTCAAATTTTGTTCATGGTTAAGTTTATGATATGTTTGTCTTCATATCATTATAGTACAATCTTGATTAATTACTAGACTTGTCGTATTACCTTAATATAAGATATTCATTGATTAAGGTTTTGACACTTATGATTGTACTAATGCATTGTGATGCTATATGAGGTTTATGTTGTTCGCTAACATAAAAGGTACACCAAGAAAGACAAATCATGTTCTACTTCAAGAAAATATGATCATGGTGACATGAAGACAAAGATTCATCCATTGTCATGGATCACATAGAAGATCTACTTACGAGGTATGTATAACTTGGTTCTACAATGGTTAACTTATGAGACATGCAAGTTACTAGCACAAGTCACTGAAGAGAACCAGAAGACATTATGCGAGTATGTTAGACATAACTCGCTAGCGTGCTAATCCAGGTATGTTTTTGCTATATCAATCTAGAATCCTACCTTGCGTTAGGATCTTATACTGTTGTGTTGTTGATAATGATTATTCATGAAGTCATAGGTTTGAATAGTCATGGTTGTATGCATGTTATGCTTCTTACCATAATTGATGATATGACTAACCAGAAGAATCATGAAGGTATAGGTTTAAGTAATCACGGGTTTATGCATTGATGATTTAACTAATCAGAAGAGACCTATGATCAAATAAGAATATGCATGAGTAAAAGAAGACTTCCCTGAAACCTTGAATACTAATGTTTATTATCTGTGAATGATCATGACTATACATGTTTAAGATTATTGTGTTTTGATAGTATTAAGATTATACTAATAAATGTGTGATTATGTATGAGACCTCAAGGATAACAAAATGATGATACGCATAAGCATGCATAGTGATTAAGGATGGATATAAGTTCAAGGATAGGTAATCCAGGAAGCAAATATCAAGAGGGAGCACACTCCAGTTGTTCCTGCAAGATAGCAAAGGAGCACACTTCAATAGTTTCTGCAAGGATGCAGATATTCAAAGGGAGTCCACCCAGCAACCAAACAAGGATAAGTATTTGAATTCTCATTTCTTACATAATGTTATTCAATGATGTATATGCTTATGTTCCTAGAATTAGGTTGTGTATTATGCATATTAGAATAGTTGCATTGATGAATAGTATACTACTAATATACATGGGTAAGTGGCCTATGGCACTGTACAACATTCCATTGCTACTTATCTAGAATGAAACCTCTTTGCTGACATGTTAGGAGTTGTGCACACTCTTAACAATGTTCTTGTAGAGATTGGAAGGCATCTAGAAAGTTACAAAATATGGATAAATGTTGTATTGAAGCATTGGCTAAGATAATTGCATGACTATATGACATATTTCTTTATGTGTAAGAATTTGTTCTGAAAACTATGAGATGTTTTCTAATCATGCAATTTAACTTGTTGTGTAGGGAAGATCATATACCATCACCTACAAAAGAAGGACTACAACATTTGTTCAGCAACAAAGTTATCTATTGAAAATACTGAAGATATTGAAGTTCTCAGGATTTGGGAAAAATGCCATGATCGAGGAGTACCAGTCGATCATGAAGATGTTTGGGATGCAGTCCCACGACCTGAAGGGGAGTCTGTAGTGACTTCCAAGAGGATCTACAAGACCAAGCATGCTGTAGGTGGTAATAGAGACTTTTGCTCCTGTACCCAGATACACTTCCATTAAATCAATACTTTCTCTGGCTGCAATGATGAAGAGGAAGATACACTTTCTTGAATGGTGTAGTTGAATAAGAAGTGTATGTGGTGCAGCCACTTGGTTCTGAGACATATGACAGGGAGTCATATATGCGCAGAACTTGGTATGGTAGGATAGACAAATTTCTATCCAGTTTGGGCTTTACCAAGAATAAAGAGGATTCCAACCTTTACTACAAGGTTGAGGAAGGCAATCCAGTGATACTACTATGTGGATGACCTATTTGTAATAGGTGAGGATAGATTTATTGCTGACATGCAGCGGAAGCTTGCTACCGAGTTCGAGTTGAAGAACTTGGGGATGATGCACTATTTGTTTTTGGCATGGAGGTGTGGCAGAGTGCAGATGGAATCTTCCTTGGACAAGGGAAGTATGCAGTATAGATCCTGAAGAGGTTCGGGATGATGGACTGCAAGGCTATGGCCACACCTATGGCATCAAACTTGAAGCTTCTATGTGATGCTTCATCTGAGCCAGTTGATATCACTATGTATCGTCAGATGATTGGGTCCTTGATGTACTTGACGAACACAAGACCATATATTTGCTTTGCGGTGAACACATTGAGCCAGTTCTTGACGGATCCGAGGAGTGTTGACCTGGTTGTTGTAAAGCATATTCTGAGGTACCTGAAGGGTACAGTTGATTATGGGCTCAAGTATGATGCAAATCAAAAGTTTAACCTGTAGGGTTATGTTGATTCAGATTGGGCAGGCAGTGTTGCAGATAGGGATTAGGTGTGATCTCTTGGTTTAGCAGGAAGCAGTCTTGCATAGCATTGAGTACAGCCAAAGCAGAGTATGTTGTGATGTATGAGTAGATTGCAGATGCATTGACCAAGCCATTGGCCAGAGTGCAGTTTGAGTACTTCAGAGAGAGGCTTGGTGCACTTTAGATCGAAGTTCCTTCCAAAGGGAAGTGATGAGTCCGGAAGATGCAGATGCACATAAGATTTTCTGACATGGTTGATGTGTTCTCCCTTGGTTGTGATGTAATTGCTGAGCCATTTTTCACATGGTGGTAGATGTGTTCTCCCATAGTGAAAAAGTAAGGGCTGGAGCCTTCCCTGAATGGTGGTAGATGTGTTCTCCCATGTCGGTGGTGTAAGTGCTAGATGATGTGCATTTGGGCTGTGCTTCGTGGACAATGAGATGATCTGAAGAGGACGATGCTATGATGATCAGGAGGATAATGGATGATGAGCATCAAGACGATGCTCCAGTTACTACTCTGTATATGTATATGCATCATGTTGGATGCTTGTTATGATCAGTTGGATCATTTATGTATATATGCATCATGTTGGATGCTGGATATGATCAGTTGAATCATTTATGTATGTATGCATCATGTTGGATGTTGGATATGATCAGTTGGATCATTTGTATGTATTTTGTATATGCATCATGTTGGATGTTTGGACCATGTATCTGTACATGTATCAGGTGGATACTGAGATCATGTATGTTGATATGTATTAGGTGGATACATTGTGTAGATCATGTATTTGTGTATGTATCAGGTGGATACATTATATGATTAGGTAGATCATGTATGATGATATGTATCAGGTAGATACTTGGTATGCATCAGGTGGATGCATTGTATGATCAGGATGATCATGGATGACGAGCTTCTCCAGATGACATGCAGCAGGATGTTGCAGTGATGATGATCAGGATGATCATGTGTACATCAGGATGATGTATGGTGAGTATCAGGATGATACTTTGTAGCCATGGATAAGGTTGTGCAGATGAGCATGTCTAGGAGATCCTATAGGTTGGAGTTGTGTACCTGTAATAGCCTGGGATGCTCTTTCAAGACATTGCTCTGGGAGGACATGTAATTTGTGCCATGGGAGATTTCAGGTCGGAGTTGTGTACCCGTAACATCCTGAGATGCTCTTGCGAGGTTTTGTCCTATGGCATGTAATTTGTGCCCTGGGAGATTTCAGGTTGGAGTTGTGTACCCATAACATCCTGAGATGCTATTTCAAGGTTTTTCCATGACCACATGTAATTTGTGCCCTAGGGAGATTTTAGGTGAGAGTTGTGTACCTGTAACATCCTGAGATGCTCTTGCTAGGTTTTGTGGTGAGCACATGTAATTTGTGCACTGGGGAGATTTCAGGTTGGAGTTGTGTACCCGTAACATCCTGAGATGCTCTTGCTAGGTTTTGTGGTGGGGTCACATGTAATAAGTCCTGGAGATCTGGACAGGATAAAAAAGGCCTTAGATGCTCTTTAGGGTTCTTTCTAGGCAAGAGACTCTTTAAAGGTTTTTGTGACGCATGTAATAAGTCGTGAGAATTCCACAGTATGGCCAGTGACGATGAAGACCTGCAGGTGGTGGGCCTACATCCAGTATGAAAAAGGACTACCTCTATAGAGCTCCCTATGACGAGTATATTCAATGATAAATTGAGATAGCAGTGGCAGTGACGATGATGATGATTCGCTGATGATGATCTAGAGAAGAAGACTTGTGCTAGCAGACCTATGTCAAGAAATACCTTCCTAGTTAAGAGGGAGTGTTGATGTATATGTAACTTCGGAATGTATTTCACCCATGTATTCCATATATGTATTTTTTACTCCTATAGAGATGTTATTATTCCTCTATATGGAAGTGTCGTCATTTATATTCTAAGTGTCATAAATTATACTTGATGGGTTATTAGAGCACCTTGTTGGGGTCGGCCCTGTATAAGTCATGTGGGTCGAAGGGTTATTAGACCACCCTATTGGGGGTCGGCCATGTGCGTCAAAGGGTTATTAGAGCACCAAGTGTGGGGTCGGCCTGGATTAAGTTAACCATGGGTTAAGCTAGACATGTAGGCCCCATTACTTTATTGGGCAGGACAGAACAAGTATAAATAGAGATCGAGAGATCTCTATTTGATCATTCATTCACACACTTCTCTCATTCAGAAAGTGGCACACTTATGAGGAGGAGGCTCTGCTGCTAGGAGAAGACTATCTCTTGTATTCTAGTTGTATCATTGCTCTATCTATCTCTGAGGAAGTTATTGAGGTTTTTCACCTTTATGGTTTTCCCCAAGTAAATTCTGTGTCTCTCTGTCTGCTTGGATTATTGTGTCCATGATTGATATGCTATAGATTTGTTATACATGTTGTTCTCTCAGTTAAGATCCTAGATCAGATTGAAGTAAATTCTGAAAATTTAACATTTTAATTTGAATTGTTGAACCTTACTATGGTTTAATTTATTGTTTGTTTACTAAATTGTGATATTACAAATGTATATGTAGGTGCCACCAACAGCTGCGGCTCCCCATTTTAGTCCTATGTATCCACCCTCTCCCCATAGGGGCTTCACTCAATAAACCGCTATCATAGCACGTTCATTCGTGGCATATGAAACAATAGCCCTAATTTAACTAAATATTGGAAAATACTTCCAAAATCATTTTTTTTAACCCCCTCACAATATGCCTTCCCAATTTTAAAAAACCCCTATTTTCACTAGATATTGTATGTATCACTTTTTTCATTAACATTTTTTATACCGCTTTATATTTCTACCTATTATATTGATATGATACCCCTCTTATAACCCCACATGCATTCTACAATGCACCTTGCTTCTTTCGATGTATATTGTTGATGCACATTACTTCACCCACAATGCAATTACTCAACCACATATCATTATGATTTGCAACATCTAATGGTCTAATGAGGAGATAGGAGATCACTTCTTGTATGTCATTGGAGCCAATGCACATAGTACAACATTTAGATTGCATGTTGCAGTTCCCTAATCGCTGACTAAGCCTGTTGTGGGCTAGGTATCCAAGCCCCCAGGGCCTGTAACAAGCTCTAGGAGGTTGACTAAACCTCCCAAGGCCTGTAATAGGCATGAGTGGTTGGGTATTCAAACCCCCAAGGCCTATTGAGGGCCTATAACAGGCCCTAGAGGCTTAGAGCCTCCCAAGGATATTAGTAACAACTGGCTGAGTGCTATCGGTAACAATTGGTTGTCAATGACCACTGTCTCTTGACTATGATTGACTGGAAACCCACTTCACCATGAAACCCCTGGCCTCAAGCATGCCTCAAGACGCGATTTCCTTGTGTATTGGTAAGCCCGAGCCTTGCCTCAACCTGATTTCTCATCCTTCTGTGATCCTGCCATCTCCATTTGGCAGATATTTGTCAGTGCACCCATCTAAAAAAGACCCCAAAGTATTTTTGTATTGTTAAATTAAATTAAAAAAACCCTTTGACCCTTAATATATAAGCAATATAATATTTAGGTTTTCATGAATATTTAATACTATAATATGAATGAACGTGAAATTATATTTCCTTCTAGTGAAGACCCCATGCCTCTCCCATGAGTCCCCCCCCTCGCTTCCATCTAGACTCCTCCCTATACCCACCCCCTCCCTTCCATCCAGCCTCCCCTCTCTAGCCATACTCCCCCTTCCATCCATTCCACCTAGTAAACCACGCCGCCCCATCCATACATCCTCCCCAATTTATCCACGCCCCCCTGTCTATCCATCCTCCCCCTTTCATCCACACCCCCCCTTCCATCTAGCTTCCCCTCTTCATCCACAACCTCCCTTCCGTCCATCCTCCTCCTTTTATGGTGGATGATGATGAATATGAGTACGATGATGATGATGATGACTAATTTAGAGATGATGATGATGATGATGATGATGAAGATGATGAGGAATATGAAGCACATCGTCATCATCTTCATCATCATCAACAACATGATCATCATCATCAACAACATGATCATCATCATCATCAACAATATGATCATCATCAAAATCATCATACTCGTCATCATCATTATGAAAATATTTTGATGCATGATGATATGATGATGATGATGAATATGAGTACGATCATCACCATCACCATCATCATCATCACTAGTCTTCACTAGTCATCATCATCACCATCATCATCATATGATCATGGTCATGATCATCACTGTCTTTAGTCATATTCATCTTCCTCATCATACTCGTCATTGCCATCTTCCTCCTAATCATCATCTTCATATCATCATCATCATCATTGAAATTTTCGTATCATAATCATCATCATCATTGACATCTTCGTATCACCATCATCGACGAAGATGATGATGATGATGATGATGATGAGTACGATGATGATGATGACTAATTTGGAGATGACGATGATGATGATGACGATGAAGATGATGGTGAAGATGATGAGGAATATGCAACACATCATCATCATCTTCCTCATCATCAACTTCCTCATCATCATCATCATTGTAAGGACGGGGATGATGATGAGGATGATGAAGATGATGATGATATGATGATGATGATGATGATGGTGATGACGATGGATGATGATGAATACAAGTACGATGATGAAAATGATGATGTTGATGACGAATATGATGATCATCATCATCAGCAAAAACATCATATTCGTCATCATACTCATCTTCATTAGTCATCATCATCACCATCTTCATCATCATCATCATTGTGGGGACAGGGATGATGATGATGATGATGATGATGATGATGATGACAATGACGATGAAGATGGTGATGATGACTAATGGAGATGATGATGATGTTGATGATGAAGATGATGATGAATATGCAGCATATCATCCTCGTCATCATGATCATCTTCATCATCATCAACACCATGATCATGATCGTCAACTTCATCATCACCATCATCATCATCATTGTGAGGACAAAGATGATGATGACGATGATGATGATGATGACGATGATGACGGTGATGGTGATGATGATGATGATGGTGGATGATGATCAATATGAGTATGATGATGGAGATGATGATGATGATGATGAATATGATCATCATCAAAATCATCATATTCATCATCGTCACGATCATCAATGTCTTCATCATCATAATTTAGTCATCTTCATCTTCATCATCATACTCGTCATCGCTATCTTCCTCATAATCATCATCATCATTGACATCTTCGTCATCATCTTCGTATCATCATCATCATCATTGTCATCTTCATATCATCACCATCATCATTGACATCTTCGTATCATCATCATTGACATCTTCGTATCATCGTCATCGATGAAGATGATGATGATGATGATGATGGTGGATGATGATGAATATGAGTATGATGATGATGATGACTAATTTGGAGATGATGATGATGATGAAGATGATGAGGAATATGCAGCACATCATCATCATCTTCATCATCATCAACAACATGATCATCATCATCAACTTCCTCATCATGATCATCATCATTGTCATTGTGAGGACGTGGATGATGATGAGGATGATGAAGATGATGATGATATGATGATGATGATGATGATGATGGTGGTGGTGGATGATGATGAATACAAGTACGACGAATATGATCATCATCATCATCATGACCATCAAAATCATCATGTTCATAATCATCATCTTCATTAGTCATCATCATCACCATCTTCGTGATCCTCACCATCATCATCATCATCATATGATCATGGTCACGATCATCATTGTCTTCATCATCATAATCGTCATCTTCATCATACCCATCATCGCCACCTTCGTCATCATCTTCGTCATCATCATCATTGATGATGATGATGATGATGACGAAGATGTTGTTGCCGAGGAAGAGGGTGATGACAAAGATGATGATGATGATGATGATGATGGTGGTGGTGGTGGTGGATGATGATGAATATGATTACGATGATGAAGATGATGATGATGTTGATGGTCATCGTACTCATCATCAACATCATCATCATCATCTTCATCATCATCAACATCAATGGTGATGATGAGGATGATAATGATGATGTTGATCTGATGTTGACGATCAAGATGATAACCTAGATGTTGATGATGAGGAGGAAGAAGAGGGTGGTGACGATGATGATGATGTTGTTGATGATGCCGATGATGATGATGATGATGATGATGATGATGATGAAGATGACGATGATGGTGATGGTGATGAGGATGAAGAAGATGATGATGATGGAGATGAATATGTTGATGATGATGACGATGGTGATGAGGATGATGCTAATGTTGATGAAGAAGATGGTGATGATGAAGAAGATGACGATGATGGAGATGTTTATGAGGAAGGGGGAGATGACAATGATGATGAAGATGTCAATGATGATGGTGATGATGATGATGAAGATGATGATGATGATGATGATGATCATCATCATCATCATCATCAACATCTTCATCATCATTGTCATCTCCCCCTTCCTCATCAACATCTCCATCATCGTCATCTTCTTCATCATCACATATTCATCAACTGTATGTATCCCCTTCACAAAGGAAATTAAATGAATGCGTACACACACCTACACGTGCGTGCTTCCATGAATGCGTGCATGTACTTGCGCATGTGCACCTCTTTGTGCGCACGCGTATACGAATTCAAATTGTTTTTGGTGCCCTTCTAGGCTTGGAATTAGCTTCGGATTGCACGTTTAGGCTCGGTCTGATTTATCTATGATTTATGGCAGAACACATCAAATGTTGCAACTTCCTGTTTTTCACAGCTAGTTCTACATAAGCTCCACAAGTGCACTATAGATGAAATTGCACACACTTGTCGAGGTCTGTGTGTAGATTCTAAACATATAATTTTTTAATAGATATGTTGTTGCTCTCTATTTTTAATTCATTTTAAACTGCACTCATGTCAAATTCATAAAAAACATAGGTCATTTATTCGGCCTATAACTTTTGATTGGCTTACCTATTTCGAAAACGAAAAAGAACCTGCACAAGAGCACAAAAATACCTACAACGAAAAGAAAAAAAATTGCATTTTGATTATTTTTAGACCATGATATGGTGGCTCAACACTTGACCATGTCGTTTTACGGATTCACTGACTTTGGTAATTTAAAAAAAATATAAAATTGACTTTTAGAATTTTGGAAAAATAGCCCCGCACAAGAATTTTCTGTTGCCTACACCTCTACATAGTTTTTTTCTCATAAATTGAAAATTTACATATCAAACAGGTGGCTCAACAAAAACATGTGCATTATGTTTTAGAAAAAAATAACATACCAATCTTCGAATAATGACATTTTCGGGTGGTTATTCATCCTTTCCATAAATAAAAGTTATATATTACGGAAGGTCATCCATTTTTCTACGTTTCATCTTTTTACACCTAATCTGAAAAAGTTTTGTAGGTACCCGTAATAATTCATTTTAATGATAATATTTCTGTTTTTCCAGAAAGAAATTGCAACTAATGTGTCATAATTGGGTATCATTACCTTGCACTATCCCATCAATAATATCATTTCTTTCACACAACCCTGCAATTATGGAGGAATTTGGTTCACTTTCACAAATAAGAGGATCCATTGATACAACACTCGAACAATTGGATGAAATTGAAATACAAAACGATTCTTTATTAGAACTTGAGAGAACCTACTATGGAACTGTTAAAGAGATAACTGAATGGAAAGTGTCACCGTAAACAACTATTCAATAGGTTAGGGTCATCTTTCTTCAGAAGAAGAAAAACAACTTGGAAGTCAGTGGAAGCCTATCGATCCCAGTTGGATAAACTGAAGAATACATGGGACCGTCGAGATACCTAAGCTTCTAAAATTATGAGGAAAGAGGAAAGTGTATGAGGTGCTTTAGTGGCACTAGAGAAATGCTTTAAGTCTCTTGTAACCATTGAGTGAGAAGGATACATGCACCCTAAAAGGCGAAAATTTTTACTTGAAATATTTTCTAGGCCATTCTCATAAGTGGAATCCTATGATTATAAGTTTCCATATTTTGGGTATGAATCCTCTTTGAGAAAGAGTTCAGTGGATCAGATAGAGATTGTCACTTCTAGATTTTATGGGTTTGAGTCAGTCTTGAAGGTCATTAATATTTTAAAGGACCATACATACCTTATCTGGAAAGTTGGTTTTATTGGTGCTTGTCTTGATTCATATATCCATAATGTCACATCATTTGTAGATCATACCTTACGTTTTGACCAGATAGTTAGCAATGAAAAGTGGAAGATTGAGATCCTAGATGAGTATTATTTAGATCAGTATCTCAAGAAATGGCCTTGTCCTATTCTCCTTGAATGCCTTGAGAAATAGTGAGACTTATTGAATCACATTTTGGTGCATCAAAGGGAATTTGAATCAAACCTAGGAAAGAAAGAACTTGATGTTGTAAAGTAGGCTCATGGTCTTCTTGTTGAATATAGTAATGTACATTAAACTACAAGAGTTGCTAAAGCAACATATTCTTCAATGAAGATGCAAGTGGGAGAGATAAAAAAAGAGCTTTAGAAGGAAAACCTTGAGGATTCTAAATTAGTGTGGTTGCATGATTAATACTTTATCATTTAGAGAAAATACTATCCTCCAATACTTTTCGACCCTCTGCTAACTGGTTTAGATTACTATATCAACCAAACATCTAAACCTTGCCATTGTTTTAGAGTGATGACTTTCATCAAAAACTTCTTAGAAATACTGTTGTAGCTGACTATCTAGGAGATATCTGAGTGTTAGTGTGTCTTGTATGCATAAGCTTGGCTTGGTGTTTTGGAAAAAAAATTGTTAAATATTGTTTGTACGGGGTTTGTATACTATGTGAGTAGTCAAACTCAAAATTACGTAGCATGTTATTAAACATTGAATTTGATCACTTGGTTCCAACCAAAAATACTTACACTAAACACTTTAATGGCATGACAATGGACATAAATCAAACTAATATTTTTTTATGCAACAATAACAAAGGAAACAACTATAAATACAAGATAAACTAGGTTAAAGAGGATTGAAATTTCTCTAAATATATGACTTGAGTGTTTTTTAATGTAGCTTACAGTCACAATGGAGCATTGGATAAGCCTTCAAAGTCACCACTTGAGCAGGGGAATGATTGAGATAATAGATACACAAAAAATGCTACCTAAGCAAGTAGTTGGTGCGACCTCATAGGCTGAGAAAGAACCACCAATCACCAGCAGATTTATCCACAGTGAAAATATGACCTCCCTTCTATCTAGACACGCCCTCATGTGCAACTAAATTGTGTATTTTCTAATGGATGCACCCTCATACCTCAGTGAAGAGGGGATGCAACCTCCTCAAAAAGTTGCATACCCTCCAAACTTCTCTAAAAATTGATTTAACTTTCCCTTCCTTTATGAGACTACAAGCTAACTGAAAGAATGAGTGCCTACGACCTCAAACTTGGATCATGAATTGAAAATAATCTCCATTGGTCTTTATCTTCACCTCATATTTAGATCAAAAGATAATACTACGAGAAATGTGGATAGCCAAGGGAGTGAACTGGAGATCAATTTCTATTTGAAGGGTGGACAAATCCACACAAAGGTTGTTCCCTCCTTCAATTGTTAATTCCCTTCTTCCAACCATCTAAGAAATATATTCATTTTGTTGGTACAATATTTGTATAAAGTGAGTATCTTTCCACAACGTGTCTTGGTACATGCTTTGTATGAAAAGAGTATCTTCCCATAGGGTGATATTTTGTTTAGTGGAGTAGTGTTTGTTGATTGTGTAAGTTACTAAATGCGTATGTGATAATTTAGTGTTGTCTTCTATGTGTGCATGATTTTTTTTGTCTCTCACTTCTAGTTCATAATTTTGCAAGTGGATTCTTGTGTGTAAGTTTGGTGAGAATTAAACACACATTTTTTGGGGAGAGATATTATATCCCTTTTTAATTCTAAGCCTTGACATAGGATGGAAACCATGTAATTTTCCTAGACATTGGAAGGAAACCACTCGCTTTAGACATTTAACATTGGCTCATGTGACTCTAATAGGCCTACATCAACCACACAAGCCTTATAAAGGGAATATTTGTCATGTAAGATAAATATGGTGTTCATTTCAAGTTTGGCACACTAACAATGGCTCTCATGGCCTAGTCCATATTCTAGTGTAAAAATATAAAGTCCTCAGCCAGAACATTTTTGACAAGGGATCAGGGCCCATTTTGCTTAGCCATAAAGTCCTCTCTCTCTCTCTCCTCTCTCTCTCTCTCTCTCTCTTCCCACTACTCGTCTCCCTTGGTCCTCTCCTTTCTCTCCCTCCCTCCTTCTATCCCTCCACATAAACCAACCTCTCTTCTCACACTCCCCTCCTCTATTCACCCTCTCTCCCCATCTCTTCCCCTACCCATATCACTCTCTCCTTGTCCTCACTACACCCTATCTCTCTCTCTCTCCATACCTCCCGTTTTGTTCCCCATTTCTCACACTCCCTACCCTACCCATCTAACTGTTTCCCCTCCCCCAACCTGGACTCTCTCTCTCTCTCTCTCTATTCTTTTCATCTCCATCTCTCTGCCCCAACCTTCCTCTCCCCAATCCATCCCTCTCCCCCACTCTTCCTCTCTCGAATACCTCCCTCTCCCTCTCCACCTCTCCCCCTCTCCTCTCCCCAAACTCTGCCCCCCCTCTCTATCTCTCCCCCCCTCTCTATAACTCTTTCTCTTAAACCCTCCACCCACCTCTCTCTCTGTCCACCCCTTCTCTGTCCCCACTTCCCCCCCCTCTTAGTATATCTCTCTCCTCCTGCACCTCTCTCCCTTACTATTCCCCCCTCTCTCTTTCCCCCTAATCTCTATCCCTCTCCCTCCCTCTACCCCCACTCTTCCCTCTCCCCAATCCCTCCCTCTCAATATCCACCTCTCCCATAGATCCAATCCCCCCCTCTTTATCTCTCCCCTACTCTCTCTAACTCTTTATCTTTTCCCCTCCAACCACCTCTCTCTCTTTCCCACCCTTCTCTCTCCCCTCTCTCTTTCCCCCCTCTTAGTATATCTCTCTCACCCCCCCTCTCTCTTTCTTACTATCCCCCTCCCCCCCCTCTCTCTCACTCTCTCTCCCCCCCCCTCATTCCCCCTACATCCCTTACCCATCTCTCTCTCTCTCTCTCTCTCTCTCTCTCTCTCTCTCTCTCTCCACCCTCTCTCTCTTTCCCTTAACCTTCTCTATCTCTCCTTCCCTCGTATCCATCTCTCCCTCCACACTCTCTCTCTCCCCCTCGCTTTCTTCCTCTCTCAATATCCCATTCTTCACCACCCCCCCCTTCCCCTTCCCTGCCCTCATTTCCCCACCCCTTTCTCTCTCCTTCTCTCCCTCCCCCCATTTCTCCATCCATATAGCCTACCTATCCCCTGCGACTCTCCTCTTGTACTCCCCCTCTCTTACCATGCCTCCCCCTCCCTGTCTCACTCTCCCTACCCTCTCTCTCTCTCTCTCTCTCTCTCTCTCTCTCCCCCACCCTCTCTCTCAGCCCCCCTCTCTCTCATTCTCTCTCTTTCCTCCTCCCCCTTACCACCTATCCTTCCTCTCTCTCCCCATCCCTACCCCTACCCATCTCACTCTCTCCCCCCTCTCACTCCCCCCTTCTCTCTCCTCCTCCCTCTCTTCCTCCCTCTACCTGTCCACCTCTCACCCCTCTCCTCCCCCCAACCCCTTCTCCAACATGCCTCTCTCTCTCAGGCCCTCCACCCCCCCTCTCTATCTCTCTCTACCTCCCTCTCTTCACTCTCTCTACCTCACTCACTTAGTCTTACTCTCTCTGTCTCTCTGTCTCTCTCTCCCTTGCTTCTCTATATATATGCCTCATTCCCTCCCTCCTACTCTCTCTCTCTCTCATACCATACTATCTCTCCCCCTCTCTCACTATACACCCATTTCCCTCCCACTTTCTCTCTCTCTCCCCTTCCCCTCTCTCGCTCCCTCTCCCGCCCTTACCCCACTTGCTCTCCTTATAACTTTCTCCTCCCTCTCATCCCCAGCCTCTCTCTCTCTCTCTCTCTCTCTCTCTCTCCCCCATCGATCCCCCTCTCCTCTCCCCCTCCCTACCTCTCTTCCCCACTGTCACTCACCCTCCTCCTACCCATCTCACTGTCTCCCACTCCCTCCCTTCTCCTCTCTCCCTTCATCCCTTATATGCCTCCCTTTATGCCTACCCCTCCCCACCTCTCTTCCCCATATCTCACCCTCCCTCCTCTTACCCATCCCACTCTCTGCCCCTCCCATCTTGCTCTCTCTCTCTCCCCTCACCCCTCCCCTCCTCTTTTTCTCTCTCTATCTCTCTCTCTTCCCCACTGTCATCCTCCCTCCTTCTACCCATCTCACTAGCTCCCACACCCTCCCTCCCTCCATCCATTCTATTACTCCCTTTAAACCGCAGTCTCCCCTCCCCCTCCCCATCCACACCTCTCTTCCCCATCTCTCATCCTCCCTCCTCCTACCCATCTTAATCTCTCCCCGCCTCTCTCTCTCTCTCCTCCTCCCCTTTCTCCCCCCCTCTATCTCTCGCTTCCGCCTCTCTCTCCCTCATTCACTCCTATACCTCCCTCTACCCCACCCTATCCCCTCCCCCTTTCCACCTCTCTCACCCCTCTCTCACCCTCCTCCCTACCCATATCGCTATATATTCTCCCCTCTCCATCTCCCCCTCCACCCATCCCTCCCTCTACCCATCCACCCCTCCCTCCCTCTATCTCTCCACCTTGCCCCCTCTCTTTGACTCCCCCTCTTTCCCCCTCACCCCTTCCCTGTCTCTCACCCCACTCTCTCTCTCTCTCTTCCTCTCTCTAACTCCCTCTCTTTCCCTCCCTCCTATATCTCTTCCCCCCTTTCTCTCTCTCTTACCTCTCCCCACTCTCCTCCCTTACCCCCTCTCTCCCTCCCAATCGTCACTCTCTCTCTACCCCTCAACCTTCCCCCTCTTTATCTTCCCTTCCCCCCTATCTCCCTCCCCCTCCTCTCTCTCTCTCTCTCTTCACTCCCTCCCTCTCTCCCTTATTCTCTCCCCCATCCTTCCTTCCTTTTATACCTCCCTCTAACATTCCCTCTTCCCTCCCATTCCCCACCTCTCCTCCCCCTCTCTCTCTGACCGCCTCCCCCTACCCGCTCTCTCTCTCTCTCTCTTTCTCTCTCTCCCCCTCTCTCCCTCCACCCTCTCTCTCCCATTCCCACCTCTCTCCCTCTACCCCTACCTCTCTCTCTATATATATTGTTCTCCCTCTCTCCCTCCACCCCCCCACTCCCCCTCTCTCTCTACCTCTCTCTCCCCCCACTCTATTCCTCTTTCTCTCTATCTCACCCCATCACCCCTCCCCCTCTCTCTCCCTCTCTCTTTATCCCTCTCTCCCACTCTGACACAAGTCGCCCTATGAAAATAAGGTTCTTGTTTAACAATACACAAGACACAAATCACAATGCTCACACAAACAAGGTGTAGAACAAGATGCCTGGATTGGTTTATATTACTTCCCTGAAATCAGTTACAATGTAAAATAACTGTAAGCAAATAACTAACTACAATTGGCCTCAGCCGTTACAACATCGAAGTAACTGTGGTGTGTTCTTCCTGTGTGTCAACCTCACCCTCTCCTAGTTCACCTTGGAACTCTGAGCTATGGTTTGATCTCAACACTCTGCACTCAGCCAATGTGACTCTTCACAACTCTCTGGGCTTTGCGCTCTGCTCTCCTGTGCCTCTCCTCTACTGCCCAACAGTTTTTCTAGACTGAAGGCCTCTTCTTCCTCTTCTACTCTGTGGGTGCTATTTCCAAGATTTTTGCAATCCCAAGACATGCGTTCCCTCCATTCATCGATCCTATCCAAATCCTATGAATATGCACTGTCAGCTTCTATCTGTGATGCACATCCTCTGTCCATGACATCCTTTGTCATGTCCTACACCAACTCGCAATAGCTGTAATAACTTCCTCAGCAACCCTGAATGGCTACTGGTATAGTCCCTTGACTTTCTGTCCTTCTGACCCTGCTACAGCAGTCAGTCACATCTCGACTGTCCTGTTAGTTCACTCCTTCCCTTCACACTTGGCTTCGCCAAACCCTGTCGTGTCATAGTTCGATCACTTATCGACTACCCAACCTCTTACACCGCTCGTCATCTGTCGACTGTCTTCTGTTGGTCCTCGACTTTGCGACATCTGCTGATCCTTCAGTCGGCCGCACCCCGATTGCTTCTGCTCGACTTGTTGACTTCAACAAGTCAACCTGCTCCTCGCACTAGTGGTCATCAGCACTCCCACTGGTTCACTACCTTCGGTTGATCAACTTCGATTGATCTGCCTAGGTCCCGATGCCCATGCATCAGTCTCCCTAGGTGAAAAAGAATTCAACTGCTCCATCAGTCTCCTGAACTCCTCTTTGGAAATCCACGTCACTTCCTACAACTCATCATTTGTCCATCGCACCAAGTATTCCTTCATGCGCAATCTATGGGTACACCCTACCTTGCGTGCATCGATTACTTCTGCGATCCCTTCTTTATGCAGGTCTGGAATCTGTTTTGTCCAGTCGATATTGGTTCCTTCCCCCTTACTGCTGCTTGACCCTTCTTCAAATTTATACAGGTTTGAGATGTTGAACGTTGCTGAAATGTTCAAGTCTTCCGGCAATTCCAACACATAGGCATTTTCTGAAATCTTCTTCAGAATCTTGCATGGCCCTATCTTCTTCAACTTCAGCTTGTTGTATGTTCCTGTCAGAAATCGGTCCTTTTGCAAGTATGCATAGACTAAGTCCCCTTCTTGGAATGACAATAGCCTCTTCCTTCGGTCGGCTCTCAACTTGTAGGCCACATTACTCTTCTCGATGCGTTTTCACCCATTTTCATGAACTTCATGCATATGCTCTGCAAATGATTCTGCATCCACGCTCTTCCTAGTTTCTGTCAGCAATTCGACCAAATCTGCCACTACATGTGGACTTCTCCCTTGTACAATATGGAATGGGCTCAATCCTGTAGATCGATTCACAGAATTGTTATATGCAAACTTTTCCTGTGCTAACACATTCTCCCACTGCTTGGGTCTGTCGACTGCTAAACATCTCAGAAGGTTTCCCAAACTTCTATTTACAACCTCGGTTTGTCCGTCTGTCTGTGGATGATATGCCAAACTAAAATCTAACTTCGTGTCGAGTTTCTTCCATAGGGTCCTCCAGAAATGCCCCATGAATTTTGTATCCCTATACGACATGATACTCTATGGAAACCCATGCAACCTGACTATTTCCTTAAAGAATAATACAACGATTTCTGTAGCATCACTTGTTTTCTTACATGGTATGAAATGTGCCATCTTCAAAAATCTGTCGACTACAACAAATCTTGAGTCATTCCCCTGCTGAGTCCTTGGTAAGCCTAACACAAAATCCATGCTAAGATGCTCCCACGGGTTCTCTGGAACTGGAAATGGTGTATACAACCCCATGTTCTAACTCTTTCCAATTTCCAACTGGCAAACCTGACATTGTCGAACCCATTTTCTGACATCTGTCGACATCCTTGGCCATAAATACTTTTCGTCGATCAGTGCTTTGGTCTTGTCGATCCCAAAGTGCCCTGCTAACCCACCATTATGAAATTCTTGGATTAGGTTCTCTCTCAGTGATCCTCTGGGAATACACAACTGACTTCCCCTGAACAGGTAACCTTCTTGAATGAGATAACTCAAATATGGAGTTCTGTCGATGCTCCAAGGGTCTCAGAAATCCTTCCATGCCTTCGCAAAATCTTCATCGGCTTCATACTCCATCTTTATCGACTCTATTCCTGTTGCCTGAACAGTCATCGTGCTCAACAATGCAACTCTCCTGCTCAATGTGTCGACAACTTTGTTCGACTTTCCCAACCTATGTCGCAACACAAACGTATATCTCTAGAGAAGCTCCACCCACTTCACGTGTATCTTATCCAACTTCGACTGAGTATTCAAATACCTCAGTGCTTGGTGATCTGTGTATAACACAAATTCTTGTGGCAACAAATAATGCCTCCATTTCTTCAATGCTTGTATGATAGCATAGAATTCTTGGTCATAGACCGAATACTTCCGCTTCGCTCGATTCAGTTTTTCACTGAATAACGTAATTGGTTGGCCTTCGTGGCTCCGCACTGCACCAATTGTTGTTCCACTCGCATCACAATTGACCTAGAAAACTTTGTCAAAGGCTGGGAGCACCAACACTGGGCTCTTAGTGACCTTTTCCTTTAATTTGTTGAAAGCTTCCTAGGATCTATCCATCCACTTAAACTTGCCCTTTCTCATGCATTCTGTCAATGGTGCACAAATCCGACTGAATCCCCGAATGAACTTCCGGTAGAAACTAGCAAGTCCATGGAAACTTCTCCCTGCAGTCGTACTCGTCGGTTCGGGCCAATCTACTATTGCCTTCACCTTATCGGGGTCCATCTCCAACCCTTTACCTGAAATTACAAATCCCAAGTATACCAATTTCTTCTTCATGAAGAAACACTTTTGCAGGTTAATCATCAGCTTCTTTTCCTGCAATTTCTGTAATACTTGTCTAACGTGCTTCAAATGTTTTGACTTGGTTCGACTGAAAATCAGAATGTTGTCTAAATAGACTACGACAAACTTTCCCAAGAATGGTATATTCATCAATCTCATGAATATACTAGGTGCCTTAGTCAATCCGAATGGCATGACTAACCACTCATATAACCCTTCTCTTCTCTTGAATGTTGTCTTCCATTCATCTCCTTCTTTGACCCTAATCTGGTGATATCCACTCTTCAGGTCTAACTTCATGAAGTATGTTGCTCCACTCAGGCAATCCATCAAGTCATCCATCCTTAGCAATGAAAATCGATACTTGATCATGATCCTATTGATGGCTTTGGAATTAGTACACATTCTCCATTCCCCGCCCTTCTTGGGTGTCAATACTGCTGGTACTGTACATGGCCTCAGGCTTTCTCGAATCAATCCTCTGTCCAACAACTCTTGGACATGTCGGTTGAGCTCCTGTCCCTCTGTCGAACTCATCCTATATGGCGCTTTGTTTGACAAACTCGATCCTGGAATCAAGTCGATGTGATGGGAATCAAGTCGATCTGATGGGATATACTCCTTGTCGGCGGCGATCCCATTGGTTTCTCATCAGCCATTATGTCCTGAAACTCTTCAAGCAACTCTTCGACTTCAATCGGAATGCTCTCCCGATTAGTCGTTCCATCCACATATGGTCCTTTTGGAATGATTACAAAACATCCCAATTATTTTTCCTCCTCCGTGAGGAATTCCTTGTCGGTGCTCATCAATACTCGCTTTTCCCAAAGATTGCTTTTGCCGGCTAAAGAGTCCTTACTGTCGGCTGGCTATCCTCGCCTCGGCTTGAGAGTCCTTTTCACGCCATTCTTCCATGATGTGATTGTGTTAGCTCGACCATCATAGATCATCTTACGATCATATTGCCATGGCCTCCCTAACAACATATGGCATGCATCCATGGGAACTACATCACACAGCACGCTGTCCTCCAATCCTTCATCTCTGAAGTTGATCAGGAACTATCTGGTCACCTGGACATGATGTCCTTTTTGCAACCATGAGATCTTGTAAGGGTGTGGGTGTTCACGACACTTCAAACTGATCTTTTCGATGACTTCTGTCGACACAAGATTCTTTGTACTCCGACCATCAACTATGGTCTTGCAATGCCATTCTCCGATCCGCACCTTCGTTCGAAAGATAGCCTTCCATTGTGATGGTTCCATTGGATCGTGTTGATCTTCTTGGTTCAAAGCTCTCTGAACCGTCAGATTTAGGTTCTTCTTTTTCTCACCTCCACTACTATCTGATGTCGATCCTTCCCTCTCATCAACGTGCTTATCCTTTCGATGTCTGGGTTTCAATTATTAAGCAGCATGTAGGTTTTCTGGGCATTCATATGCCTTGTGCCTCATTCCCTGACATTTGTAACAAATTATTGCTGGTCTGTTAGCTCATTTCTTGTCGGATGGACCATTTCGACTATACGCGCCTCGACCGCGGTTCTCACGACCATCGCGTCGGTTCTCTTGTATTCTTTTCTTCGTCGATGTCCCTTCTGTGCGTCGACTATCTTTGACACCTTCTTTCTTGTAGCCGCTACCTTGACCTTTCATGGAGACAGTCTTTCCACCCCGACTAGTCATCCTGCCTCTCGTCGCTACAGATTTTCTCGACAGTTTCTCTTCTGGCTTCATAGCGAACTGATAGGATTCTCCGACTGTTCTGAATCTTGACATGCTAAGTTCATCCTGAACAACATATTTCAAGCCGTCTACATATCTGGCGACAACTTCTTCTCCTTCATCAGTCTGTCCTGATCGAATTGACAATCGGTAGAACTCCTCTGTGTACTCTTTCATGGTCATCTCTTTTTGTTGAAAGCTTTGTACCTTTCGGAACAAGGAAATCACATAGTCATTCGGCAAGAACTTCCCCTTCAGCTTGGAAACCATCCTGTCCCAAGATTTGATTTTCTCCTTGCCTTTCTTGAGTCTATCAGCCTATACATTGTCCCACCACAACGAGGCATGGCCCTTCAACCTTAGACATGCAGTCTTAACCCGTTTAGGATCCTCAATCTGCTCTACATCGAAATATTTCTCCATCTCTTTGAACCAGTCGATCAAGTATTCTGGGTCCAGGCTTTCTGAGTACGTACGCACATCTATATTCTCCCGACCTCTCATTTCTGTCAGAATCTTAATGAGTTTCTCCTCTGGTTCTTCTACTGCGGCTACTCTAGCTTCCACTTCCTTGACTTACTCATCACTGTGGTCTAGCGCTTCAGGAATGCAGCCACGCCTCTGGTTTTCTTTGATCGCTGCGACTTCATTTCTCAAAGTCCACATCATTCAGACACATTCATCGAACATCTCACCATCCACTGTGACGGCTGCTATGGCACACGCTCTTAATCCTCGAACATTAATGCCTCTATGATCCATATTCGACTTCTGATACCAACTGACGCAAGTCAGGTTTGTATGGTCTTCACTTCTCCAACTGGACTTGCCTCCGGGCTCTAATACTAACTGATGCAAGTCAGGTTGGTATGGTCTTCACTTCTCCAACCGGACTCACCTCCAGGCTTTGATACCAACTGACGCAAGTCGCCCTACGAAAATAAGGTTCTTGCTTAACAATACACATGACACAAACCACAATGCTCACACAAACAAGGCGTAGAACAAGATGCCTGGATTGGCTTATATTACTTCTCTGAAATCAGTTACAATGTAAAATAACTATAAGCGAATAACTAACTAGAATTGGCCTCAGCCGTTACAACATCGAAGTAACTGTGTTGTGTTCTCTCTGTGTGTCGACCTCACCCTCTCCTGGTTCACCTTGGAACTCTAAGCTATGGTTCGATCTCAACACTTTGCACTCGGCCAGTGTTACTCTTCACAACTCTCTCGGCTCTGCGCTCTTCTCTCATGTGCCTCTCCTCTACTACCCAACAGTTTTTCTAGACTGAAGGCCTCTTCTTCCTCTTCTACTCCATGGGTGTTGTTTCCAAGATTTTCACAATCCCAAGACACGCGTTCCCTCCATTTGTTGATCCTGTCCAAATCCTGTGAATCTGCACTATCAGCTTCTATCCGTGCTGCATAGTCTATTTCCGTGACATCCTTTGTCATGTCCTCCACCAACTCGCAATAACTGTAATAGCTTCCTCAGCAACCTTGAACGGCTATTGGTATAGTCCCTTGACTTTCTGTCCTTCCGACCCTGCTACAGCAGTCAGTCACATCTCGATTGTCCTGTCGGTTCACTCCTTCCCTTCACACTCGGCTTCCCCAAACCCTGTCGTGTCGTAGTTCGATCACTTGTCGACTACCCAACCTCTTACGCCGCTCGTCATCTGTCGATTGTCTTCTATCGGTCCTCAACTTCGCGACATCTACTGATCCTTTAGTCGGCCGCACCTCGACTGCTTCTGCTCGACTTGTTGACTTTGACAAGTCAACCTGCTCCACGCACCAGTGGTCATCGGCACTCCCGCTGGTCGACTACCTTCAGTTGATCAACCTCGATTGATCTGCGTAGGTCCCGATGCTCCTGTATCACACTCTCTTTCCCGCTCCCTCTAGCTCCCCTCTCTCCCTAATACCAAAATTTGGATAATGTTATAAAAAGAAGATGATAAGGTATGAACTCAGCTTAATGTTTCTTGCTACTAAATTTGGATAATCTTCTAAAATGAAGATTTTAAAATACAAAAACAACTTAATGTTTCTTATATCTAAATTTGGGTAACTTTCTAAAGGGAAGATTATAAAGTCCAAGAATTTAACTCAATGTTATCTCTCTCTCACATACATTGTTTCTTATACCTAAATTTGGATATCTTTATGAAAGAAAATTAAAAAATCTAAAAAGAAGCTATTATTTCTTATACTTAAACTTCTAAAATAAAGATTATAAAATCCAAAAACAACTCTCTCTTTAAAAATAAAATTATAAAGCTAAAAAAACTTAATATTTTTTATAATAAAGTCCAAAAAATATAATAATTCTTAAACTTAAATTTAAATAAAAAGATGAATATAAAATCCAATAAAAATTTAATGTTTCTTATAACTAAACTTCTAAAATAAATATTATAAAGTCAAAAAAAACTTAACCTTTCTTATACCTAAACATTGAATAGATAACATAATCCTTATAATATTAAAAGCAATATTTTAAATATTTGCTCTGGTCGAAGTTACCTAAACATTGAATAGATAACATAATCTTTAAAATATTACAAACAATATGTTTTAAATATTTGCTCTGGATGAAGTTTGTGATCGTCACTCAATCCTGAAATGAAATGCTCTGTTTTCAATGGAAAATAATATAAAATAATTACTATAGTATGTTTCTTTAAATTTCAACTATACTGGACATGGAATACATTACTCTTGGAAGTCGGGATATTAATACAATCTCTGTAATTGCGGTAAGGAATGGGATGGATTTTATGGACTTGAGATACTGTGGTACATAGACAGTTATATGTCCCGCCTTGGAAGTGGCTCAGACTAAACTTGTTCAACAGGAAATGGAACAAGAATATTTCAGCACCCGGTAGGTTTTGGCATCTAAAGAGAATTTGGAAAATACTTGGCAGGTAAGTGAAAGAAAAAGATGAGCAGCTCGGCCATGCTAATATAAATTTATTACAAATTTATACAGAAGGATTACATGATATTTTTTAAACAAAAGAGCTTAACTGTTATTCATTCTTTTTATTATTTTACTCAAACGAGAAAGAATATTCTCCCTTTATTAATTTTCTCAAAGGAGAATCTATGTCTGCATACTCAAACGAGAAAGAATATACTCCTTTTATTAATTTTCTCAAAGGAGAATCTATGTATGCATATATAAGTAGGAAAATGTATAATAAGTACTTGTTCAACAGAACGGAACGACTTTTTTCGTGGATTCGACTCCTCCTCCGACGCGCTGCAACGCTATTAGGCTCCACTGAGAGCCCTCTATTCGGACATCGATATAGGTGATATTGCGTCTGCTTCTTCTCACTAGAATCATTTTCCAGCGACGATGACACAGAGCGGCCAGAAAACAATGGACATTTAAGCTAGAAATCAGACGGAAACTCACTAGCCACAAGAGAAATATTCCTCGGTGAGTTCTCATTGCTTCCGACTCTATGCGCAGGTTGCTCCTCCTTCTAACGCGTCTAGAAACCTTCACAAACCCATCTCAGCTCTTCTCTGATCAGCACGAACCTGAACACCAACACAGGCACTTATAATCGGGTTAATTATCAGGTAGCAAATACATGTCTATCTCAACGATATATGACAGAAAGAAGTATCAGAATTTAAACCGTATCAGATCCACAATCCACTTTTTCCCCAGGATATAGCCGTTACGTTTAGGGACGGAACCCACCACGAACTAATGGGAAATTGGGAAATCTGCTTTCAGTTATAGCAAGCAGAAACCAAAGAGGGAATCCAGTGCCAAAACCAATCCGCTTTTCTCGCCAATCTCGAGTTGTTACCAATCTGCTTTTCTCTCCAATCTCGAGTTGTTACGTCAGCTGGGGTAGCTTTTCTGTTAGCCTTTTCCCAAGATTTGGTCGTTCGTTACGTTGAGGGACGGAAATTCAAGATCTAGCTTTTTCTCGAAGATATAGTCGTTACTATTAGTTAATTAAATATTTTTTCAATTTAAAAATAATATTTTAATAAATTTTGAAAAATATAGAATTTAGATTTAAGATTATAGAATTTGTTTGCTAAACTATTCAAATCAAATAAAAATATACGATAATGAATGAATGTTTGTGAATTTATTTGTATTAATGAATTCAGAATATAATGTTTTTTTGTTTTAATAGTACATTATTATATTATCCTAGGGAAAGTTAAATATATAATTAATATTTAAATATCCATAAAAAATTATATTAGTAGGCATATAACATCATTTTTACATAATTTTATAAGTATATTGGATTTCATTTATGTGGATATATATTATTATTTTCACATTTAAGATATTCGTAGCCATGTCATACTTAACTGTAGAGTGGAAATTGAATTTGATCAATATAGTGATCTTACTCATCATGTTTAGAACCTAATAACAACGGATTTAGTTTACGAATGATGGAATACCTTTGACAAAAACAATGCAAAGGAAAACCATGGTATATTAAAGAAATATATTTAAACATTATTAGTTAGATACATTTCAACAAATCTAGAAAGTTATTTAGATTATATATATATATATAGATATATATATATAAATTCATTGTATGTACGTAAATTTTACAAATAGAAAAATGTTACATTCATTAATTAGTTTTGAAGTAAAATACTTGCAATTTATCTCATTATTAGTTGATTTGGAATTACTACAAAGCTAATATATGAATAAACTCTAGCTATTCAATTTTAGAATCTTGTTGTAAATGATTAAACAAAAACCCTACAAATAAACAATAGGTACATTCACTCATTAATTATCAAGTAAAATAGTTAAACTCTACATGCATGCCACATATATATATATATATATATATATATATATATGGTAAATCAAGGAAAGTCTAACTAATATATAGAGATTTAGATGTCTTTTCACTATTTATGAAACTATTTATTTACTATGGGAGGATACATCAATTAGATTTAAAATTTAAATTTCATATATATTTATATAACTATGTTTTACAATGTACCCAACCTAAACTTGGAGCACACAAGTTCTTAGGTTTAGAATTTAGAATTTAAATATATTTATATCTTTGGAGACTACATATACTTTGGTTATATATATATATATATATATATATAAAAGCCACATCCCCTACATCATGACACATTTGACTCACTTGGGCTATATAAAGTGCTTTTCGGCCCAATCGAAATCGATCGAAGGCATTTTTTAAATTTTTTTATATTTAATATAAAAATTTTGAATTATTTTTTTGGTTTTTAAATAAACTGTTTAATAAAGCAATTTGATTTTAAACATTACATTTCATGATTTAATATGCAATATGTTACTACTCTGTATAGAAATAATATGAACAAATAGAGATCTATAATTATTTTCATGAATTAATAGAATATTTAGTCAAAAAAAAATTATTTTAAAAAATAATTGTATTTGATTTAGATGTAATCACTATTAGAAATTCGAGAATGATTATTTTTTATCATATAACTCATAATTTTAATTTTATCAATATTAATATAAAGTTTAATATAAAATACTAACAATAAATTTAAAAAAATATGATTTAAAAATTAATTAAATGATTCAATAATTGATTTAATTATTTAATTAAGCTTGTAATTTTTTTTAATAAACATATCACATCTTATTGGATCAAAAAGAATTCACCTTTAAAAAGTGTTAAGCATTATATGACCTCTCAAATTTAAATAATTGACACATCTCAAATTTAATTTAAAAATGGAGAAATCACTAATAATGCAAGTCATTAACATACACATAATACATCTTATAAATTAAAAAAACACATTCATGAGTATGATATGAAAATACATGAATCATAATATCAAACAAATATGCATCATAGCAACCAATATGTAATAATCCATGTATGCTCTAATATAGATCTTTGGGATCTAAATGATAAGACAATATATTTTTTGTAGGATCAACCTGTGGTATAGCTGGTGGATTAGTGGGTTAATTGGTCGGTGAGTTAGTGGTTGGATTTATGGATGGATTGTATAAGAAGATTTCCCCTAGAAATAGGCCTCTTACCCTTTACTTATTTCATTCTCGAGGTGTTAGGCTACTCTTTCTTTCTAACTTCATGTTAATTTAGGAATTTGGTGCATAACATTTGGTATCAGAACCATTTTTGTTATAAATTTTTTTGGGAAGTCCCATATAGTAAAATTTTTAGGAACCTTAGAATGCATAGTCAACTATATATGACACAAATTTAAGCTCATGGTTCATTATAAGTTCGTATGTAATGTATGAGAATGTTAGGGTTTTTTACTAGCACAAAAACTAGTCTTAAATAGGTGTTTCTGGGTAAAACTATTGTATCTGAAAGTTTGACTCGTTTAAGTTGACTGCTACATATTGCTTCAGAATAAAAGAAAAACCTAGTGTTTATGGTAAAAATTTCAAAATCATAGAAGGAAAATAACATATGTGTAAGTATGTACAAGTTTGCTCTCATGAAAGGGACAAAAAATAACAACTTTTGGGAAAGTTAGACTAACTATATCTCGTCATGTTAGAATTGGGTCAAACCTATGACATTACAAAGAATACAATATACCAAGATACTACATAAAAAATTTCCGACTTAAAGGTGCCAAAATTTCAGAGATAATCATAAGAAAGATTGACTACCAAGACAACCTACAAAATACGGTTTGTAAAGGTATGTTAACTTAAAACTTGCAAATTTTTTTATTGTAATAGGTGTTTTAGGTGTTTCAAAAGATGTGATAACCACACTCCTCCAATTTGGAGGATAATGTTAAAGAATCAAGTTTAATGTTAGTTCCATAATTCAATTGTTAGACACAAAACAAATAGAATAAAATATTCAAACAATGGAACAATGGACGAGGCCTGCAAGGGTGTAGCTCAACCGGTGATTCACTTGATATGAAGGAAAGGTTGTAAATGGAGGTCATGAGTTCAAATAACCCAGGCTTACCCGTGCCCCGTGCTTGCGGGTTGTGTGGGTGCACCTAGGGTTATAGTGGTACCAGAAGGGATTGGATCCCTAGACCCCGTGTCACGCAAATACCAGCCCCATCCCAGTTGTCAATTCCTCTAGTTACAAAAAAAAAATTAAAGAAAAATGGAACAATGGACGACCAATAATCTTGAAGATATGAAGGGGAAAATTATGAATGAGATGAAACATCTATTTACTCATAAATCCTCAAGAAAATTATAACAAAAACAAGAGGGACTCGTCCTAGTCACATGTTCAAAAAATTGAGACAATTGGAGAACAAGGGTTTTGATTCCCTAATATTTAATCAATCATTACTCCATATCCACATCATCATGGGTTTAGCTATGGACCAAGAAACTTCTTCATTACCAAGGTTGAATTAAGAATGTTTGATAGAACATATTTGTTTATATGGGTGAACCAAATAGATCAATCCTTTAAATTGCATATTATTATGTATGATAAGCAAAGGATTTCCTTAGCTATATTTTATTTTGAGATAAAACCCTGGAAATGGTATCAATGGGTGGTTAAGAGTAATCCTCCCTCTTATCATTATACTTGGGGTTTATTTAAAAGAGACTTATTATCTCAATATGGTAAGGTTTGGGAACAAAATTACTTTATCCAACTAAGAAGAATCAAGAACTTATGTGATGTTGACTATAATAATATAGAATTTCAAGTTTTGTCCACAAGGGTGGACAGCATAAGTGATGAAATGATATTAGAATATTACATCGGTGTATTAAAAGACGACAATAAACATGAGGTTTTCTCATGACATCATAAAAATATTATCAAAAATTTGTAATATGATCTCCATGTTCAAGCCAAGAATAAGGTTATAAATGTACACTTGAACATATACATGAAGAAAAGATAGATCTTTTTTTCCTCAAGGAGAAACAATATCTCAACTGACTCGAATATCAAAAAATAAAATGATGAAAGAAGAGGGAATGGATGGCGTTTTGGTTGTAATATAGAATGGTCAAAAGGGCTTAAATGTCAAGAAACAAAATTATTCACTTTAGAGAAAAATGAGAAGGAGGAAAAAGAGGCAGCCACACAATTTAGTAGGGAACTGATTTTGAACTAACAAGAGTAGGGAAACAATGTCAAAATTTTGCACACCATCAATCTAGTTAGGTGTTAAATATCATTTCATGGATCAAGAAAGTGTGTCATCTTATGAAACCCTCAATATTGTAGGATAGATTAAGAATCAATGGATCCTAGTGTTGATTGATTCACGTAGTATCATAACTTCACTGAGAAATGATTAAGAAGGAGAGTCAATTGTTTTCTTTATCCAATGAAAATATTTCAAGTATTGGTGGCTAATGGGGGAAGCATGGATTGTGGAGAAAAATTCCATAATATTAAAATTACTATGTGATGATACAATTATCAAGCTACATGTATTTCATTTCCATTGGAAGAGTATCTGTTGTTCCAGGGATTCAATGGTTGAAAACCTTTGGGTGCATTTTCTATAAACTATAATGAATTATTCACAATATTTGAATTAGAAGGAATCCAATGCCATCTCAAGTATTAAAATGCCCACCCTCTCAGATCAAAATGTGTCATAGAATGTAAAAGATCCTAAAAAGGGGTTCTATTAGATTTATTAATAGAATTTAGTCTATGGAAGTGAATCATGAAGACAGAAATATTCCATATGAATTAAAAGTTACGATGGAAAAGAATCATAGAGTGTTCCAAGATATTCCTAAAGGGATGCATTTATTTAGAGATCATGAACATCAAATTGAAATCATACCAATAATTACTTCTCGTTATAAAATTCCTTATAGATATCCACACTCACAAAAGGGGGAGATTGAGAAAATGGTACAAGACATGCTTGATGAAAGTATTATTCAACCAATGAGGAGTTGGACTTTTCAATTATAGTAATGATGGTTACAATAAAATATAATGCATGGAGGATGTGTCAGGACTACAAACATCTAAACAAAATTACCATGAAGGATAAAAGGATAAATTTCCCATTCCAAATATTGATGAGATTGAGGAAGTGGGTTATTTCACAAAGTTAGATCTTGAGTTATGATACCCTAAAATCAAATTAAGAGAAGGACACATTCCCCAAAAAAACATTTGGAACAAATGAAGTGAAGTATGAGTTGCTGGTTATGCATTTTATACTATCTAACGCTCCTTATAATTTCCAAAGTGTTATGAAAAAAAGAATCGACCTCATATTATAAACTTTGTTTTTTTTTCTTTGATGATATATTGATTTAAAGAAACCATGAGAAGAACACATTAAAAACATGTGCATCAAGTCCTACAAATTGTCGAGAAAAATCAATTGTATGTATAAAGGTCCAAATTTTCCTTAGAGAAAGAAGAAGTAGAGTATTTGGTTCATCTTTTTTCATGAGATGGGGTAAATGTGGATCCTATTAGAGATTCAAGGTGTCACAAAATGGTCTATTCGCAAGAAAATCTAGAGTCTTATAGGTTTTTTTGGGTTTTACAAGATATTATATGAAATTTCTTAAGGATTATGTATACATAGTGGGCCCATATACATATCTGTTAAATAAAAATTCATTTGTATGGAATGAAGAATATACCTAGGCATCAATTCCAATTCATAGACTAGTGAGTTTGCTCGTTGGATGCGCAATTCCAAATTCAATAATATTAGTTCTTTCACACAACCCTATAATTATGGAGGAATTTGGTTCACTTTCAGAAATAAAAGGAGCCATTGATACAACACTTGAACAACTAGATGAAATTGAAATAGAAAGGGATTCTTTATTAGAACTTGAGAGAACCTACTAGAACTTGAGAGAACCTACTATGAAACTATTAAAGAGATCATTGAACATAAAGTGTCACCGGAAACAACTATTGAAAAGGTTAGGGTAACCTTTCTTGGGAAGAAGACGAAAAAAATGGGAAGTCAAGTGGAAGCCAGTCGAGCCTAGTTAGATAAATTGAAGAATGCATGGGACCGTCAAGATACTTAAGCTTCTACACTTCTGAGGAAAGAGGAAAGTGTACGAGGTGCTTTAGTGGCAGCAGAGAAATGATTTAAGTCTATTGTAACCATTGAGTGAGAAGGAGACATGCACCCTATAAGGGGAAATTTTTTACTTGAAACATTTGCTAGGCCATTCTCAGTAGAAGTTTCCTTATTTTGGGTATGAATCCTCCTTGAGAAAGAGTTTAGTTTATCAGATAGAGATTCTTACTTCTGTATTTTCTGGTTTTGAGTCAGTCTAGAAGGTCAATAATATTTTAAAGGACCATACATACTTTATATAGAAATTTGGTATTATTGGTGCTTGTATTGATTCATATATCTGTAATGTCACATCAGTTGTAGATCATACATTAGGTTTTAACCAGATAGTTAGCAGTCAAAAGAGGAAGATTGAGATCCTAGATGAGTATTATTTAGATCTGTATCTCAAGGAATGGATTGATCCGATTCTCTTTGAATGCCTTTAGAAATAGGGAGATTCATTGAAGCAACTTTTGGTGCATCAAAGGGAATTTGAATCAAATATGGGAAAGAAAGAACTTGATGTTTTAAAGTAGGCTCAAGGTCTACTTGTTGAATATGGTAATGCACATGAAACTGCAAGAGTTCATAAAGCAAAAGATTATTCAATGAAGATGCAAGTGGGAGAGATCACAAAGGAGATTTAGAAGGAAAACCTTGAGGCTTCAAAATTAGCGTGGTTGCATGATTAATACTTTCTCATTTAGAGAAAATACTATCCTCCAATACTTTGCGACCTTCTACTAACTGGTTTAGATTACTATATCAACCAAACATATAAACCTTGTCATTGTTTTGAGTGATGAACTTCATCAAACACTTCTTAGAAATATTGTTGTATCTGACTATCTAGGAGAGATCTAGGTGTGGGTATGTCTTGTATGCATAAGCTTGCCTTTGTGTTTTGGAGAACACTTGTTAAATATTTTTTGTACAGGGTTTGTATACGATTTGAGTAGTCAAAATCAAACTTATGTAACATGTAATTAAACACTGAATTTGATCACTTTGTTCCAACCAAAAACACTTACAACGAACACTTTAATGGCATGGCAGTGGACATAAAGCAAACTGATATTTTTTTATGCAACAATAAAGAAGGAAACAACTTTAAATACAACATAACTTGGTTAAAGAGGATTGATATTTCTCTAAATATATGACTTGATTGTTTTTCCAGTAGCTTATAGTCACAATGGAGCATTGGATAGCCCTTGAAAGTCACCACTTTAGCAGATGGAGTGAGATAACATATACACAAAAAGGAGTGAGATAACATATCCAAATTGGAGGAGTGTGGTTATCACACCTTTTGAATCATTCTCCTCATCTTTTTTAACAACACTATCCCTAAGTATCGAGTCAACTATTTATGTTAGCCATGATGGGTTTTTGTTTCTATTTTTTGGTTGCCCTATGGGTTGTATGGGAACAACTCTGTAACTTTGTTGGTCATTTTGATGTCAAATTGTAATGCTCTCAATCAATCTCTGAGATTGATATCTGTTATGGGGAAGTTTCTATGGAATTCTTTGTCTCAAAACTACAATGAAAGAAGATTTCCAATGTAACCATTTGGCCAGTTTTTTAAAGTATACAGTTCTTTTCTTTTGCTTAAAAAAATATGTTATGCTTTTCCTGTGTCTGGCCTTCCTCCTCTATCACAAACATTAACTCCCCATTGATCCATTTATCTCTATTCAATGAACTAAATCACCACTTCCCAATTTCAACTGGGTTACCACCTCTTTCTGAAACTCTACCCAATTGCAGCTGGAGTTTCCCTCACGTCCAATCACAACTAGATATCTAATGTAGGAAACTCCTATTCTGATAACAATTGACGCAAGCAAGGACTCACTAGAACAAGATTGGAACGTCGTTCAAAGCACACAACAAAAGCACCAATACAACCATAAGCAAAATGCAAATAATTATGGCCATCTATTAATTTAGGAAATCAAATACAATATTTTTTATAATGTAGATTCAATGCTTTATTTCAATTGTTAACTTAGTTTAATATTCTTCCTATCTCACTCTCTCACTTAGTAATTTTCTTATACTTGGTTGAAAAACTCCAAATTTGTCCCACCTCGCAATCTTGAATTGGTATTTATAAATATTTTTCTGTTCAAATTCTCGCTTAATTATTTCTCTAGAAGCTTCTCGGTACTTCCATATATAACTCACGTACATTAGATACTAATATTCCCTCTTCCACACATCTATCCATTTGGTTTCCTTCAACAAATACCGTAATTGTGGAATAACCACTCCAACTACTCAACTTCTCGGTTCTCTACACCTCGAACTATTTTGGTTGGCCTGTCATCCACCCTTTTTCATGATCAACTCAAACCATGAATTCCTTTAAAATTTGGGTTGGTCCTTCCTTGAACTTTCCTACTTCATTTGTCGGCATACTCTGACTGTTCTTCGACTCTATCTCTTAGTGTTCGTTAATCTCTAACCTATCCCTATGTCAACCATTCTTCTAACTTGTATCTTCCCTCGACCACCATTCGTCGGTATGTCCACAAATTCCTTCCATTGGTTGCTTGTTATGCGTTTTCCGATAGGTTGTCGAGTAGCCTCTACAAAACTTCAGTCATCCTATATTCGACTAGCCACTGTGGGCACTAATGCCCCTACATCAAAGCCTAGATGTTACATAGATTCTGAAAGAAAAAAGGTCTAAGAAATGCAATTAAATTATTGGGTATCAAAGTAGCAAAGAGGCTAAACAAAATGAGATGGTATCAAAAAATGTGACCTCGACTCTTTCCACAGTTGAAAAACATTATGGGCATGCGCATGAAGTTGGTTCCACTTTTTAGTGCCACTTTAGAAATTGAAAATGAATTTACAAAATATAAATCCATAACGCATATGCATTATTGTGTCTAGGTTCGGACAAACCCGAGCCCAAAACCGACGCTAAGCTTAGATACCCTATATCGCATGTGCGATATATCACACTTTCATTTTGTAATACCAAAACTATGTTACAACATCTACAAATTGTTTCATCAGAAGACTCGGTTTCAGTTAGAGTGCACTCTTAAGGAATTTCTTGCCACTTAGTAGGTTCAAGCATTGACTAAACTTAAGTGTTGCAAGTGTTGCAACTTGGGCATTCATGGAGGTTATTGTGGTAGTGGAATGGAACCTGTATCATTTGAGTATGAGCAAGACCAAGTTGTCGATTGAGCCAAATTAAAAAAGAAATTATAACATTTATGTGATATTTTTTAGGTTATTTTAACTACTAACTTTATTTTTATAATGGAAAGAAAGGCCTTTTTTTTAATTTAATTAGAGGATGTGGATGGAGATATCTCCATTTGACACCGAATTGTGATCTAAATGTTTTTGTAATTTAGTTAGTGCACAACAACTCAAAGCTCTAGGTTGATGTAAGAATTTTTATTTCTGATGAGAAGTAGTACATTTTCCCAAATAGGGAAACTCAAATTAGGAAAAAGGTATTACATAATCAGTATTATCTTAATAATATAAAGAAATGCATAGTATAAAGTAACATAGAAAAAGAGAAAATGTTTTTATGAAATAAATTAAATAATAATTTCTTAAAATGAAATGTTAGATTTTATATTAAATACAATATGTTACAACATATGTTTCATTATATGCATGGGACACAGTATGAAGGGATTGAGGTGTTGTTTCCCAATTGTAACCATGATCAAGGCCATGTGACCTTTCCACAAGGCATTAAAAAAAATTTAATGGCGTCAATATCCAAACCTTATGTCAAAGACACCCTAGTGGGGCCTTGCAATGCTATAGAGAATTCTCTGCATTTTAGGTGTTATTCATGGTGCTTGAGCTCAAGAATCCACCATTAAGGTTTAACCCCCTTTATTTCTCGGTCACCATAATTTTTTTAAGGTCCATTTCCAGTTCTCAAAACCTACACATGGCCTTTGTATCCTACTAGGATGAAGAAAAGTGGTTGTGGCCTAGAGAATCATTCTCGGTCTTCTTCTCATACCTACTCATTTTAGATATCAAGACCTATTCCAATGAGACCCCTCGACCATAAAGTGTTTGAGAAATTCTCACATGTTTTATTAATGTTTTTGTTGATAGTTTGGGTCACTTTGTGAACTGTTGTAACAAGGATGTGGTGCACATTAAAAATGAGCATGCATTTTTTGTTAAATGTAACTGAAAAATTCAAGAAGCATAATCTTATTTCTTACATTTATATGAGAGATTAAATGGTGTGTTCTATGATTTTACTTTATTTTATTCCTCTACTATAATGATTTTTATTTTGTTTAATATATTTCTCGACATATTATCATCCTAAATGTGAGTCGACATTATCCAAATAATAACTATTGGCATGGATAAGGTGGCACTAATAGTAAAAGGATTTGTTTGTTATGGAAACATGGTTCAAAAAATTTACAAGTGATATATCACACTTGTGTTTCTTAAGAGTTACAAATCGCAAGTGCGATATATCTTACTTGTGATATATCGCAAGTGCGATTTGTAAGACCAAAAAAAAAAAACAGAGGCCCCCGACCTCATTTTCACATGCACACAGTCAAGGATGGCGTTATCTGGAGGGCAATAAAACACATTGTCGATTTGAGTTTGAGAGAAGGAGGAGGCGAATTTGGAAGGTAGGTGGCCCTTTCCTTCCAAATTCCTTTCAATTTTCGTTCAAGTGTTTGTTAATTTAATACTTTTTTTTTTTTAAACCAATTTAATAAAATTTGTTACATATTAAACCAAACAACGAAATTTATTAATTAAATTTTGAATTTGTTGTTTTAATATTAATAGATAACACAAACCCAAACCCAAAAAAAACCCAAACACAAACCCAAACACCGAGGAGGAACACGTCTGAAATTCAGAGATTCTGGCTCGTTTGGGTGCATTGAGGCGCCTTAGATCACTGTTTAGAGGGGGGGGGACCATTTATGGAAATCATTATCCAACGCATTAGATACCATAACAAACATAAGTTCCAATGCCCAAGGAGCACTGTACAACATTATCTCGTACAGATAATTCCCAGAGGCAATACTATTCCACCGGGTTGAGCTAAAAAGATGTGAAAAAACTAAAGACAACCAAAGACCAATTGTTTTCATTATTCTGGGACCCTAGCACTGGATTGGTTCCACCCACGAGTTGAGCACACATTTCCATAGACTAGTGTATGGAACCAAATGTGAAATCCGATTGGATGTATCATTGGTACAAGGTCTTTGATGAAGACCCTCATGGGAATAGAGACATCCCATTCTATTTCTTGAGGAAGCTGTATGCAGAATTTATCTTGGGGAAACATGTGAACTATTTTGATATTTTAGAGTTCCTGAGTGTATGTCATGGGATGCCCTAAGATAAGGAAGGGGCTAGGACTGATCCTAACCGTGTGCGACACCCTCCACACACCAAACCCCCCTCGGGTATATCCTCCTGCAGGTCTTGTTATTGATGATACATAGGAGGCCTTATTTAATTTTGAAGATACAGTGCTTCGACATGGGACTGTTGTCGAAGGAAATGTAGGCCAAGGGGTTGGCACTGCTACTGGGCTTAATGTAGTCTAAGGGGTTGGCACTTTTAAGGCTGGCCCATTTAGGGTTGGACCGTTGCACACTGAGGATCCACTTACTAGGTCTCTAGACCATACCAAAGCTACAGATCGCACTGGAGATGTAGAGGGTTTAGAGTGTCATGTTATTCCACACCTTTGCACAGCGTGTTGCAACATATGTTATGGTTCTGATTCAGAGTTTTGGGGCAATGGATTACTCTGATATGTAAGTAAACCTCATTCTTTACATAGTATATTTTGTTTTATATCACATGTTTCAATTGTTTCTTAATTTATTTATATTTAATTATCTGACAATTTACGTGAACAAACATACAACTAGTGTCCAATGACACCCCAAATTCGCATAATCCGACCGTTAATGTTGATAAACTTGATGCAGTGGTCAATGCTGCATATGATTTTGGTTCTTGACCATTAGCTGTAAGAACTTTACTTTTTAATTTTTCATTGTGATTTACATATTTATAGTAGAGATTGCAACATTTAATACGTCTTAATATATAGATAAAATATGTTTTATGCAGGGTGGGAAATATGAGTTTGTGGAATCTTAGGAAGGTCCCTTGCATGTAGAGGTAGATTCCCGAACACAGGTATGCTTTTAATTATGCTTTTAATTATTCAACATGTATGCTTTTAATTATTAGGAATTTTCTAATTGTATATTTATGTTTTTTTACTTAGCATGATTACTATTGCCATTGAGCGGCCTTATTTATGGATGCATATGCCCATCCATTTATGCCAATGCTAGTTATTGAACTGATTGTTGACCCAACTTTTCCCCCCTCCAGGTACGTGTATGTCTTGCCTTCTTTGAAAAAGTCATTATCCGTCCATGTAGTACATATATGTCTCGGTTTATCTGTATTTGCTGACATTGATATATGTTACTTTATGCATGCATCTACTAAGGCAGTGGCTCCTGAAGAACACCAAATTGAGGTTTTTGGTGACCCACCTATGCCCCCCCGTAGGTACGTGTATGTCTCGCTTTCTTTGAAAAATTCATTGTCCGTCCATGTAGTACATATATGTCTCATTTTCTTTGTATTTGATGACATTGAAATATATGTTACTTTATCCAGGCATCGACTGAGGCAGTGGTTCTTGAAGAGCACCAAATTGAAGGTTTTGGTGACCCACCTATGCCCCCCCCAAGTACGTGTATCTCTTGCTTTCTTTGAAAAAGTCATTGTCCATCCATGTAGTACATATATTTCTTGTTTTCTATGTATTTGCTAACATTGACATATGTTACTTTATGCAGGAATCTACTGAGGAAGTGGTTCCTGAAGAGCACCCAATTAGGGCCACTGATGACCCTGAACGCACCCCCACCCAAGTACATGCAGTAACACTGTCGAGGACCATGACTTACACACGCACAGTAAGTAAAAATGTTATATTTTCTTGGAATTTGAGCAAATGTACATAGAGTTGTATTTATCTTTATAGCTTGGTAAACTAACTTACAAATTTTGGTTTGTGTGCAGTCTCTGTAGATGAGAATCGATCCTCCTATTCATCGTTGGGGAACACCATCGAGCAGCCGAAAAAGAAAGATAGTCTTCTCAAAAGCCAATGACATTGGCAGTGAAAAGGGAGATAAATAGAATTAATGTATAGGGGGTAAATAGAATCCATGTATAGGGGGGATAGATACATATACCATTTTGTTTTTATGTACACACAGATGTACAGTATGATCCACTATTTTGTATTATGGCCATCGCATGCCATTTTTGAAAACATTATATGTACATATAATATAAAACAATGCTCAGATTTTTATATAAGGTTGACTTGATATGGGATCATGATGTGCATTATATGCCTTGTAGATATGCTTAACTATGTTTTTAGATTTATGGCCTTGCGAAATGATGAGTTAACAAATTAGGCATCTAACTAAAAATTAGGCATATGGCATATGGCCTTGTGTTTGTTTGATGTTGTTGTTGCGTTAAATTTTTAAAAAATTGAAAAAAACCCGTCCCAAGAAAGCCTTGAAAATTAAAGGGGATGGTTGAAACAAGTCTGTAAAGATATGCTCAACACGATGACCAAAATCAAAATTATAATTTGATGCATATGGCTGCAAATTCTCTCTCATTTTTGGTTGTTCTAAAGACATCTAATTCAGATTTTTAAGATGAACACATATACCAACGGTCTGCAACAACTGTGATCTACTTGCATTAAATCCCAAAATACCACTTAACTTTGAAGGAAAGTGACAGTAGTTTTTATGTTCCTATAACAACTCACTTAAATACACTCACAATGATATATAATGATGCCTAGACACCTACAGGACTACCACTTGTTTTACTATCCTAACCCTTTATTGCAACCCTACTTCACATCATTTCACTCCCTAACATCCCTATCCTAACTTCCCTAAAGTCTTCAACAACTTGGACATCCAAAACATGCTACAAGAACATTGTAAGGACTGTCAAACATAAGTAATTTCCAGCTATAATGATGTTGATTTTTACAGTGGTATGCAAGTAAAATTTGACTTTGGAAATTGTAAAAGAAACTTGGTTTTGCCTAGACACCTACAGGACTGCCACTTTTTTTTACTGCCCTAAAAAATTATTGCAACCCTACTTCACATCATTTCACTCCCTAACATCCCTATCCTAACTTTCTTAAAGTCCTCAACAACTTGGCCATCCAAAACATGCTACAAGAACATTTTAAGGACTGTCAAACAAAAATTCTACCTTTATCCTCCTCTCAAGTTAGCATTAAAAATCCACCTTTCTTAACACTTTTAGATCTTTAAGAAATGCAACAAGAATTTAAATCTTGAAAGTACAATTGAAAGTAAACTAAGTGTAAATGTTGAGTTACAAGGAATTAGTATAACAAGTAAATTATGAAATGGTTCGTTACATGGAAATAGTGTAGCCAATAAATTATTAAAATAAACTCATAACATCTCTCAATATAACATTTAAAAATCAGCACTCAAATATTGGCACCTGGAGTCAAAAGTGAGATGCAATCAATAGTGTACATTTTAGTTGCAAAGGGACAAGTTTCCAACCAAGTACATGGCTTCTTTTGAGAGTACAGTAACATTTCAGGAAGCACATGATCAATGATATTTCCACACTCTTGAGAAAGCAACAAACCAAGGTGTGAGCTCAATCAACAAATCACTAAAATAAGAGAATGACCATTTTTTTAACTTAACTTGAAAATTTTTTAGAACTACATTTTCCTCTTAACTTTTAACAAAATGAAAACTTTATGAGCAAGTATGCAGTTTATTTTTAAAGCAATATTTTCATCAAGTGAGAACCATGAATGTAAAAGCATTTTCGAGATTATGTACCTTGAATGTGCACAATGTAAAAGCATTTTCGAGATCATCATGTGAGAACCATGAATGTGCACAATGAAAATTTAGAGATTATGTACCTTGCACATGTAATTTCTAGAATTAACCAAGAGTATGTAAAACACTTGGTTAGGGTGAATATGCTTTATTAGAACAAGAGATTAATTCCCAATGAATTAGCCAATAAATAACAACTCATAGATCTAAGCTTCTTGCCTTAAAGGGAAGATAATAAGTGTTTCTATGCAAGAGGGCAAGAAAAAATTATGAAAAACCCTAGATCTTATTCAAAAAAATACCCCCAAAATAATACACACTTGCAGGAGCCAACGTCACACAATCTTGCTGCTCTGTTTGCTTTTTTGCTCACGGACCGAAAGTCACCAAGTGTCCTTGAACAACATTTTCATGTGACTTGCAACTCGACATAACTCGGAAACCGAAGGTCGGATCAAAAAACCGTCGACTCCGCTTGTCTCCTGGCGTGCGATTACCTCTACGGGGCCCTCTCCCTCATTTTCTCATGGCCCAATGACTTCATTGTGCTTTCATTTTGTAAACTAGGGTTTTGCTGAGTTTCCTTCAATGCAATTCTCGCATTGGTGGGTGAACTCTTCAAAACCCTCCATCGAGCCAGTGTTGGTAGTGTGCCCACGTCGGCATTGCCCATACACACTTGTAGGAGCAAATGGCATGCAATCTTGCTGCTCCATTTGCCTTTTTTCTCCCAGACTAAAAGTCACCAAGTGTCCCTGAACGACATTTTCATGCGACTTGCAAGTCAACATAACTCGAAAACCGGAGGTCGGATTGATGAACCATCGACTTCGTTGGTCTCCTTCCATGTGATTACATCTAGGGGGCTCTCTCCCTCGTTTTCTCATGGGCCAGTGACTTCATTGTGCATTCATTTCGTAAACTAGGGTTTTGCTCAATTTTCTTCAATGCAACGCTCGCATTGGTGGGTCAACTCTCCAAAACCCTCCACTGAGCCAGTGTTCCCACGTCGGCATTTCCCATACACACTTCCAGGAGCCAACAACACAGAATCTTACTACTCCGTTTTCTTTTTCGATCGTAGACCGAAAGTCACCAAGTGTCCATGAACGACATTTTCATGCGACTTGCAATTCGACATAACTTCGGAACCGGATGTCGGATTGATGAACCATCAAATCCATTGGTCTCCTCGCATGTGATTACCTCTAAGGGGCCCTCTCTGATGCAGGAGCATTGAGGCTTTGATAGATCAGTCAAAGTTGCTCGACATGAGGAGATCGTCCAAAGGGAGTGCCGATGACCATTGGTCCAGATGTAATATCCCTCTTTACGCCCCTATTATTTTGTAATTATAAATTGTAAATTGTACTTATTTCTAGTGAGGAGCTCAAGGCCAAGGCCCCACCAGTAAACATTGAAAGTGAGGTGGTTTAAGTTCTAATGGTAGGATGTAATGCAAGTTTTGGAGACAGAGGCCGCGATGTAGCCTCTCGACGAGGAGATGAATCCACCAGGGTGGAAAGAGGCGAAACAACTTTAGAGGAATAGTTGGATAACATATGTTATCTTATTGTCGCAAGCACTTAGTGAACACTATCGTTCACCTAAGGTTACTTGAATTGTTTTTGGTTAATCGTAGAGATGGCTTGCCGAGATTACCCATAACTGCCGAAGGGAAGTGAATGCCTCGTAAAACCTAAAGTTTAACACTAAGTAATCCTTCCTAAAATTTGTTGAGTAAAACGAAAAAAATCCTTTGGATGTCTTTGACATCCTAGACCCGACGGGACCTCGAAGGTTTTTCTTCAGTAAAAAGCACTATCTAGTATTTATCATAAACTAAGATATTTTGATAATTATTATTATGTTTAGAAATTGTATACCTCAATGCATGGTAATGCAAAGAGAAATAATATATACTTATGAAGATGCTTATATGGATGTTATATGTCCATGAAATATTATTAACCAAAAAAAACACATTGTAATTATAGTAAGTGATAATGCCATATCACTATATAGTAGTACCTATATAGTGTGACAATCATAACTTTATCATTAAGAGGTTAGTGATAATTATTTTGAAGACATAGATAGTTAGGTATTTACTAACTATCTTTTTTATATATAAATATATTATAATACACCAATAAAGGGCAAAGGAAGGTAGTCCTCGTTAGTAATTACATTATTAAAGAAATGTAGGTTTTATAAATGATTGTATATAAAATATTATTAGCTATGATAATATTTTGTAATCAATTTACAAATGTAAGAATTATATATATATATTAGTGAATGTATTGAGTTACATTAATATTTTAGTTTACCAAAGTAAAAACATTGTATTGGTGTGATTTATTGATTATTGGAACGCATTATTTAATAATGCTTGTATATACTAAAATAGCTTTATGAGTGGTTAGTAACCTTATGCAAAGATAAAGTTATTAGATAAGTCTAGTGCGGTATTAATCTTTATATTTATATACAATGGCGTGAACATAAACCATTAATATGGATTATATTTATGGTTTATTGTCCAACTATTAAAGAAATTTGTAAATATTCTATTACATTGGGAATTGGCTCTTGGTAGCTGAGCTTTAGAGCGCAGCTGGGGATTCCTCATTTCTTCCATTTCGGGTTTGGCTCCACCTTGCACGTATTTGCCATCCTTCTCTTTCATAAGAAACGCCTAGGTTTTGCTGGTTGCCAGTTGTCCACCCATTATGATGGAGGCCAGCAGTTATAAGAAGAATGGAGAAGGGCGTATTGGGGGGGTGCGTTAGCATTATGGAGAGATCGCTTTGGAAACAGGGGATGTTCAGTTCTCCTTCTGCGTTTTATCTTTCTTCTTTACTGAGCATGCGGATTGATCATGCACTTAGAAAAACATTTCATTGATTATTATTTTTGATTGCTGTAAGTCGTGTGGCCTTTGGGGGGGGCAAGGATTGAAGGATCCGTGTGCTCCTTCCCTATTCGAATATCTATTAAATGCTCGCTGCATGAGTTGGGGTTTTTCATGGTTTATTTTTATATGCCTCGTTTGGTCATTACGCAGATATGGGGAGATTGGCCCCTTATACTCCCTCTCTATATACATTTTATGCACTTTATAAATTATATTTGGGTGTGATTTTTGTAGCATTGGAGAGATACATCTTTGTATGCTGAAGGTCATTCCTGATGCGTTTCTCTTGGGTTTTGTTGTGATGGCCTCCATGTAGTAGATGTGTATTTCCATGCTGGATGTAATAGGGGAATGCACAGATGCTTGGGAAGACCCCTGCTTACATTTCTTAGGTTGCATGTTTGTTTGCTGAATGTGAGTGCAGATAGTGCAAACTTTTCATATATTTAGGCAGTTTATAGACCTACTTTCTACCTAAAAAGTGTGGCTACGGACCCTCTGCGGATAGTGCAGATGACTTTCGATCCCTGCTATGATTGTTTAGGCTCTTTATAAATTGTTTTGGGCAGGGGGCTTTTCCGGAGCAGAATTACCGAATGGGGAGTAAGATTCGAGCACATTAGAGAACGGGTATACCTAATGAATGAAGGGGTGGGCCTGCTCCATAATTCATGAGGTGCGTTTTACTTGTGTGGAGTGATTGCATGCTGATTGAAAATCAGTTATGAGGTATGTAAAAGAAAATCCAAGCGATCTCTATCTCTGTGGAGAGGATCGACCACATAATCTTGTTGCATGCGTTTTTATTGGGTATGTTATACCTCTTTACCTCCTATAGTCTACTAGATTCCAAAGAGTTGATCTTTCTGTATCTACCCTACACAATGCGTGGTAGTCGATCCCAGGTGGCTCGCCACCCTTGCTTTTACACTACGCTTAAGTGATCAATCCCAGGTGGATCATTGATTATTATTTTAACAAGCTGTGTATACGCTTGTCTGACTAGATATTCCATTGAGACCCTGTTTGCAGAATTTCTGATTCATATATGTGTTGGAGGTCTTTTATATCAATGAGTAGAGCTGGGAAAGATACCTTTCTTTTTCCCGTTTCATTTAACACATATGCATGATGACTGTCACTTGCTTGCGGCTCTAAGCATGGGGGGGGAACTCCTACTATGCTTTACGTTTTCGTTAATGTTTTCTTTCAGGATCTTATATTTGTGTGCATGTCATGTGCGAATTTGTTTTCTTAAGGTAGATATATATTCTACGCTGGATCGGTTTGAATGCTGGTGCATACCATTATGGGCAGAAATCGTGGGTAGTCTCTCCAGGGACTGTTGAAGCATGCAAGAACGTATTTAAAATTTATCCTTTTAATTTCTGAATGCAGGGCTTATATCCACTATTTTCTTGTTGATTGAAGTCGCACGTACCATGGGAGAACATCCCTGCGCATGTTCTATTTGATTTGCTTATATATATATATATATATTTGCTTGCATAATAGATCTCTGATTTTTACACTATTAATTTATATATATATGCCGACATAACTTCATGCCTGCGCATAGCCTTGGGGAAAGATCCTTGTACCCTTAATTAATTGTTTGTTTGTGTGTTGGGTTCCATTGGTGATGGCTGGTGTAGAGATTGGGGAAAATCCCTGTACGAGATTTGGTTACATACTTATTTTAGTATATGCAGGTGTATGCTGGTTGTTGTATGGAAACCCTCATTACAAAGAATGTAATCAATTAGGTATATATTTTATAGGCCAACCTTCTTCATATGCCTGGTACATGTTGTAATTGTGTGAGGTGATCCCTTGGGGAGGGAAGGGTGTCTCATTGTATAAATTATAATGTTATGGTCCGGAGAGAATCCGTGTAATGCCTTTGAGTTAAAGGATTGAATGATTTGGAAAAGTTGTTCTCGGCGAAAGGCTTGAGACAGTAGAAAATATTGCACACACTGTGTGGTAGATTGTACTCCTCTTTTTGATGAATAGAGATGCGAAAATTCCTTGGTGGACGTAACCCACAGAGTTGGGTGAACCACGTATACAGGTCTCTTTCTTATGTGTACTTGATGTGTTTTAATTTACTAAAGAAATGTGATCTGAAATGTTAAGTTGCTTTATTAAAAGTATGATACATATTTATTTCATATGTAACATGTCAAATGATGCTGGTGGATGTTTGTTGATGTGATGATCATTCATGGATTACACCTTGTATTGGAAAGCACAAATATACAGTTGTTCAAATGGAATGAGCCATAGGTTGGATGACTATTCATGTGTAATGTATAAGTGACATGAAAACAAGTGATGATTGAACAAGTGTTCTTATGAAATGTTAATTTCGATGGAAGTACATATGTGACCTTGTATATAATGTGGCTAATAACTTGATTGTTGATGTCGAAGAAATTTTTTACACCTCAAATCACTACAAATGTTTAAAGTGGATAATGGGTATGTTACAAAGTGGTATCAGAGCTGAAGTTTCAGCACTAGGGCCTATGTGGGCTCAACATGAGGTATGAAATGATAAAGCGAGGTAATACTACCATGTTTCTTTCTTTACTGTACTAGTAATTTGTACTTTAATATAGTACTTAAGGAGTAGCATCCTCCTAGTAGGATTGAAAGGTATCTTGGGAAAAGGATAGAGATACAATCATGTTAAGGCTGTGATAAATCATTTAATTGTGAAGTATTTAGATAAGTAGCCTATGAATCCCTTTTACATATTTATCATATGTAGGGAGAATTTTGTCGAAAATATGCTTATCTATGATGACTAATGCATTGGTTGTTTATGTCGAGCTCAAGGAATAATGTTCTAATCCATTATTCTTGTATAAATGAAAATATGGAATTTTATGGTAAAGTATGTTATCACCTATAAATTGTGGACTAAAACTGTAAGCATAGGTAATGCTTTGGTTTTGTGTTGGTATTATGTACTATGCGAACGTACAGGAAATAGAATTTGGATTATGAATAAACCCTTGATACATTCAGAAATGAATGAAAATGTTCTCTGGAATCTCTTTGATAAAAATATAGAGATATGTTTTACAATTGTCTTGTAAATCTGAAGACACAAGTTAAAAACACTCGAATAGTGATAGAAGTGTCATTTGAATTATTGAAAAGGTTCGAAACTTATCATAGGGAATAATATATTACACCTCATAAATAAGAAGAGAACAATCAATGCTATGTGCTAACATTGCAGTTTATGGCCGCAAGATTTGTCGGACTCGTTGATAGACAAAGGGCATGATGCATATTATGCATAAAGTATGGTAATCATACTATAAGAGTATGAATATAAATCAAGGACTCGTGAAGGGATAGACTCAGAGCATGAGTAAGATAAAGTAAACATGTGAACCTTTTGTTTATCAAATTTTATCGCATGTTGTGGTGACTGACAAAACTTTGAGGTTATTGCAGCTTTTGAGATAAGAAAAATCTTTAAATCTGCGATAACATTGCAAGGAACTATGATAATGTAAAGTATTATGGGATACAAAAATATTATTTTGTCTTTGTGAGTGACACTTGAAACCCATGAGGATATAGCTAACATACCGATTTGGTTTATGTGTGCAAGGAATTGATCGCACAAAGTAAGAGCTTGGCGTTTTAGAACCAAGCTAATCAATGGTGAGAGGATCACTTAAGCCAAAAGTATTTCACAAAAATCACTGGAAGCGAATACCTCTATCTGGTTGTCAAACTTAATGTGTTGTCTTGTGCAGAAGGCTCAACTTAGAGATTTTTGTTGGTAAGGTAGCTTGGCCATGATAGTGGCATTAGAGCCACAGTGTGAACCAAGAGTTCACTGATACATTGTTATGGGACATTGTTGTATGCACATGAGACAATGTGACCAGATAAGTGACAATCTTGAGAGCATCAAGAGAAATTAAAAGATAAAATCTACACCTAATAAAGACCCTCACCCTAATAAGATAAGCAGAGGCACCCTGCAAATTAAAATAAAGCTAACATAAAAGAAATCTAACTTAAATAAAAACCTAAACAAAGAAAAGGGACGAAGAAGAGAGGGTTAAGTTTGGAGCAAAGATTTGAATCAACATAGCTAGATATGGATTGAACACGAGAAGTGTTTTGGTAGGAGTACTACCAATTTATTGAAGAAGGAATTGAACATGAGAAGTGTTTTGGTAGGTGTACTATCAATTTATTGAAGGAGGAATCGGACACGAGAAGTGTTATGGTAGGAGCACTACCATTTGCATGCAATGCCATGTGAGGAAGTGAAATGCGAGATGTGTTTAGGTAGGAGTACTACCAGATTGCAGGAGCACTGCGATACCGTATGAAGGTGTGTAAAGGTTAATTTCAGGATTCGGAGACTTAAAAGTCCCCTGGCCACTCCAGGAAACTCAAGGATGTTGAGGGAGTGTTGGGGTTGTCTGCTGTAATCATAAGTTTTCTTGGACTCAAGCGAGAAGGCTTGAGGGGGAAAACAATTTCCTGGACTCAAGTGAGAGGCTTGAAGGGAAAAATAATTTTCCAGGACTCAAGCAAGAAGGCTTGAGCGGAAAAAGAACACACATGGACTGCTTTATTGCTGGCATTAAGATGGAGGCTCTGGGGCAGAATAAAAATTCTTATTCAGTGTGACATGCCGCACAAGGAAGTATATCCTATTATGAAAATGTTATGCGTAAGGTATATGCATATACTTATGTTTTATACTTAAAATTTTGCATAATTATGTTGAAGTATGCATGTCTTATGTTATGTTATGAGCATTAACAATATTGTTTTCAAGGAAAAGCAAATAGAGAAAGACTAGAAGTACATGGAAACAAGTGTCATGAAGAGATTTTGAAAAATATTATCTTAGATCATCATTTATATGTATATAATGTATGACTAACAGATGGGCAGGGGCAGAAAATTACAAAAAATATCTTAGTAAGAAGATCAAACTCTAAAAAGGGGTGACGTGAAAAGGCCGCAACATGATATTGCAAGGAAAAAGTGATTACTTAGGTTTTAATTGATCTTAAAAAAAAATCATATGTATGCATATAATTATTATGATATGCTAGAAAACAACTTGTATTGTCTGTAAAAAGTACAGGTGACGAGTGATAATAACTTGCGGAAATCGTGAAGGTTTGAAGTCTATAACAAAGCAAGCAAAAGATGACAAATGAATGATGTACAAAGGAAACCAAGAGAAGGGAGACAAGTGGTTTAAAGGTGTTAACACCGAGTACGATGTTATTCTTAAGGGGAGGAGGATCTAATATCCCTCTTTACGCCCCTATTATTTTGTAATTATAAATTGTAAATTGTACTTGTTTCTAGTGAGGAGCTCAAGGCAAAGGCCCCACGAGTAAACATTGAAAGTGATGTGGTTTAAGTTCTAATGGTAGGATGGAATGCAAGTTTTGGAGACAGAGGCCGACGTAGCCTCTCGACGAGGAGATGAATCCACCAGGGTGGAAAGAGGTGAAACGACTTTAAAGGAACAGTTGGATAACAGATATTATCTTATTGTCTCAAGCACTTAGTGAACACTAATGTTCACCTAAGGTTACTTGAATTGTTTTCGTTTAGTCCTAAAGATGGCTTGCCAAGGTTACCCGTAACTGTCGAAGGGCAGTGAATGCCTCCTAAAACCTAAAGTTTAACACTAAGTAATCCTTCCTAAAATCTTTTGAGTAAAACGAAGAAAATCCTTTGGATGTCTTTGACATCCTAGCCCCGACGGGACCTCGAAGTTTTTTCTTCAGTAAAAACCACTATCTAGTATTTATCATAAGCTAAGATATTTTGATAATTATTATTATGTTTAGAAATTGTATACCTCAATGCATGGCAATGCAAAGAGAAATAATATATGCTTATGAAGATGCTTATATGGATGTTATATGTCCATGAAATATTATTAACAAAAAAACAACACATTGTAATTGGGCTGAGAGGCGCTCTACAGCCCAGTATGGGGGAGATCTTGTGAGTCGAGTGTTTGTCGAGTAACAAAATAATACAAAGTAAACAAAAAAAGAATAATACAAAGTAAAAAGTAATAAATATTATGTCGGCCATAAACAAAAAAGAAAAATACAAAGTAAAAAGTAAATATGAGACTTAAACTAGAGACTTTAGAGCTTAGGATTAGGTGGTAAATATTATGTCGGCCATAAACAAAAAAGAATAATTTAGATTGTTTATAGAGTGTTTGTCATAACAAAATAATACAAAGTAAACAAAAAATAATAATACAAAGTAAAAAGTAATAAATATTATGTCAGCCATAAACAAAAAAGAATAGTACAAAGTCAAAAGTAAATATGAGACTTAAAGTAGAGACTTTAGAGCTTAGGATTATGTGGCTCAGATATTGCACTCAAGGAGCTATTCAAGGAGAGATTTGCACCTCGAGAGATTTGATCCCTCTCGGCACTTGATAGAGCCTAGGATTTGGATCTAGGCTAGTTACACTAAGTGATAATGCATATCACTATATAGTAGTACATATATAGTGTGACAATCATAACTTTATCATTAAGAGTTTAGTGATAATTATTTTGAAGAGATAGATAATTAGGTATTTACTAACCATCTTTTTTATATATAAATATTGTAATACATTATAAAGGCCAAAGGTGGTCATGGTTAGTAATTACATTATTAAAGAAATGTGGGTTTTATAAATGATTGTATATAAAATATTATTAGCTATGATAATATTTTGTAATCAATTTATAAATGTAAGAATTATATATATATATTAGTGAATGTATTGAGTTACATTAATATTTTAGTTTACCAAAGTAAAAACATTGTATTGGTGTGATTTATTGATTATTGGAACGCATTATTTAATAATGCTTGTATATAATAAAATAGCTTCATGAGTGGTTAGTAGCCTTATGCAAAGAGAAAGTTATTAGATAATTCTAGTGCGGTATTAATCTATATATTTATATACAATGGCGTGAACATAAACAATTAATATGGATTATATTTATGGTTTATTGTCCAACTATTAAAGAAATTTCTAAATATTCTATTACATTGGGAATTGGCTCTTGGTAGCTGAGCTTTAGAGCGTAGATGGGGATTCCTTATTTCTTCCATTTTGGGTTTGGCTCCACCTTGCACGTTTTTGCCATCCTTCTCTTTCATAAGAAACGCCCGGGTTTTGTTGGTTGCCAGTTGTCCACCCATTATGATGGAGGCCAGCAGTTATATAAAGAATGGAGAGGGGCATATTGGGGGGTGCATTAGCATTATGGAGAGATCGTTTTGGAAAGAGGGGATGTTAAGTTCTCCTTCTACATTTTATTTTTCTTCTTTACTGAGCGTGCGGATTGATCATGCACTTAGAAAAACATTTCATTGATTATTATTTTTCATTGCTGTAAGTCGTGTAGCCTTTGGGGGGGCAAGGATTGAAGGATCCTTGTGCTCCTTCACTATTCGAATATCTATTAAATGCTCGCTGCATGAGTTGGGGTTTTTCATGGTTTATTTTTATATGACTCCTTTGGTCATTACACATATATGGGGAGATTGGCCCCTTATAGTCCCTATCTATATACATTTTATGCAATTTATAAATTATTTTTGGGGGTGACTGTTGTAGCATTGGAGAGATACATCTTTGTATGCTGAAGGTCATTCCTGATGCGTTTCTCTTGGGTTTTGTTGTGATGGCTTCCATGTAGTAGATGTATTGCCATGCTGAATGTAATAGGGGAATGCGCAGATGCTTGGGAAGACCCCTGCTTACATTTCTTAGGTTGCATGTTTGTTTGCTGAATGTAAGTGCAGATAGTGCAGAATTTTCATATTTTTAGGCAGTTTATACACCTACTTTCTACATGGAAAGTGTGGCTACGGACCCTCTGCGCATAGTGCAGATGACTTTCGATCCCTGCTATGATTGTTTATGATCTTTATAAATCATTTTGGGCGGGGGGCTTTTCCGGAGCAGAATTACCAAATGGGGAGCAAGATCCGAGCACATTAGATAATGGGTATACCTAATGAGTGAAGGCGTGGGCCTGCTCCATAACTCATGAGGTGCGTTTTACTTTTGTTGAGTGATTGCATGCTGATTGAAAATCAGTTATGAGGTATGTAAAAGAAAATCCAAGCGATCTCTCTCTCTGTGGAGAGGATCGACCGCACAATCTCGTTGCATGCGTTTTTATTGGGTATGTTATACCTCTTTACCACCTATGGTCTAATAGATTCCAGAGCGTTGATATTTCTGTATCTACCTTACACAATGCGTGGTAGTCGATCCCAGGTGGGTCGCCACCCTTTATTTTACACTACGCCTAAGTGATCAATCCCAGGTGTATCATTGATTATTATTTTAACAAGCTGTGTATACGCTTGTCTGAGTAGATATTCCATCGAGACCCTGTTTGCATAATTTCTGATTCATATATGTGTTGGAGGTCTTTTATATGAATGAGTAGAGCCGGGAAAGATACCTTTCTTTTTCCTGTTTCATTTAACACATATGTATGATGACTGTCACTTGCTTGCGGCTCTGAGCATGGGGGGAAACTCCTACTATGATTTACGTTTTCATTAATGTTTTCTTTTAGGATCTTATATTTGTGTGCATGTCATGTGCGCATTTGTTTTCTTAAGGTAGATATATATTCTACGCTCGATCGGTTTGAATGCTGGTGCATACCATTATGGGCAGAAATCGTGGGCAGTCTCTCCAGGGACTGCTGAAGCATGCAAGAATGTATTTAAAATTTATCCTTTTAATTTCTGAATGCAGGGCTTATATCCACTATTTTATTGTTGATTGAAGTCGCACATACTATGGGAGAACATCCCTGCGCATGTTCTATTTGATTTGCTTTTATATATATATATATATATATTTGCTTGCATAATAGATCCCTGATTTTTACATTATTCATTTATATATATATGTCGGCATAGCTTCTTGCTTGGGCATAGCCTTGGGGAAAGATCCTTGTACCCTTATTTAATTGTTTGTTTGTGTGTTGGGTTCCATTGGTGATGGCCGGTGATGGCCGGTGCAGAGATTGGGGAAAATCCCTGTACGAGATTTGGTTTCATACTTATTTCAGTATATGCAGGTGTATGCTTGTTGGGGTATGGAAACCCTCTTTACAAAGAATGTAATCAATTGGGTATATATTCTATAGGCGAACCTTCTTCATATGCCTTGTACATGTTGTAATTATGTGAGGTGATTCCTTGGGGAGGGAAGGGTGTCTCATTGTATAAATTATAATGTTATGGTCGGGAGAGAATCCCTGTAATGCCTTTGAGTTAGAGGATTGCATGATTTGGAAAAGATATTCTCGACGAAAGGCTTGAGACAGTAGAAAATATTGCACACACTGTGTGGCAGATTGTACTCCTCTTTTTGATGAATAAAAATGCAACAATTCCTTGGTGAACATAGCCCAAAGAGTTGGGTAAACCACATATACAGGTCTCTTTCTTATGTGTACTTGATGTGTTTTAATTTACTAAAGAAATGTGATCTGAAATGTTAAGTTGCTTTATTAAAAGTATGATACGTATTTATTTCATAAGTAACATGTCAAATGATGCTCGTGGATGTTTGTTGATGTAATGATCATTCATGGATTACACCTTGTATTGGAAAGCAGAAATATATAGTTGTTCGAATGGAATGAGCCATAGGTTGGATGGCTATTCATGTGCAATGTATAAGTGACATGAAAACAAGTGATGATTGAACAAGTGTTCTTATGAAATGTTAATTTCGATGGAAGTACATATGTGACCTTGTATATAATGTGGCTAATAACTTGATTGTTGATGTCGAGGAAAATGTTTACACCTCAAATCCCTACAAATGTTGAAAGTGGATAATGGGTATGTTACAGTGGATGAGCAGGTTGGATGTCGAAGTCAACTAGTCGAGCAGAAGCTGTCAAGGCAGTCGAAGAAAGAGAAAGATGTCGAGAGTCAACATTTCAAGGTTGACAGACGACAGTCGATAGTTGACATGTTAGTGTCGATAGGTGACAAGTTTCCGCAGAGTCGTGGGGAGGTTGACATGTTTTCGGGTCACATCATTGACAGGTTGGGCATGAGCCAAGTAAGGAGGAAGGAGTGGAATGGTGGAGCCTAAGCGCAAAGTCGAAGCTGAGGGATAACAGTATGGCCAACGTGATGGTTTACTGTACCATATCAGAGGGAAGAGTAGAAGTCAAGGAGTGTACTTGGGAATAGTTCGGAGTTGCTGAGGAAGTTAATGGAAGTTGTTGCAGGTGGGTAAAGACATGACAGATGTTGTCACAGGAAGATGCTGTGTAACACGGTCAAACACTGATAGTTGCAGGTCTGTAGGATCGTGGAAGGATCGACTGATAGAGGATGCGTGTCTCAGGGATGGCAGTGGTCTCGGGAACAACAGCAGTTGGGGGGACATGGCATTTTAGAGAGTCAAGTAGTTACAGAGCAGAGTTTGGGGAGAAGTTCTGTATATTGGAGAGAATAGTCACACAGATTCCAAACGCAGAGAAGATCGAGCCATAACTCAGAGTTCTGCAATGAACCAGGAGAGGGTGAGGTCAACACACTGAGAGAGCACACTGCAGTTACTTCTGTATTTTAACGGCTGAGGCCGACAGATAGTTAGTTATTTGTATTTACAGTTATTCTGCATTGTAACCAATTTGTAGAAGTAATATAACCCACTTCTGGCATCCTTCTTTACACCTTGTTTTGTGTGAGCATTTTGGTCATGTAGCGTGTATTGTTAAGCAAGAATGTTGTTGCAACAACTAAATTTGCGTCCCTCTCCCTCGTGTTGTCATGTCCTAGTGACTTCATTGTGCATTCATTTTGTAAACTAGGGTTTTGCTCAGTTTCATTCAATGCAACTCTTGCATTGGTTGTTTCAACAACTGCACATGGGTCTACTTCAAGTGACTTAATAATTCATTGTATATCAAACTCTACATATGCTACATTATAACATGTTGCAGCATTATGAAAACACGATGTGTCTAGAGATCACGGGCTATACTATTCTTTTACTAAAGTATAAGCCAACAACCATATGCCTAAGCTACACTTACAAATTAGAAACCAACTAGGGTTTCATGAACTAGACACCGCATAATAAAACTAGGGTTCACAAATTGAGACATGGAACTACAAAATAGGGTTTTATGAACTCTCTAGGTTTATACCATTAGATTGGTTAGTATCATTTAAGTAGAAACGAAAAGACCATATACCTAGGCTATGCACATACATGAAACAAAATGAATAGGATTGAACATGGATCACAAGTGGATGTTCACATGCATGCATGACTTAGAAGTAGAAACAAATGTACATGAATTATAAGTAAAACCAACTAAGGTTTCATGAATTATAAGAAATCCATGAGTATAGAGATCAGATGCTATGTTATTTTCATTAAAGTATAAGCCAATAGCCCATATACCTAGGCTACACTTACAAATTGAAAACCAACTAGGGTTTCATGAACTACAAATTGCATATTATAACTAGGGTAATGAAAGTAATTGATAATATCTTTTATATCTCTGTCAAACTTATAATTGTTTCCAGCCAAGTAATGAAATGTTTTGTAATCCAAAGATATTCCCAATTGATGCCAAGTGATAATAAAAGTCACATATGTATCGAAAACAAGCTATGGAGGCAAAACCAAGTTTCTTTTACAATTTCCAAAGTCAAATTTTACTTGCATACCACTGTAAAAATCAACATCATTATAGCTGGAAATTACTCATGTTTGACAGTCCTTAAAATGTTCTTGTAGCATGTTTTGGATGGCCAAGTTGTTGAAGACTTTAGGGAAGTTAGGATAGGGATGTTAGGGAGTGAAATGATGTCAGGTAGGGCTGCAATAAAGGGTTAGGAGAGTACAAAAAAGTGGCAGTCTTGTAGGTGTCTAGGCAGTGAAATATGGCAATAAATACCTTGCTTTGAGAGTCTAGGAAGCCTAGATGAAGGGGGTATGTCCTAGGTTTAGTTTAGGAATGTTTAGGATATCAAAATAGGAACTCAGGGATAGGCAAAAGGGAATTTACTTTATTTTAGGAGCAGCAGTAGGTTAGTTTCTAGGGGGAGTTAAGGTTTATTAATCATTCATAATCTTAGGGTTTATTGATATATGTAAAAATTGGCATATTCATAAACTTGACATATAAGAGAACTTTTGGCATATTTATAAACAACATAAACGTAAATTTGGCATATCAAGAACACAAAATTGACATATTCATAAACAACATACATGAGAAAATTGAGCATATATCAATATTCAATTACAAATAGTATAGTATTAAAAGTATGTAACATACCTCACCATGATGTAGATGATGATGATGATGATGATGATGGTGATGATGATGAAGATGTTGATGATGATGGTGATGGTGATGAAGATGATGATGATGAAGAAGAAGATGATGATGATGGAGATGTTGATGAGGAACCTAGAGATGACAATGATGATGATGGTGATGATGATGAACATGTTGATGATGATGAAGATGTTGATGATGATGGTGATGGTGATGAAGATGATGAAGAAGAAGAAGAAGAAGAAGATGATGATGATGAAGATGAAGATGAAGATGAAGATGATGATGATGAAGAAGATGTTGATGATGGAGATGTTGATGAGGAACCTAGAGATGACAATGATGATGATTAAAAAAAAAATTGCAACAAATCGAGAGCATGCTATTTTCCGATTTGTATTTGTTGGTGTCTAAAGATATCAGTTGTCTCGGTGCCTCCAATGTGCCATAGATCGTGTTTGTATCCTAGGCACACGAAAGAATAAACATTAGTACTCTCATAAGAAAATAAAGAGAACCCAATGAAAATGTGCAAACATTATTTATAGATAACTCACCTGAGGTTGTAGGATCGTGTTTATAGTGTCCAGTATCCTTTGAATAGTATTATGTATGTGAATGGTACCCATCAATCATAGGTTAGTACATTGGGAATAAACTAAAGGCTAAATAATTGAAATTGCGCTTCAACACGCACTTTAAATATTAAATAATGCACCTGACAATTTAGCCACACTGGAAAATCTCGTAACACCTAACAATGCACTTACTTGAGTAGGCCATATGGATCATCTCTATTTCCGATGGTGTCCATCAATCTCTCATTCTCTAAATGAGGTAGAAAGTATCGTACATGTGACCTAGTTTTGTTTGAAATTGTGTGCAACTTGATGTTTATACCAACTACCAAGTTGGTGAAGTGGTATACAATAGCTCCTAGTTTATAATACTAATATACATACCCACCCTTCCTTTTCTGTTGTGCTTCTAGTGTCAAGTACTCCCCTTTTATAATCATCGAGCCAATTGGGAATTTAATATTTTCATCATCTATAACAGGTTCGAGAATGGTTTGTTTCCCCTCTAAGCAATGTGCCAAACAATAGTCAGAACCCCATTCATTATTTTTTGGGGAAACCACTGCATATATCTAACCTATGAAAGGAAATCCGAAAAGGATAAAAATACATTTATTAAAAAATTTCTTCCACATATAACATAAATATAATTTCTTTCAATGTAAAGGCTTGTAGTGATTTAGGTACTACTAATTTACTTTTTTGTACTTGATTGTATGAGATCCGATATGTGATCATAGTCTGTAGAAATATATGTCTGATCATCTTCCAAATGGTCTATTTCATTAACACCCATGAAATCGGTGCCAAGTGTCACTTGATCCCATGTATCAACTATATCTGTATACTCACAATCATCCCATTCATCGATGCTACAGGAACTACAAAAGAAAGCCTTCATTCTTGTCCAAATTTGTAGGGTCGAGTTGTCTGAGCTTCTAATTGAATGAAACTGTCGAGTTTCATGCACTATGTTCACTCAATGTGTTTTGGATCAGTGCACATCTGTGACCTCGCATAATATTCTTCGCACTAGGTGTTTCCTTGTTGCTTTTTCTCCCATCACAGATCACACCATTTCACTATAGATGCAATGTCTTGAAGAAGAGCACCTGTAAACTTCATCTCTTCCCTTCGAAGGGTAGTTTTTATGCATGCACCAACACCATCGTGATCTCCTTTGCCATGACCTAATTCAAAGTAGTTCCATGTATGTGGCACCTTGTATTTTATGTGCAACAAACACAACCATTGAAATACATGTGTATTCTTGAATTGTCCAGCACAACCATCTGACCAAATCAAATGACGATAAAATCGTATATCCATAGCTATCACATGATCATAGAACAATTGAAAGCAATGTTGCACTTAATGGATGTCATGGGTCCGGACATCACTTATGTAAAAGTGACTTTCTTTCAATATCACACGTTTCTCTTCGTTGTTATCTGGCCCATGTCAATAAGTGATATGGAACATTATGCTCACCTGCTCTGAGTGATAGTATTGACTTTGTATTTCATTTTGTGGTTGTAGGGTGTAATTTTCCGTAAAGTCAACCACTGATAGTATTGTTCCGAGAGGGAAGGTGTCCCGGCATATTCTGAATTGCTCATCCTGCCACCGTGCCATCTCGACATGCTTAATGTACTGTTTGATCTTTCCACGAAACTCTGAAATAAAATCACATACTTGAACTTAGTGGAAAAAAATAAACAGTGTTATAAAACAACATAAAAATATTTACATGAATATTAATATGTCAATATTTAACAATGTTATAAATCAACATAAACTATGTACACTCAGTTAAATGAATATTATTCATGTAGATTGTCAACTTTGAAGCCACCAATTTAACCTTCCTTCTTTCTTTCCCATCATGTAGTTGATATGTTTTATACTCATAGTTCTGCTTCTCGACAATTGCATTCCCGAATGCTTGATCTTCACTCTCATGGATGCAATTGGACCATAATGATATCCCACCACAATTGTTGCAAGAACCCTCAACACATTGTTTTAAGTAATGTGTCTGCCCATCTTGCCTCGGACGTATGGATGAAATCTCTATATGACATTGGCGGTACTGTACTTGAGCATTCCTACACATGGTTAGGATGAAAAAAATGATGTATATGTGAAAATGTATGATAATATAGATCAAAATATATGTGGCATCTACAACAAGAAGTGTTCTGAATGGTATTGATTCTAACATACCAAGGCTTGCATTTTTCAAAATATCTTTTCCCGAGCCTTATCTCTACATGGGAAACTTTAAACATCTTGAACAATTGAGTTTGTGTCATTTCAAGATAATGTTTAACACGAGGTTCATTGTTCATAGAACCCCTACAACGTTTTAACACATCCTTTGTGTTAGAAGAAGGCCTAATGTTATCGTGCCAAAAAGCGTGCACTAGTCCCTTCACTGCTTCGACAAACTTCATGTCTTTGTGGGGAAACCTATCGCTAAATGCCCATAATGTTTCCATTTGTCCCTCTACATCAAGGTTGTCTCTTCTTACTGAATATTTTTTAAGTGTCTTTGGATGTAAAGGCACAATTTTTTATGTGGATTTAATTAAACGACGTTGTCTTGTGGATTTACATACAATTGATTCAGCCAATACACGACGAGCCACATTACAGTCCTGTGAATGAGTTTTTTTACCAATCAATGTGAATGCAGCAGCAAGAGATTTAACAATATGATTACTGATTCAGTATTCTTTAATGTTCTTATGCCTAACTTTCTTCTAACAATTTCCATACTTATAGATTTAATCAAATCTAAAAACACTTGGCATTTACCGGTTTCAGATCTTTTATCAAAATATTGTTTCATTATTTGAGAACAATGATGAAGGATAGTGATTTTAGCCACCTTACCTTCCATGGAAGTCAATTCACTCTCATCCACTTGTATGCGTTTAGGAGTTCTCTTTTGTTTTGATGCGAGATTTCTTGTCGTTTGAAATGATGGAGTGACGTTTACATCCACTACACGCTGACAACTTCAATTAGGAGACTGAACCATCTGGCATGGTTGTTGCGAAGTCTCATCAAGAGCATAATGATTGAACTCTTCACTAGGTTGTCCGCTTAATAATGGACCAAGATTTTCATCTCCACTATAACCAACTTGCATTAAAGTTGTAATATCTTCCTCAGCCTCTACGTCAAGTATCTGTTGAACGGGAATGGGAAGTATTTGCTCATCCAATGAATGTCAATGATTTCTTGAATGTTCCCTCTTCTTTCCCCTTTTATTTTCAGCTTCTTCGGGTGTAAGCACCTTCCTCTCTGACTTTCGACCTCTATTACATACATTCCCCATTGAAATCAACCCAAACTTGTACAAAACCTATGGATTTGTGTAATAAATGATTAAATGGCAGGTTGAACAGTACGCTATGTGCGGGTTCAGAAGAATTCTGTCTTTTGCTACAGTAAAATTAGCCCACGACCTGCAACCCAAGAGTTTTTATTAAACACATATCGCATATGAGATATAATGCATGTTTGTTTTAACACATATGCGTTATATCACATATTTGATATGCATTCTATGCTTTTTTCCTAACGGCGAGTTTGTATAACGTGATCATTAAATCACATATGCAATATATCGCACATGCGGCATATCGCATATGCGATTTAGTGCATATCAAATATTGAAACCTCATTTAACCTTATAATGGAACCCATACCCATGGTTTTAAAGACCTCGATACCTATCCTCAATGCACGTAATCTCATAATGGAACCCATACCCAACCTAAGGGCCAAATATCCCATCTAGAAGGCATGTGTGGTGATTAAAGGACTCATTTATAGCTCATGAGCCATAAAAGCTTCATTTAGATCCTAAGACCCTACCTTTTCTTCCATGACCATGATCAAAGTCCCAAACCTTATAATGACACCCTTATCCCATTTAGACTCCATTTATAGGGCTTGTCGTAGTCTGGGACCTTGTCATTTGTCCATGAACCATATAAAAATCATATAATCCCTAGAAGATTGGATTTATACTTGGACCATAGTAGTGTCTTCAGAACTATCTCTTGTCTGGAATTATTCATAATGGTTCCTATATGACCATGGTCAACGCCTCGAGAACAATATTCAATGCATAAAATAGTCTAATGGCACATATATCCCATATTAAGGATAAATATCCCTTTTAAAGGCAATGTGTAGTGGTTTAAGACTTGTTTCTATTATACTTTTGTCCCAATGCCATGGTTAAGACCCTGAGACCCATCCTTAGTGCATAAAATATCATAATGACACCCATATCCCACTAAAGGCCAAATATTCCGTCTATAAGGCATGTGTGTTTATTTAGATACTCATTGTCTTTTCTTCCATGACTATGGTAAATGTCCAAAGACCCATCCCTCCCATCCAAAACCCTATAATGGCACCCTTATCCCCTTATAATACCCTTAGACTCCGAAGATTCCATCCAGATGGTCTATGGGGTGGCTCATGGCCCAAAATTACATTGATTAAGCTAAAAGAGGGGTGGGGGGGGGGTCAAAGTAGGGAGAGGAAGCTATAGAGGGATTCATGGGAGGGAGCAATGGGTAGGGGAGAGATATGGGGGGGAAATGAAGGGAGGAGAAATATCAGGGAAAGGGAGGGATGGGTCTCTGAACATTTATATGAGGGGGGACTGAACGAAGGAGAAATATAAAGGCAAGGGATTTGTGGGAGGGGAATAAATATAACTGGGAGGGAGGGAAGGATGGGGGGGAGATATATAGGGGGGATGTAAGAGGGAGATATATAAGAGGTAGGGATGATTGGGTGCAAGAAAGATATAGGATCATGGATGGAGGAAAGATATAGCATAATGGATGGAGGGACAAATTGGAGGGGTCGTTAAAGAGTGAGAGGGAGGAGAGGGATGGTTGGAGTGGTGGTATAGAGAGAGGTATAGAGTGAGTGAGTGAGAGATACAAATGGGGGGTGGATAAAGAGTGAGAGGGGGAGAGTCAAAGAGAGAGAGAGAGAGAGAGAGGGAGAGACAATGATGGATGGAGGGATGATTAGATGGTGAGAGAGTGGGATAATAACAATGAGAGAGTAGGGATTTAGGTAAATGAAGGATGGTCAAGGATGGTTACACCAAGGGATAGAGATGAGGGATTGTCTGTGTGTGTGTGTGTGCACGTGTGTGTGTGTGTGTGTGTGTGTGTGAGAGAGAGAGAGAGAGAGAGATGGATATTAAGGAATCCAGAGAAAGATAGAGAGATGAAGGAGGGATGAAGGCTTGAAGGTTGATAGAGGAGGTAGGGGGATAAAGTGAGGGATGGAGTGAGTGATAGGATGGAACACATGTAGGTATAAGGAGAGGGAGGGAGTGGGGAAGAGACAAATGGTTTTGGATGGAGGGAGGGGAAACAAAGGAATTGTTTTAGAGGGTGTGTGGATGTGTGGATGTGTGGATGTGTGTGAGAGAGAGAAAGGGGGAAGATTGGTTATAGAGGGAGAGGGGGTGTGGTGTTCCAAGACCAAGAGGTGTGTAAGTTTGTTTGAGGGGGGAGTGGTGAGATTATGAAGGAGGGGGTATTTAGGCAGAGAGGGGGAGAGAGAGAGAGAGGGAGGAAAAGGGAAGAGAGAGAGGGTTGAGGGACGGTTATAGAGGCAGAGAGATAGTGATGGAGAGAGGGTGTGTGGATGTGTGTGACAGAGACAAAGGGGGAAGGTTGGTTATACAGGGAGAGGGGGTGTGGTTTTTCAAGACCAAGAGGTGTGTATGTTTGTTTGAGGGGGAGTAGACAGATAAGGAAAGAGGGGGGATTTAGACAGAGAGTGCGAGAGAGGAAGAGATAGAAGGAATTATGGGGGGAGAGAGAAGGTGGTGGAGAGAGGAGGTAGGGGGAGAAAGTGAGGTATGGTGTGAGTGAGAGGAGGGAACACGTGGAGGTAGAAGGAGAGGGAGGGAGGGGAGAAGCGAGAAGGGAGAGAGAGGGAAGGGAGAGAGAGAGGGACGGGGGAGAGAGAGAGGGATGAGGGATGGTTATAGAGGTAGAGGGGTGGTGAAGGAGGGAAATAACGATGGTTAGATAAAGAGGGATGGAGAGAGGGTATGTGGATGTGTTAGATATACAAAGAGGGGGAGGATGGTTATAGAGGGAGAACGTGTATGGTGTTCCAAGAACAATGTATATGTAATTTATTTTTAAATTGACATATATCCATATACAGAGCCTATAGTTGTTGTTTACCTTGTTCCTCCCATTGAGGTTGATCATGAAGAGGCATCAAGAAAGGAATCATAACTTGGTAACCTCATCATCCTAATACCTCCTTTGGACTAGCCCTTGAACCTCCAATAATCTGACCTCATTATCCACAACCATTCACAAAGTTTAGGCTAAGCGTACTCCTTTTTCCACACTTACACTAAACCGCTTTGGAGGGCCCAATAATTACCATGATCTTTTTATTTTAGATGGAGTTTCTCCCAAAGACTATCCACTAACTTGGTGAAATCTTTTTTACTCTCCTACCAAGCTACTAAAGATAAAATGCATATGCGAAATGAATCGCATATGCAATATGAATCACATATGCATTACAACGCATATGTAATATGAACAACAATAAATCGCATATGCGTTATAACGAATATGCATTTTTTTTAAATTTAAAAACTCAGCAGGAACAAGTCTTGGCATGATGTTCGGAAATAGCTTTGGACTACTGAACCTATTGGCTAGAACAAATAAACTAGGGTTGTTTCCTATATTTTAGAACTCTTTCAATATGCTTAGTTTCAATGGTGTGTTTTGAGATGACAAACATAATATTTTTTTATGAAAATATAGAGTATTGTAGTGTACAATCTAACGATTCTGAATATGTAATTTTTTTATAAAAATGTACGTTTTATTTATTCATTATTATTTTTTTAAATGCCACACGTCAGTTTTCGAAAATACATACATCGATTGGTTTTTATATAACTTTTGATTTCCTTCACCATTTCCCAAGAAAACTATATGGTGCACTAGATGAGAGTGAGCTCTACAATCTTATATATAGAAATCAAGGGTTTCATTAAATTTTTTCCTTAAAGTGTTGCACACGCACATAACGTTTTCATTTCAAGGTTTTCTGACTTCAATAATTAATAATAATAATAAATAATTCATGAAATTTTTTGAATAAATAGTGTTGCACTAGGCCCATATGTCCTTTATATGTCTGCAAAATGTTATCCAAAATTTACATCATTTACCTCAATAAGTGTTGCACCTGCACAAACATATATGTTATGACATGCTGAAAATTTTAAAAACCAATTTAATAGAAACTAATTTTATAATTAGTTACACAGATTTTTATAGATAAATGTTATATATTATGAAATATGATTCAATTACCTATATTTTTTCTTTTCACTTCATCTCCAAATCCATTATGGAAGTACCCCTAATTGTTACCTAAAGTTAGAGGTTCCATGTTTTTTCAGTATTATGTGGCATCTAAAGTGTCTTTAAAGGAGTCCATGATTGTGTTAATTTTTTAGCATTAATTCAAAATACTATAGGATCTTTACTGAGATAATAACATGTACAGTATATCAATGCATATCAATCATAGAAAGCATATCAATCATCACAAGATGCAAACGTAAGAGACAATAGACACACAGAGTTTCCGTGGGAAAAACCCTAAGGTGAAAAACCCCACAACTTCCTCAAAGATAGATAGAGCAATGATACAACCAAAGTACAACCCAAGTACACAGAGATAGTCTTCTCCTAGAAGCTGATCCTCCTCCTCACGTGTGTGCCACTTTCCGAGTGATGTAGAGTGAGATAATGAGATGATCAAAATAGAGATCGAGAGATCTCTATTTATACTTGTCCTGACTGCCCAATAAACTTATGGGGCCGACTTGTCTAGCTTAGTACAATAACCCATGGCTAACTTAATCAGGGTCGACCCCACACATGCTAGTCTAATAACCCATTGGCAAGTTACGACACTTGAGACACTTGTCAATACAAATGATGACACTTCCTTATAGAGGAATAACACATCTCTATAGGAGCACAATATAGATGAAATACATTCCGAAGTTACATATACATCAACACTCCCTCTTAACTAGGAAGGTATTTCTCGACATAGATCTGCTAGCACAAGTCTTCTTCTTTGGATCATCATCAATGAATCATCATCATCGTCACTACTGCTGCTATCTCAATCAATCTATGAATCTACTCGTCATAGGAAGTTTTACAGATCCAGTCCCTTTTTCGTACTAGATGTAGGCCCACCACTTGCAGGTCTTCATTATCACTGGCCATACTGTGGAATCCTCAGGACTTATTATGTGGGTCACAAAACCTTGAAAGAGCATCCCAGGATGTTACGAGCACACAGCTCTACTTGTCGGATCTCCCAGGGATGTATTATATGTGACCCCACCACAAAACCTCGAAAGAGCATCATAGGTTGTTACAGGAACACAACTCCAACCTATAGGATCTCCCAGGGCTAGTATTACATGTGGTCATGGAAAAACCTCGAAAGAGCATTCCAGGACTGATTACGAGCACACAACTCAACCATTCGGATCTCCCAAGGCTAGGATTACATGCCATGGGACAAAACCTCGAAATAGCATATGCCAGATATCCCAGGGCTAGGATTATATGCCATAGGAAAAACCTCGAAAGAGTATCTACAAATCTCCCAGGGATAGGATTATATGTCCTCCCAAAGCAAAACCTCAAAAGAGCGTTTGCCAAATATCCCAAGGCTAGTATTACATGCCATAGGAAAAACCTTGAAAGACTATCTGCAAACCTCCTAGGTCTAGGATTATATGCTTATCTGCACAACCTGTTCCACGGCCATAGAGTATCAAACTGATACTCACCATACATCATCCTGATGTACACATGATCATCCTAATCATCATCACTGCATCTTCCTGATGCATGTCATATGGAGAAACATCCTGAAGTTCGTCATCCATGATCATCCTGATCATACAATGCATCCACCTGATGCATACCAAGTATCTATCTGATACATATCAGCATACATGATCCACCTGATCATACAATGTATCCACCTGATACATACATAGATACATGATCCACCTGATATATATCATACATGATCTTCCTGATCATATAACATATCCACCTAATACATATACAGACACATGGTCCAAGCATCCAACATGATGCATATACATATACATGATCCAACTAATCATATCTAGCATCCAACATGATGCATACATACATACAGATAAGTGATCCAACTCATCATATCCAGCATCCAACATGATGCATACATGCATACATATAAATGATCCAACTGATCATATCCAACATCCAACATGATGCATACATACATACATTTAAATGATCCAACTAATCATATCCAACATCCAACATGATGCATACATATATATATAAATGATCCAACTAATCATAACCAACATCCAACATGATGCATACATACATACATATAAATCATCCAACTGATCATAACCAACATCCAACATGATGCATACATACGGAGCAGTAATTGGAGCATCGTCCTGATGCTCATCATCCAACGCTTACATCCATAGCCATGTGAAGGATCCTCCTTCCACCATGCTTGGAATTGCTTCGTTAAATGTCTCCATCACTTCTTTCTTGAAGTGTCATCAATCTGAAGAACACCAAGCCTCTCTCTGAAGTATTCGAACTTCACTCTGGCTAGTCGTTTCATCAGCACATCTACAATCTGCTCATCTGTCGCAACATACAGGAGCTTCACTGCTCCTCTATGCACCATATCCCTGATATAGTGATATTTGATCTCAATGTGTTTTGACCTATCGTGGAACACTGAGTTCTCAGATAGCTTCACACAACTCTGGTTGTCACAAAAGATACCCTCCAGCCGGAGATCAAATAACTCAGACAGTAGCTTCCGGATCCATGCTGCCTCACAACTAGCCGAACATGCTACAACATACTCTACTTCAGAAATACTCAGTGCTACGCAGGACTGCTTCCTGCTAAACCAGGAGATCACACCTGATCCCATACTGAAGCAGCACCCAAATGTGCTCTTCCTATCTACAGCACTACCTGCCCAATCTGAATCAACATAACCCTGCAGGTTAAACTTTTGATTCACATCATACTTGAGCCCATAATCAATTGTACCCTTCAGGTACCTTAGAATATGCTTTAAAACAACCAAGTGAACAATCCTTGGATCTGTCAGGAACTGGCTCAATGTGTTCACTGCAAAGCAAATATCTAGTCTCGTGTCCGTTAGGTACATTAAGGACCCAATCATCTGATGATACACTGTGACATAAACCAGGTTAGATGAAGCATCACACAGAAGCTTCAGGTTCGATACCATAGGTGTGGCCATGGCCTTGCAATTTATCATCCCAAACCTCTTAAGGATCTCTACTACATACTTCCCTTGTCCAAGGAAGATCCCATCTGTACTCTGCCACACCTCCATAGCTATAGAATAGTGCATCATCCCCATGTCCTTCATCTCGAACTTGTCTGCAAGATTCCTCTTGGTATCGGCAATCAAACGATCATTACCTATTACAAACAGATCATCTACATACAATAGTAGTATCATAGGATTTCCTTCCTCAACCTTGTAGTAAAGGTTGGAAACCACTTTACTGTTGGTAAATCCCAAACTAGATGGAAAATTGTCCATCCTACCACACCAAGTCCTAGGATCTTGCTTCAATCCATACAAGGCTTTCTTCAATCTGCACACATATGACTTCCTGTCATGTGTCTCAAAACCATGTGGCTGCTCCACATACACTTCCTCCTCGACTACACCATTCAAGAAGGTTGTCTTGACATCCATCTGGTGTATCTTCCATTTCATCACTGCAGCCAGAGCAAGTATTGATATGATGGAAGCGTACCTGGCTACAGGAGCAAAATTTTCTTCATAATCAATCCCTTCTTTCTGGGAGGAGCCATGAGCTACAAATCTAGCTTTGTATTTCTCTATGCTGCCATCTGCAGCATGCTTGATCTTGTAGATCCATTTAGAAGTCACAACAGACTTCCCTTCAGGTCTTGGGACAACATCCCAAACATCATTCTTCATTATTTATTGGTATTCCTAGACCATGGCATCATTCCATTCTTTCTTTTCCGCTGCTTCTTTAAAACTTGAAGGTTCTTTGTTCATAATATCACAGAGTAAAGCAACATAGCTGGTATGAGATCTAGTTCTCTTCTTTGCTCTGTGTTCTTCTTCTGGAATGCCATATCTTTCTGCATCTTGAATGAGATCTCTAGCCCATGTAGGTTTCCTCTTGTGAGAGTCCTTCTCACAAGGTGGATCTACAGGTTCTTGCGGATCTTCAATTTCACGATCAACATATGGAATTGCTTCAGTCATGATAGTGTCTTGAAATCTAGTTTCCTTTGGTTCTTCATGATCTTCAACAGGTGTCTTCCTTGATTTGATGAATGTTGAGTTTCCATCAAATGTTACATCCCTGCTAACATCAATCTTCTTGAACCCTAGAAATTATATTCTGTAAGCCTTCGAGCTTTCACTGTAACCCACAAAGATACCCTTCTTTCCTAAAGGATATAGCTTGGTCCTCTTTTCCTTTGGGACATGAGTGTATACTGGACAACCAAATATTCTGAGATGGCTGACTTCAGGTTTCTTACTAGAGAAGACCTCTCTAGGGTCTTGTTGTCCAATATCTTCTGGGGTGTTCTGTTATGCACATATATAGCTGTCCTAGCTGCTTCTGCCCATAGATGCATAGGTAGATCCTGGTCATGCAACATTGTCGATGCTGCTTCCATGATTGTTCAATTTTTCCTTTCTGCAACTACATTCTATTGTGGATTGTAAGGAGCACTCAACTCCCTCTTAATCCCTGAATCACTGCATAACTTCTTGAAATCCCCTAAAGTGAATTCTCTGCCATTGTTGGATCTGAATGTTTTGATCTTCTTATCAGTTTGGTTCTCCATAAAGGTTTTGAATTCCTTGAACTTATCAAACACTTCATCCTTGTTCTTCAAGAAGTAAACCTAAGTCTTCCTAGAGAAGTCATCAATGAAAGAGACATAGTATACATACCCACTCGGAGAACTGGATGACATCGAACCACATACATTAGAGTGGATGATTTCCAAGATTCCTTTTTCCTTGCTTTCACTGCTTGGAAATGCCTTCTTTATGTTCTTTCCTTTTGCACATCCTTTGCAAACACCTTCATGTTTGGTCTTGATTTCAGGAATACCCTCTACAGTTTTGCTTGCAATTGGTATGCCCTATAGTGCACATGAGCAAGCCTTCTATGCCAAAGTTCACTTCGCTCCATGGATTCATGTACCATGGCATGTTCAGGTTGTACCTTTAATTTGTACAATCGTCCCTCTTGCTCTCCAATCACCACTGCATCATCTATAGTTTTACCTTTTGGACACATTAGAACTTGGCCATCTACAAATGCAATCCTCATGCCTTTTGCATCCAATGCAGATATGGAGAGTAGGTTCTTCTTGATCCCAGGTACATATAGAACCTCTTTCATCTTCAAAGACTTCACAAAGTCTAGGTTGTAGGAAGCTTCACGACTTCCTTTGATAGGATATTGATAGTCATCCCCAATTTTCACCTTATGGGGTGACTCATGTTCAGATAGATTTGCAAAAGATTCTTTAAACCCAGTCATGTGTTTGGAAGCCCCACTGTCAATAAGCCAATCATTACAACCATGAGAGATAGTACCTGTGAGAGCAGAGATTAGAACATACTCTTCTTCGCTTGATGAGTCATCATCATCACTTTCTGCTCTAGCCTTCTTCTTGGGAGGTTCATCATCCTTAGCAGCATGAGCATGATACCTCTTCTTGTTTCCTTTCTTCTTCTTGTTGAAGTTGTTTTCCTTCTTGTTCTTGGGACATTCTGTAGCAAAATGTCCTTTCTCATTACATGTGAAGCATCTCATATCTTTCCTATTCTTATGATGGGTGTGAGAGGATTTCCTGTAATGAGAGTGTTCCTTCTTAGACTTGCTTCTTTTAGTGTGAGGAGTTGTGAGAGCTTGATGTTCATTTCCCATCTTTTCTTCTCGGGCCACAAGCCTAGCTTCTTCATGAGAGCATTCCTCCCATATTCTACTGAAAGAGATCAATTTCTTTCTTGCACAGATTCCTTGAATTAAAGGAATCGCATGACCTAGGTAGGCCATTCAGATTGGTCATAACAACTTCACCATTGTCCACTACTTCATCCACAGCTTCAAGTTGTTCCTTGATCTGAGAGACTTTGGAGAAATGTGATTGAATGGTCTCTCCATTCAACAACTTGACCCCTTTCAATTGATTCCGCAGAGTCATCTTCCGATTTATGGTTCTTCCCTTCAAATAGCTTGGTCAAAGAGTCAAACATCTCCTTGGGTGTCTTCAGAGATGACACATGTGGTATGAGATGGTCTTTGATAGAATCAAAAATGATTCTCTTTTCCTTGAACAAGTTCTTCTTGTGCAATGCCTTAGCCTCTTCATCCTCTAGGATAGGGACCTCGGAGCTGATGTAGGTGTCCAATTCATTTTCTTCCAGGATTAACCCCAATCCTATACTTCCAGGCTCAGAAGTTATCAACCCCTTCAAGCTTATCCTCAAGCTTGGTGTGGTGAGACATCTTTAAAGAGTACTTCAAATGGAAATAGAAAAGATTTAGGTCTTACCACTTGATTTGTAGAAATTCGGATCTAGAGCTGAGTTAGGGTTTGTTAAAGAAACCCTAAAAATTCAAAATGTGAATTTCAACTTTCTGAAAGGATAGAAAGATGTGCCTTGATGAGCTGATCAGCCTGGTATACTCAAAATTTGATTTTTGCAAAGTTTCACCCTTCAGAAGTGCCTTTTAGTCTTCTCAAATTCACAAGGGAGGACCCTGAATTAGGGTTTGAGATTCCCGGAGCTTCACCCAACCAAAAATATCGACCGAAAGCTCTAAGCTTCGATTTTTCCAAGGAGCTTCTAACTATTTCTTCAGATTTCAGAAATTCCTATTTTTGTGAAAACCCTAATTTTTAGGGCCAAAACTGAAAGTGCTCAGAACTGAATTCTGATTGGACAGAATGATTCACCTTGTTGTTGAGATTCAATTTATCATATTGCTTTTCCAAAATTTGTGGAGAGAAACCCAATAAACAAGAAACCCTAGTTTCGACCACTACATAATGTCTTCTTCTTAGGGAAGCTCTGATACCATGTTAATTTTTTAGCATTAATTCAAAATACTCTAGGATCTTTACTGAGAGAATAACATGTACACTATATCAATGCATATCAATCATAGGAAACATATCAATCATCACAAGATGCAAACATAAGAGACAATAGACACATAGAGTTTCCGTGGGGAAAACCCTAAGGTGAAAAACCCCACAACTTCCTTAGAGATAGATAGAGCAATGATACAACCAAAGTACAACCCAAGTACACTGAGATAATATTCTCCTAGCAGCTGATCCTCCTCCTCACATGTGCGCCACTTTCCGAGTGATGTAGAGTGAGATAATGAGACGATCAAAATAGAGATCGAGAGATCTCTATTTATACTTGTCCTGACTACTTAATAAACTTATGGGGCCGACTTGTCTAGCTTAGTACAATAACCCATGGTTAACTTAATCAAGGCCGACCCCACACATGGTGGTCTAATAACCCATCGGCAAGTTACGGCACTTGCGACACTTGTCAATACAAATGACGACACTTCCTTATAGAGGAATAACACATCTCTATAGGAGTACAATATAGATGAATTACATAGATGAAATACATTACAAAGTTTCATGTACATAAACAAATTGTGCATCAACCCTTATCTAATTTTTAACAAGTTCCTCATATATCAATTCCAACATTTGTTGTCACAATAAACACCGCATTGGATCATTTTTTGATGATGACTACAAGAGCAATAAAAACATCAAGAAAAGGTTTATGGAGACCTAAACAAATTTATGATTCAATTAGTTGAATATAATGGACTTGTATGTTGGACTTATATATATAGGAAACCCTATCAAGATATATTTTTTGATAATGTGAGAGATAGGATGGAAGAGCTTTGGAATTTACAATTTCATGTGCTACCAGACTAAAAGGACATCCCGTGGTATCAAATATCTAAAGGTTTTTATGAAACTCATTCCAAGTAAATAATATAGGTCTCTTAAGTGGAAATGTTCCAAAATTTAATGTAGTGTAATGTTGATGTGAAGATTTCCCTTAGTACATTTGTGAAGTTTAAACCATGGCATGTTAGGCCTATCATTGTCCATGATGCATGTTGTTATCGATACCATGTAGAATTCCAATTATATTATGAGACATTTCTAATTTTTGACATAAAATATTGGTCAAATAACCCCCCTCCTTTGAGAGTTTCTGAACTTTTATCTAAGATATTATGTGCATGAGAGAATGATCATTTAGTTTATAAGAAAGAATTTGTTGGTGGTATAAAATGAAAAGGATGTTCTCATTTGGAACCTTTTGATTCTAAGTATCCCATTGATCCAAATGATTCTCGATTTCCAATCTCATTTTGAAGTGGAAGAGATATGAATATGTTAAGTACTCTCTTGTTACAAATTTAGTGACAACATTAAAAAATATTGATTTACATGAATATGATGTTCTTGTGACATATTTTATGGAGAAGTTCAAGGAGAAAATATATAGATATATCAAGCACTCTCATATAGTACGTTGGCAATACTTACAATTCAAGTGATCATGAGATGTATTTTCGAAAGAAAGAAAAAACTATTAGATTTTTATTTTATTGGCGATAACACTTTCACTACATATAAGGATATAAAAAGTGCATATTATCATTCAAACCAAGTATCTATACTTTTGCATATTTTTTACATACATGTAAAACTAGATGTCAATGGTTCTCATAGATATGAAAATAATCGTTAATTGATTTAAGAGTATCAGTTTTACATCAATGATGATCGTCCACATGATAAATGTTTTGTTTAACATTGTATTAATATTCTTTACAAATAATTATCAAGACAATGGGCCACCTTTAAAGAACATTGGGTGTGGTCAGATGGTTGAGCTAGTTAGTTAAAATCAGCACTTTGCTTCTTGACTAGTAAATACAGTTGATGTTGTTAGATGGTGCAAAAAATATTTAAGCCATGAATTCAATGAAAGGATAGTTCATGTGAGAAGGTATAATTGTTGCAATGGCCCTTAATTTTTATAGATAAACTTCTTTACTATCTTTGTTTAGATGTACATTTGTGTTTTTAGATATATATTGAAAACAAATACATACTTAAATGTGAAAATTGATTTGGATGATTTTTATGGTTTTCTCAAATAGGATTTTTTGGGATATCACAATGGGAAAGGTTGATATATTGATGGCATATAATTGTGTTGCAATCCCTGGAACAAGGGGTTTACAATCCATTAGGAGTGAGAAGAAAAGAAATATATAGTCAATTGAGAAATGGAACTAATCTTGATTATTTATTACATGTATTAATGATGAATAATAAATAGATGAGTGTCAAAACCAAACTAACAAATTTTTCAAACCATGGATACACAAATATCAAACACCTTCACTCTCATTTGGAAATTTCACTGTTGAGAGTTCAGAAATTAAGTGGCTATGATTGACGAGGATAATGCTACAATGTTTATGAAATGGTTAGAGAAGCTGATGTATTTGTTGTCATTGCATTTAAAGGTAATCCAAAAAAGTGAATTGCTATTTATTCAGATGCACTAGATCAAAAAGAATGTTGATGCAAGAATTTGAATATCCCTCAAATTAAACATATGCAATGAGTTTAGTGATTTTCATGGGTAATTTATTTGAATAAGTAAGGAAATGTAGTGACCATATTCTTTTCCAAGACATCCATATAGATGTTATATGTGCCCAATTTACTTATTTGTTCATAGCAGCTCGATTGCAGTTGAAGCAGGTGAAGAGTAGGAAAAATTCTAAGCAATGACAACGGAAATTATCGATAGAAGATCATGATTCCATTCTTCAAAATATGCCACTAACACATTTCATATGAATGGAAAACATTTATTGATGAACATTTCATTGATTCTATGGTTAGAACATATAATTGTTATATATTTGACGTTATAGTTTATCGCTATATTGGAATAAATATCGTTTATGGACTTTATAGATCTAGATGTCAATTGATACATGTAATGGTAAAAAACAATTTCGTGTGAGGATGGATTTGATATATTTTGTTCAATTCTAATATAAAATATTGTACAACTTGACGAGAACTCTCGATAGTTCTCATTTTTTATAGGTTGCAAATTTAGTTGTTATTTTTACCCCAAATTAAGAAGTGGTGCTATTTGCGGTCCCCCTTTATTCTATCAGGTTACTATTGCATGCAGTTTGAAACCATGCATGACATGAGAAAATTATTTAATAATTTTTTCTTTTAAATTACTAAAAAAGGAATGTTGGAGACCAATTTCAATAAAAAAGATAAATTTTTTTTTTTGAAAATAAAAAGATGGAATTTAAAATAAAAAATAAAAATACATTTAAAAAAGTTAAAATTCATTAATTATCGCTGGCTCATTCGGTTAAGGTGTCGATCTCGTTAGTAGGGTGACCTAGGTTCAATTCCCCTTAGGATTGAGCTAGTTGGGAGGAGACACCCAAAATCCAACCACGTGAGGGTTGGTGTGGCCCACGTCAGGTGCAATCTTGGGTTATTTTGACGTCTTAAATGTCACTCGGTCATAGTTTCTTAGACCAAAGGACACTCCTGCAAGTCAAAGATATTCTAGCAAACAAAATAAAATAAAATGCTTAATTTTTAAAATAAATTTGAAATTTAAAAATACAAAAAATATTTAAAAATTTAAAGAAAAAAATAATTCTTAAAAAAAATAATTCTTAAAAAAAATATTAAATTTTTGTTTTAAGAAACTACTAGAAAAGCAAAAACAAAAACTTTGACAAATTAGAAAAAAAAAATTATGAAAATAAAACACAAATATTAAAAAAAACATAAAAAAAATCAAATTTTTTAAAAAATAAGATTTTAAAAATTACAAATTAAAATAATAATCATAAAAAATTGAAATAAAAAATTAAAATCTAAAATTTAAAATAAACCAAAAAAATCTTTAAAAATTTAAAATAAACAATAAAAAAAATAAAGTAACTTGAAAGTAAACCATATAAAATTTAAAATTAAACAAAACAAAATAAAAATTAAAACATGAACAAAATTAAAATAAACAATAAAAAATTTAACATTTAAATTTAAATAAAATATACAAATAAAATTAAATCACTTCCCCCACACCTCTCCCATCCACCAACCCCTAGCTGCACTCTACTCACCCTCTTATCTCGCCACCCTACTCCCAATGGGATCACCCTCTTGCATGCTCCTTCTTGTTCTACTCCTACATCTCCTCCACTCCATTTCCCCTCCCCACTGTACCCTCCATGTGCTGCAATCTACCCTCCCTGCCTTCACTCCTAGTGTCCGTAGATAGCAGTCGATTCCCATAATCAAGTCTTTTCTCCGAACATCGAGAATTTGGCACTTAGGGAGTGTAGACTCAATTCTAGGGATTGAGTCCAATCCAATAATGTGGGAAACAAAGGGAGATTTGGTAAAGTGGGGCACATTAAGGGTAGAGGGGGAAGAGGGGAAAGCAAGAGGGGAGGAAAGTGGGGGTAGGAGAAGGAGGGGAGGGGGTGGGATTGGGGAGGGGGAATCCACATGGTTAAGTGGGGAGATGGGAAAGGGTGCGAGGGGTCAAATTGGAGTGGAGGGGAGGGGAGGGGAGAGGGAAGACAAGGGAGGGTGGAACAAAGAGAAGTAGGACAGGGGGAGGGCCCTAGGGTTATGGGATTTTGAAAGTATGGGAGGGAGGTGTCAAGGTGAGGAGAGGAGAGTGACATAGCGGGAGGGGAGATCCAGGGAGAGGGGGGTGAATGGGTGGGAAAGGGAATCTTAGCAATGCATGGGAGGGTAGAGTGGGGTGGTGACTCAATTCCGAGAATCAAAAGACCCCCAAAATGCATGATTTTTTTTAAAAATTTATTTCATGCTATGTTTTTTTTTAAATTTATTTCGATGTTTTTTATTTTTTATTTCATTTTAAATTTTATCTTTTTCAAATTATAATTTTTAATTTAGTTTTTTTTTATAATTTTCAATTTTGTTTTAAATTTTAGTTCAATTTATTTTTCCATTCAATTTTTAAATTTGTTTTATTTTGTTTTTATTTCTTTAAATTTAATTTACTATTTTTAATTTTTTTACATTTATGTTTTTATTTCTGTTTTAAAATGTTTTTGTTCCTTTTTTATCTTTTGGAATAATTTGTGTATTCTTCTTTTTCTTTTGTTTTTCTTTTTATAATTTGTAATTTTCTTATTGTTTTTTAGTTTTCATATTTTTTTATTTCCTTTTCAATACTTGTTTCTTTAATTCTTCTTTTTTATTTTTTAGTTTTATTTTTAAATATATCAACATTTTTATTTCTTAGAGAAAAAAATTTTTTTAATTCAAATTTGACTTTTATAATTTTAAAATTGATTTAAAAGAAGAATAAAATTAAATATTGTTCTTATTCCATGCATGGTTAAGATCGAATAAATATATTTGTAAACCAATGGGTTGAAGGGTTGTTACTAGTACCAACACTTTTCAATTGGTGGGTCGATTTTGAATTTTAATTGCAACGACACTGACTAGAGTTTCCAAAAAGTCATAATTTTTGCTCCTAATAAAAATGGGTGCTATCAATAGAACAAATTTTTTAATTCAAGTGTTGATTTATGGTTTTAATTGTACCAACATCGAGTGGGATTTCCAAAAATTCATAATTTTTTCCCTGAAAAAATAAGTATGCTACCAGTAGCACGCCTTTTTGATTCATAGATTGTTTTTAATGTTTTTGATACAAAAATATGATTTTTTATTACAAGAGTTCTCATTTTGAGTATAAATTCCTTATCAAGTTGTTTAATGTGTTATAATTGTCTCATTATTATGTTTATTGATTAGGTTTACTTTATTTGAAATGATTATAATGATTTGATAATTATGAGACTAATTCTTGGTGTCAATGGGGTGTTAAGTTGTTATGTTCAAAATGGATTTTTCTTTGACTCTATTTTCATAGTCTCTTTACTCATTATAACCCTTCTCATTTTCGATGTGATTTAAGAAAATGGAATATTTACAAGGTAATGTATTCAAGCCATAAATGACCTTATAATGCTTTGGGTATTAAAGAAATATTATATGGTCTCTCCTTTATTATTGTATGGTTATTTTGAAAATGTTTTAACATTCAATTTGTTGATTTTGGAAATTGATTGAGTATTTGCATAGAGTTGTCATTGTGTAATATTTTGGATTCTTCTTCTTCAATGCCAATTTAGATATATTCATTATGATTTAAAAGTATCTCTTGAATTAATTCCTGACTAGGAGAATTAATTTTCCTTTCTTTCTCATTTAGTTTATATAATCCTTGAATCACTTGAGTGTTGGGATTTTTTTTAGTATTGAAAATATTTGTTTTTTTTGTTGCATTGGGATGAGATAGTCAACTCCAAGTCAATTTTACTACTCATATTTTGTGTGAAAAATTTTCACATTGATTCCCTTTGAATCTATGAACATGAACGAAATAGTTATACCATAATTTTTTAGGCCTTTAATCCATTGGTTATTATTTTTCTTGTATGAAGCATTTGTTGTAGATGTGTGTCTGAAATATATTTTATGTTTAGTAGTGTGCCCCTTTTAGCAAGTTCTCTTTAGTTTCCTACTATGTGCATAATATCTAAGGATCTAAACTCTGCACTCTCATTGCTATGTGACAAGGTGAATGTCTATGTTTTTTGTAGTTATCATTCAAGTAGGATTATAAGGTATCCATTTTTATGAGAGAAATTAGAAGGAGAAGTAACTTTTCCTTCAAACTCATGTTGGATGGTAGTTGTTGGCACACTTCTACTTGACCGAGCGTTTGAAAATTAGCATTCCACCAACAAACAACTTATCCATAGATATTGACCCAAAAGGGAGTGAATCCCTTTCATAAACACCTGCAAAGTAGATGAAGTATCACCCGAAGTACTTATGGAGACTGTAGGAAACAAGCTTCTACAACATTGAATGGGAATAGATCGACATGCCAGACATTCTTCTTTATAACATCAACAAAATTAGAGCTTTGACACATTCCTAACATCAACATAACCCATAAATTCACTAGATTGGTGTACTTAGATTATGTTAGCATACACAAAACTTTACTGATCATGCATTCACTTAAATATTCAACAGAGGAAAGAAACACATATCAAATCAGATCACATCACAACACATAAAATACCAGGTTTAACGTGGAAACCCATATGGGAAAAACCAGAGAAGCGATTTTGTTTTATTATGAGATGCAACCAAATAAGAACTTCATGTAAGACTTATAGATTTCTTCATGAATGATATAGGATATGCACACACAGCCTACAGTTCAACGACTTGGCTTCTCCAAAACAAATCTGATAGACATAACATATAGCCTCAATACAGAAAAGTAAGCCCGAATATAATAACCCACATAAGCATAACCATAATCGTAACCCACCCAAAACTTCTCTCTTATTACATATTTATAGGGCGCACTTAGATTTCTTTGCTCCCACTAACCCACTAACTTACTAATCGACTCATTAATAAAATGTGGACCAATGCTAACTAACCAACTCAACTCCAACCATTGACTCGATCAACATGACCATTTTTCTTGTTTTCTTGGTCACTTTGTCGGAGTTGACCGCTTCATTGAACCACTTCTACTTTGTCTTTGTCCACACCAAAATTGTTTCTTCAAAAATGGTACCTCCAAAATTACTAGGCCGAACAAGCTCCCAACACTCATATGTGGCTCATCCCGATCTAGTTCAAGGATGTGATATGGGTTTCTGTAGCTTCGACTTAAAATCTTCATAGACATTCATGCTCGCCTTGACCAACTGTTGGACTTCACCTTTATTCTGGACAACAACTTCAACCAATTCTTCACTAATATTTGATTGGATCAGCTCAACATACTAGGTGACTACTAATTGGATGGAGGTATGCTTACTTGCAATGACCTTTAACACATGCTTGGCCTCGAATTGGACTGCCTAGACTCTTGATGTTTATTTCCTATGTTTCATTCTCAGCTGATTCATTTTCTGTTGCATCTCTTTAATTTTTGTTGATCTGCTCATTCTTGGTCCGGGGTTAGAGTCTTCAATTGCCTGCATAAAGTGTTCAATATTCCTTTATTAGCCCCGATCCTAATTTTAACTTCTTGCAACACAAAATCTTCAAATAGTGCATCCCATGATTGCAATGCCTCCTCATACATTTTCATGCACTAGGATTCACCTACGTGAAGGATGTGAACAACCTCCTGAACTTACACTCGTCGCTTCTCAATTACTTCAGGTGGGGTGCTCGGCACCATCTTGGCTTCTAAGTTTTATACCTTCTGCCGATAACCCATGATAACAACTTCTAGGCACTGTATATTCTCTTCAGATGTCATTTTTGCTATAATTTCCTCTTTTGGGACTGCGTGGCATGCAACTTAAACTGCTTCCTAAACTTTGTCATTTTCCTTGTGCAACAAGTCCTTTTCCTACTGAAGCTCAACATTCAAATCCTTCAATGTATCTTCCTCATTCTTGTATCCTTTCATCATATCCAATAGAGAACTCTCCCTTGACTTGAGTTCATTTGCAATACCATCTTGTAACCAGTGCAACATATGAAGAGTTAATGCATCTAGTTTAATGTCTACATACCAAGACTTTGGAACTTCCACACTAATACCTTGGTAATTTGCTGGATCCACCCACCCCACAAATGATATCAACAATAACAACCATGAATATGTAAATGGTGCGCTTCTATCCTATCCATCTGCACAATCTGTAAGAAACTCATTTAGTAGAAAAGTAGCCCCATTCATTTGTACTCCTTGTGCACATTGCTCTGCTATAGAAATGAGAGAAGTAGTGACTTGGTTTGACTAATTCTTGCATAACAACTTGGTAGCTAATAAATTTGCAATGAACCGAATATCTTAGTGACTTATAGAGGCTACATCAAATCCCTTGTTACTCTTAGACAAGTTATACTTATCCTTCATCCTGGTTCCAAGGTCATAGTCTCTTTATTTTCCAACAAAAAAATGTGATGGGTCCAACCCAGCCTTAGATAGGCCCGTAATTTTGGAAATAAGGTCTATATCACTCGATACCTTAGTCTCTAGCCACAAGAAGCCTTCATGAAAAAATAATAGTAGTTTCTTCACACATGTGTTTTGCTCTACAGTGCAACCGAAATGAGGAAGGTGAAATAGTGGCAAAAGATCGGCTCTAGCCACACCAAGAGCCCACTATTGTAGTTCCAACTCAATCGGATGACCTTATGATAAAACAATAGGCCACATGTAATGTGTGTAATTGACCTCATTGAACCTAGTAACATCATGATCGACATACAAAAGGTTCTGGATGGTCTTCAAGATACCTCCTTGTACCATGACCCCCTTCGGCAACGACACAGTTTCCAAATAATACCTCACATTCTTTGGAAACTTAACTCGCTTGGAATACAAATTGTGTGGTGGAAAACATTCTGGGAAGAAATTTGTATATCTCGATGCAGATGCACCAGCATCATGCCATTCCTTTTTCCTCAGCTCTGGGTTCATTCTATTTGTATTTTGTGTTTTCCTAGGAACATTGACAAGAATATTCAATGAAATGACTTCAGGTAGCTCCGGACTCGAAGAAACAGAGCCCAACATTAGTACCTACTTGACATACCCCTAATCCTCACTACTAGCTGACAATCCAACTTGCATTTTGATAGCTTACAATTTAACAAGATCACTTGACACATAAATCGCGGCTCTAGTTTCTTCACTCTACTGCAATTACTCAAGTCACAATGAATAATGAGAAAGGGGGGAGTGATCTTTTTAAGTTTATCCCCTGCATGCGATCTTTCTATCATTTCTAAGGTGAAATAAATGTACTCAATCTTCCAATGATGATGGTGGAAACGATCGATCTCTTCACACACTTCAGTATTTTCGGCAACTAATTAAAAAATCCCACTAGCGCCACCACTAAACCTATCATAAAAGCAGCAATAAATGATCAATAACTACAAATTCGAAGGGAAGAACTTCAACAGACAACCAACTTCCCAAATAAATATAACTTTGACACAATTGAGAAGTTGGGGTTTTCGAGTGAGAGAAATGATACTTCGATAGATGAACAACTATGACATGAAAAACTTCAACACATAGGGGAGTTGGAGTTTCCAATTGAAAACTATAGAATTTTGATAGGAATAGCCTTGACAGAACAAATTTATCATGATAGTAAATTGGGGTTTCTAAATGATAGAAGAGATTTTTTTTTATATACAAACATGTGTTCAAACATATCCACTTCGACATGCCATGACCGTCCCTATAGGGATTTAGGCAACTTCCATTCACCAGATCTTGGAGGAGTTCACCGTCTAATTTTTGTAGTTGTACTCTGCCTCCCTTCGTGATAAAGTTAAAAATATATGTCCCTAGACAATGCTTCCGTAACTTACCAGGATGTTTGAAAAAATTGCTTTCATAGATAAGAACTATGTCTCCTCGCTGTAAATGCTTCTTCGTAATGTGGAAATCATGCCACACTTTTTCACGATCTTTTGTACTTGTTGGTGGAATACAACAAATCGGTCTTCGTACGACTGAATTAATTGCGCTAACCATTCTTCAATGGCACTAGTATCAGACATACATGTGAAAGCAATGATTCGTAAACTAGGGATAATATACTCCATAGGCATTACAACCTCTTATCCACATACAAACTTGAAAGGTGTTTGTCTTGTCAACCTTTCACACATAATCCTATAGCACCAAAAGATTGCAGTCATCCTTAAGTCCTATTTGTCCTGGTTCACATTACAAACTTGTGTTAGTGCATGTTACAGGATTTTATTGAATGCTTCAACTGTTCCATTTTCCTATGGATAATACAAAGTACTATTCTAATTATGGACCTGAAATTCTTCTTTAAGGGTTACGAGCATCTTGTTAACAAAATGTGCACCTTGATCATTCAATAGAATGTGAGGACAACCAAACCTTGTAATGACATTCTCAAGTAGAAACCTTGCAACAGTCACAACAGTGCAATCTCGTACTGGTGCATCTTCATCCTGCATCATCTAAGATAATTTGTCGCAGTAATAATATATCTCGCACCAGTCCTTTTCCTAGGTGGATTGATGAGTCCCACAAAATCAATAGTTCATTTGTCAAAATATTGGAACGTAACCTAAGGTACCAATGGCATTTCAGCCCTCCGCGATGGCTTCCCAATTCTTTGACATACATCACAGTTTTGGAAATACTCTTTAGCATCTTTGTGAACGGTCAACCGCCATAGTCTTACTCTTAATATATTTTGCGTTGTAGCTTTCCCTGCATAGTGAACTCCAACCAATCCATCATGAACCTCAAATAATATATTTGGTCACTTGTGTTCCAAAACAAAGTGACACAATACTTCATCTAGTCCTAGCTTATACAACTAAATGCCTATCAACTAATAGTCTGTGCACTTGACTACCAACTTCTTATTCTGAGCAGTCATATATCCTTCTGGTGGTGCTTTTGTGGATAAAAATGTCACTATATCCTAAAAGTAGTCATCAACCATTCTTACTCAAACGATCTGTGAATCTAGAAAATTATCCTCTAAACTGGTCATTTATTTTCTTGTTTCTAACATCGATAGATGGTTGGGGACCACATTCAACTTGGTGTGATTTACAATGATCTCAAAGTCATATTCTTGAAACAATAGGAACCACCAAAAAATATTGCCGCCCCCAACACTGGCTTGTTGACCAGGTACTTCAGAGCAGAGTGGTATGTAAAAATATTAAAATGTCCACCTAGCTGATAATTCCTGAAATTTTGTAATGGATAAACCATAGTGAGTCATTCCCTTTCTATCATAGTATAATTTCTTTCTATAGTAGAAAAATTCTTGATGGAAAATTAAATAGTATTGTCGATAGCACCCTCACCCGTCTGAGCAAGTACCGCAACCAAAGCAATAGAGGAAGCATCGACATGGATGTGCAATTATTTTTCCAATTAGGGAATACCAAAATAGGTGAACTTACCATTCCACCAAAAGACACCTTATCCACAGATACCATCCCTAACGGGAGTGAATCCCTTTCGGAAAAACCTGCAAAGAATAGGAAGTCTCACTCTAGTTGGCTCCTCTCATAACAATGCAAAAGCATTTACTAGTAAAAAGTAGTTAAAAAGAACATGTACTAGTTCACAAATCCAAATTAGATTCATGATCTCATGCTCCTGTAATATAACATATGCACAAAAAATAACATAATGTAACTGCGAAAAATGTAAAAGAAATCATCAATAAGTTGGTTTAATTTTTCAGACTAGTATCCCATCTCTCTATCTATATTATTTCTCCAAAGCCCCGAATACCTAAATAATAAGAAGATACAGAATCATGTTAAGGCCGAAAAGTAATTGTACTATTATAGCACTAAAAATTCCTCGCAGGATCTGTAGTTACACCAAGAACAAATTCAAGCACTTGCAAATTTTCTCAAAATTTTGTACTTACTTCTTGATGAACAAATTACTTTATAGTTGGAAAAATAACACCCACCAAGTTCCCATAGTCCCACTATCATACTATTGCAAAAGGGAGCAAATAGAGTGAAACCAGTACATAAGAAAACCTGGATCCTATCCACATTCATACATACACTAGATGCTTGATGCCTGATCACATTGTGTCTTGCACTAGCGTGGGCATGAATCTGATAAGATGAAGCTATGAAATATATTATCTATATAGTATTTGTTGTGAATAAATGTTGACAATCAAATTTGACCAAAACTCCAATTATATACTGATACTCATCCTAAAATTGACCTACTACATCTTGAACTAAATTTTTGTACATTAGAGAAATAGATTATACTTCATTTTTAGTCATGGAGTGGACCTCACAAATTTTAGCCATCAACCATAGGAAAAATCAAGTTAAGTACAAACAATCCTAGCTTCCTATCATCTATGACTATGTACAATTTTTTTGTTGTGGCATCTCCCTACTTTGAAATGGTTCCTAGGTGGATGTAACACACTAAAGGAAAAAATAGTTAAATTAGGTGCATATTGAATGAATGTGAGGGAATATTCACTCAACACTATAAAACTATAGTCCACATACATAACCTTTGGCCTTTTCATACATACACAAGAAATAGTTAAAACTTAGGAGAGGATGCAAGGATTTCAATGATCCTCATTGGCTACATGAATTGTTATTGTTACAATGATGAAAAATAATATTGTAACGTGTTTTTATGTGTGTCGAAAGGTGTGATCTGAATGGTAAAATCTTTCTAGTTAAGATGTTACAATTAAGATAGGGTAACTAGTAATATAAAAACCATATTTAACTAGAGAGGTGTGTCCATATGATAATAAGTCCTAGCAACACAATGATCTAGGTTATTCTTATACCTCAAAATTCCACCTTTGAGTGTATTCATGTTTGACCCCCATAAGATACATGGATTTTATGTTCCCTATGGGTGTTAGTGTGAGATTTTCAATTACTAGGAACTAGATTCATAAGACAATTTCACCATGGAATATTTTAGACAAAGAGAGAAGAAGAATAGAGAGAATAAATTATGGAAAACACTCTGTATCTTATTCGTTTATATAATAACAATATATAATACATCCTCCATGGAGAAAATCAAATTGCTTTGAAGCAATATGGAAAGAGCAAAAAGAAAGCGTTAGAGAAGACAAAAAACCCCTAGGTGGCAAAAGTAGTTTCCAAAACTGTGCTAGAGGCTCATGAATTGGGAAAGTATGGTATGGAAGCTCATGAGTGAGGTAAATTGAATGTAATTATGGCTTTAGAAGGTTAGATATGATGTGGAGGTCGAATTGGTCAAGTGGCAAAAGATTCCAAGTAAACTAGCTTTATCTTTTCCACTAGAAAGTAGAAAAAACAGGACAAAGCTAACTAAAATTGGATAGTGTCTTTCTAATTCAGGAATGGAATGAAATCAGATAGAATCCAAGGAAATCTTATCCAGAATCTATCCAAATTCATTTTTGAGAATGAGGATAGCATGTGGTCCACTAAAAGACAAAACTAGCCTATTCTACCTAGTCAAAACTCAAGAAATTAATCATAAATGACTAATTAATTTTATCCCAAGTCTAGAATGACATAGTGGGTTTTTTAAATGTTCCAATAGTTAGGACCTACTATCATGTGGCTCATTCAATTCCTACTCATCATTAGGAAGCTTCTATGCCACTTGGAGGTCGAAATCACCTTAACCAAACCTTGATTTGAGGATTTTTTTGAGAGTGTTTCTCCCTGCCTAATGTTAGGGGAGAGGAAATATGAGTCTTCTAATGTTAGGGGAGAAAAAACCTCCCTCATTTTCAAACCTTGGCCTCCTTTAAGGGAGCAAAAATCTTGTTAGTGAGGTTTTCCTTTGTTGTTGGATTGATATTTTCTTGATATTTTGAAGGGATGGCTTCCTCCTTCATAGATCCTATCTAATTTAGTTTAATCCACTTTTTCTTGGAAGGTGTTTGTCTCTCTTTTGATTGCAAGTTCATTAAATTGGAGCCTCAAGCTTGGATCTAGATCAATGAGGAGCAACAAAGACAACTTTCAGATTTGAGGTAAGGCCTTTCATCCTTCTCACCCTTCCTATGCATATGATTCCTTAGGTTTTCTTGTGATTAAAATAATTCTAGGAGAAACTAGAAACCATTTGTTCCCTTTCTATACTAGGTTAGGTATCTAGGCACCTACTTTAATCCCAAGAGGAATTCTACTTATCCGTATGGAGGATTTCCTAACATAATTACTTTGTTCAAATGTAGGATACATATGTGATAATTATGTAGGGTACGATAGTTAGCATAGATAATGATTTAAACACAAAAATTCTTAGATTTATTTGGTGTGTAATATTTATCATCCAAGCATAAACACTAAAAAAAAGGAATGGTAGAGTTTACACCTAAATCTCAAGAATGATATTGTGTCCCCTGAGGGAAAAGGTTATATCACCCAATGCATTCAATATTGTAAAGGTTGATTCAACATCATATTTCAACTTTATTGTTTCATAAGATATGGCCATGGTCATGGGAGTAGTTACTCACAAACCTCAATTCATTGCAATGTAGGTCACAACAGTCACTGCTCTAATAAAAGAAAGACATCCAATGGAGTTGATATTTGTAAATTGAGAGAGAACAAGTGCAAGACATGTAAATACAAAATATTACTCAATTGTTGTTAGTGGATTGGATTTGGCAAGTTGCATTGTAGATTATTTAAAAAATTTGCTTCATTTCCCCACCACCAACAATAATTAAAGTTGTTCTAGTTCCCTCTGATAAATAAAGCGATAGAAAAGTGGAAACTCAGTAAACTTCTTACCTGCACCCTTAAATTAATTTATTTTGGGTCACTATTTAGTCTTTTGCTGACTCTGTAACATCCTAAACAAAAATAGAACATCTTACATACCTTCTCATAAGTACAAATGGGAATGAAATGGGATTTATTTTTCTAAAAAATATTTTGTAGATACCAACCCAAACCTATTAAAAAGGTAATTCTACTATCATTTTATTGTATGTCTAGTACATATAACATGACAAAAAAGCTAATTTGATGGGCAAGAAAGGTCAAATAAGTCCACGATGTTTTGGGAAAAATTGCTTAAGAAAATAATTTCAATAAGAAATAGGGGTTTTATGTCTTACCAAAAGAATCTTTATTGATCTCCACATATCGATTGTATTGATTCCAAAGCACAAATTGATTTAATATAATACGAAGCCATAGAGTGTACAGTTTCTAGATATATGCCAAAAAGAGAGATATGATTCCCGTTGTCCTATAGTATTAAATAGAATGGAATCAACGTGACTTGAAAGAACTCAAAGTTTTATTATATGCAAACTTTTCAAAAAGAGAAATGAAAGGAAAGATTGTTGTCTCCATAAGACTTTTTGCAACTCGACGAACAGAAGGTGACATCATATGTTTCTCAAAATGGAACTATCTGTACTAAAGGAAAAATATATGAAGGCATAAACATGAAGGATTTCCAAAATAAAGTAGAGAAGGAAAACCTCGAACGATCATATTTATTACTCCGTCCAAAATTCAAATTACCTAGCCACTTCACTTTCCTATAAATAAGGGAGGTAAGGATTCCCTTCTTTGGACGTAAAGAGTACTCTATAAAATTCAAGGGGGATATTAATAATAATAATAATAATTTAAAATTACATCTTACAAAGTGGTCATATTGATTTATGGGACCCCCTTGTTGAGATGGATCAATGGAGACCTAGTTTGTTTGATCACATGTAAGAAATATACAAATGTCTACCCACTTGGTCTCTTTGTTGAAACGAGAGAAATACTAGTACTAAGTATCCTTACAACATCCTACGTAAAACTCTTTTAATGGATATGCCACTCTAGGTAGTCTCATTTATCATTTTTTAGTCTTCCCACATTTTATCACAAAAAATACAATATGAAAATTCAAGACGTTTATCCATGCCAACTATTTGTTTACAAACAAAACAAAGATAGGTTGTTCATTATTATGTTTAAACCTCAACTCTCTCCAACTAAAACCTCAAATTGTTGTTACAAAGGAAATGAAGTCATTATTTTGGCTTGATCACATATTATCTAGTAAAAAAAGGGACCCTTAGCACTTAGCTACAAAACTCTAGATCACAAGATAAGTTAGTGTGCTACAAAATTGTGCTGATATTTACGTAGAACCAAGAGACTGTGTTAAAACGAAGAGTCAAATTTTATTTTTAAGCAGCTAAGAGGAAATTTGCACATAAATCCTCGCTTAAAGGGAACCATATTTCTACACACATTATGTCATAGGACTGCTAATATGATATCACCTATGTGGTAAGACTATATTTGGTGTGTTTTAAAAATGTACATTTTGATTCAAGTTGTAGTCTCGGTGCAACCAGCTAAATGAGTGAAAAGTGAAGATAACGGAGAGAGGAATGAAATGATGCCAAACATGTAAAACATAGATAAATCTATCAAGGATGACCCCTCATTAAAAATTAGATTGCATACGTAGATAATAATGAATACACATATCATCACATAATAAATTTTTTTACTAGAGCACATCTTCGGCATTAATCTAAAATTACTAGGGTTGGTGAAAGTATCTAATCATGTCTATGCGATACTTCTTTGGCCATCTCCTTGGTCCCTAATTTCCATAAACTCATCATTTTTTTATCATTGCAAAGTGAAAATCAAAGTTAATATATATATAATATTGGGAAAAAATATTCCAAGATGAATAAAATCTTCCCGATATGAAATTATTGACACTTATGTTGCTGATGGAAATTGTGTGGCTATAACTTCCTTGATAATCTCTACATTTGTACTGCTACCATGAAAATCCATTAAAATGTAAGAGACTAACACTAAAAAAATTATTTGAGTTAGCAATTCATAATTTCAAGTAGAAATATATGTAGATAACTTAATACCTATGTTCCCCTGTGATAAGAAAAATATTCACCATTAGAGAAGAAATCATCATTTAGGAATTGTGTATACTACATCAGTTTGAATAAATATATGGACATGATATTTGGAGACTAAATATATATAAAATAGCATTATATCTAACATGCATTCTAGCTCGTTTTATAAATGTGTTTTTCATAACATTAATTATATCATGCTTACGTACCTCACGCATGGAATGATTTTCTCAAGCAATGAATTTCTTACACCTATCTATACAATATGATGCATAATTATCGATATCCACTAAATATAAAAATATCAATACATCCTATGGTTTATAAACAAATGGGGTATCATCTGGGGATGAATGTGACCTCTTCCTTATGTTGATTCCTAACCCTTCCAATGCATCCCCAAAATGGTCCTTTATTTGCTCCCTCATCTCATTTGGTACTTTGGATGTCAAGTCAAACTCCCCTTGCAATGAAGCCAAAGTAGGTGGCCGCAATGCTAAGTGAGGGTCCATAAACCTAAATCTAACATCTCAAATGGAATCAGTTTGTTCATATGTATGACATTTTCTATAACAATAGAATTTGGATTTCGTATTTGTATAATCAGGGTCCACGTGCAACTGAAATTTTGCATATAACAACCTAACAAATTATTGAGGAAGCTTGTCATTATTTGGGAACTTTCCATATGAAAAAAATAACCTCTCACAAATACATGGTGCATTATTAGGATCATTAAATCTTATAAGCTTTAGCCATGTTTTACCTTCAAGTCCCAAGTCAAATAATGACAAGGTGATTTCTTTAGTGACCATAATTTTAACTCCAATGTAGGATTGGAAACCAATCACTGATGATATCCTCCTATGTATCATGTAAAAAAACAATGGGTCAATGGTCTAACCCCACAATAAGTCTCCATCAAACTATGGAGACCGTGCAGAACAATATGGAGACTTTGTCAACTATTTCTACAAATATTTCTACTTTGCAAATCAGTCCACAATCTCGTTGAATGCTCCCTCATCACTTCAACAGTAAGTATGAAAATGTTGTCTTCCCAAGGAATATCATTAATAATATCTCTAAGATGAGGGTAAAAATGGCCATATATTCAATTGTAGGGAAAATATTACACCTATGACCTCTCCCGCTTTGATGATGTCTAATAGGAAAACAACCACAAAACCTTGTATTAAGATGTAAATTTTACAATTATTAAAATGTATAAATTTGCTATGAAAATTATTCATATTTAAAGAAAATTTATTCCTTAAAAATATCTGGTGGAACATTTTCCTCATCCTATATGATGGGAGGGCTAGAAACAACCAATTCCAAGGAAGCAATATATCTACTACCCCTCATACAAAACACTAAATTGCCAACGACACAAGTAAGAGAAACTTCATAATTTTTTACATTAAATGTGTCAAACAAGATTTGTATTCATATTTTACCCAAACCAAGTGTATCAAATGGTGGTATGGATGTGGTAGGCGGAGTAATACAATAAGACATTAAATGCACACAAAAAATTAATCAAGTTCCATGAATGTAATGTTTAAAAAAAGGTCAAATATAACCTACTTGAAAATTTTAAATAACAATATAATGTACCTAAGTTTGTCTTCTAGTAATGTAAGTGTGAAGCAGTTAAGCCATCCTGATGCTGAATATGCTCACATGTAATGCATCTAGTAGATCCCTCATAATGGAATCTGTTAGGTCCATAACCAATAAGAATAGATCTAGATGTTTCGTATTGATCCATGTTCAAGGAGATTTGGACACATGTGGGTTCAACGCAGTTGAGTTTGCTTGAAATGCATCATGTGCACTTGTACATGATGAGATTTTAAAAACATGTGAAAGACTATTTATGTTAATATATTTTTCACATTAAAAATTAAATAACCTAATATTGAACATGCTAATAATAGTCAAATGTACCTTTCAATGTCCATGAATGTGGATCTAAAGTAGCCAGGTTGGCCTAACCCTAAGCCTTTGCGCTAGCGCATGATGATAATTTTTCACATTAAGAAGATTTCAAATGCATTTATGTTAATATTTATTCACATTAAGAATTAAATACAACCTACATGACCATGTAAAATAATAGTCGAATATGCCTAAGTGTGTCAAATTGCTGTGTTGCTCTAAAGTAGGTTAGAGAGCTTGACATTGAATATATGAACCTATGGTGCATCTAGTAGAAACATTAGAATTGCATGTATTAGATTTGTAACCACTACCAACACATCTATATGTCTTACGTGAGTCCATCTGTGAGTGATGAGAGATATATGGACAATATGGTAGAAGTTTAATGAAATGGGTCAATGTAATTGTTACAATTTAATAATTTTTGTAGAGAAAATCCTTCAAAGGGGAAAAAATGTGATAATATGATTTACTAAATAGCAAAATTTTATTTTGAAGAAAACACGGATGTGTATTAAATGTTATTTCAATAATAGTTGAAAAATGGGTAAAAAAGTGGTGGATATCGTATTTAATTATAAAAGAATCAAACATTTATTCTTCAACAAAAAATGACAATGCTAATAATAAATGATGGAACAAACTTATTTGTATCGACATCCTTAGAAACATAGAAAATATTAATGAGGTTAGGGTTAACGTAGAAGAAATGATGGAGAGAATGAAAGCACTAGAAAAGAAAATATGTTGCCATATAGTTGACCAAAACATGTTACATGGTATGGTACCATACCATATTTTTATATATCTTGTGACACCAAAGGAAAACCCTTACACATAGAAAGAATCTCATGATGAAGTAGTAGGAGGCTCATCCCATTAGATTAGTAGGTGAAAATTCACAAGGCATCTCCTCTCAAGGTCATGAAGCATCCCTTTGTTTTCAACGAATTAAAAATGTTCCTAATTCAAATGTTTAGTTTTTGAATTCCAAAACACTCAAAAGTCAGAATATATATCAAATAAAATATTAGATAAAAACTCAAATTTGATCTTGACATCCCAAAAAATATTTGAAATAAAGGTTATTCAATTGATCTCCCTTTGGAGGTGGGGAAAAGGGGTTTACTTCGAGACTTAGGTATGGTTTTAGTTTCATGAAAGAAACATCAGTGGAGGAAGAGGGGATTAGAAGGAGAGAAGGATCTGTATACTAGCCAATAATCTTATATTGGAATAAATTTTTTCATGTCAATAGCCAAAAAAAAGGTTATCAAAATAAGGGATGGAAAAAAATTAATAATCACATGGGTTCTTAGAGTAGAGAAGACCCAATATAAGGAAACAAAATTACAATTCTCTCTATACATTTTGGAGGGGTATGGGGTTACTCCCAAAATTTAACCCTCAATACGTAAATCTCAACATGCTAGAATCAACATTAGCAAGTGCTCCTTGGCTTCAACAATAAGTTTATATCACATAATATTTCCATGCTATCATTTTTGTCTTCCTTAGTGTTTTCAAACCCCATTTATGTTGTATTACACAAGTCCATGGCATGAAAACTATAGATCTAGCCTCAAATATACATGTTTGTCCCAAGGTTTGAGTCCTCAAACCCTAGGTATTTAACTCTTTATTAAGGACAAGAACCATAATCTCCATTGGACATAAAGGATGTACTATTGAGTCTTATTAGTAGCATGGATTCACACCAAAATCAATATGGATCTAGCTAATTTCTCCATGACCTTTCTCAAGCCTAAATTCCCACAATAGCAAGCCTCCAAAATCATACAATTATTTAGGCCCAAGACTCAATTTTTTATTTTCAAGAAAATTCGGTAGCACTATCAAAATGTAATCCCAAGAGTGTCCCATTTTCCTCATTTCTTCTTCCATTTATCCCGTTGTAATAGGATTATCATATTTGAAGAGGGAAGTTCCTTCCAATTCCTTTATAACATCAACAATTTTGAAAAACAACAAACTCCTTCTTTGATTTAGGTTTTTATAAGAAAGAGATGCATGTTAGTTTTATCATGTCTCCAAACATATATGTACTAGGTGGAACCTTAGGAGGACAAATAAAATACCCTAGATTTTTACAAGAAAATATTGAAGAGGAAAGGGAATAGACCAGGAAAACCTCCATACTCCATGAATAATATTTGCTTATTATGGCATACATGTTAATATTAACATTAATGAATTACATTACCAAATACTAATTGAATGTGGGTGCAACTGAGCAGTTGGGTCCAAGGATAATTTTAGGGTCGAAATTTAGCCCATGGACTATTTTTCCATGTTTTTTTCCAAAAATAAATTCGCCAATTTGCATTTTTTGAAGCCCCATTTTGCTCAATTTTGACGGGATAAAATGTTTTCACTCTAAAAATATCGAAATTATTATAGAAACTATATAAAATCCTTAGAACTTGAAATAATTTTAGAAAAATATCGCCAAATATTTTATAGTTGACATTTTAAGAATTGGTAAGAGTAGCCAAGGTTTATACACTTTTAAATAAGTATGGGCCCTTAAAATTCCCCTCGTTGGGTCACTTGTGAACTTGGGTTTCCTATCTGTTTGGACATTATCACTGGTACAAAATGAATATTTGTACGGATAGGTTGAAATATCTTCACTTTATGTAAGGGTGATTCCATGAAGATGGGTAACTATTTTTGGTCGAATATGACGATGAAAAATGAATATTTTACCCATGCATTAAATTGAAGCCCTCGAAACTCATATTTGCCACGTGAATTTTGACACGAGATAAAAAACGAATTGTAGATAATTATGTTGGCTTTCCAATGATATTTTTTTCGAAATATACCAATGATATTTGTTTCGAAATATACCAATGTCATTTACCGTGTCGAATTTTCATTTAATGAAACATGTGTACTTACAAATTTGAAGAGAAATTAAGAAGTAGTTTGTGTGTGTGCACAATAATTTAATGTTAAAGTAATAATTTAAAAAATGAAATATGTGAATATGATCTAGACAGAATGCACTACTGCCTACATATTTTTCTTTTAATTTTTCTCGAAAACTTATATTTATTATTTTTTTTTAAACTGACCAATGAATATTTCAGTCACATTTTGCACACATGTGTGTGTGTGTGCCCCAAATATTATGATTGTTTACATAATTTCTAAAACTAAAAATACCCTTTTGAAGAGGACGTGCTTATCTAGTGCTTGGATATTTTTTCAATTTTTTTGGATGTGTATTTTGAATGTTGTTGATTTATCTTTGGGTTCAATCGAAGTTGTCGGCAGGGTTTTTTAGGGCACGTTTTAGTAGAAATTTAAAAACAAAAGACATACGAAGATAAAAATTTGTAGATTTTACGTATATGGATAGAGGAATCATCGATGAATCCAATGGTATCAGGTTCGCCCATTAATGTGCATTTAATGACATGGTTTAAGCCTCTGAAAGGAAGACAAAACTATCTTTTTGCAGTGAAAAGGGCTCTCGGCCTGTTTTATAGGCCCTCGATCGAGGGTTTAATAGGACCTTGATCGAAGGTTTTAACTAGAACTCAATCGAGGTATGTTCAAGCTCTCGATCGAGGGTGTGTAAAATTAGCTCGATCGAGGGTTTGTCTGTGTAGAAAAATATAAAAACAACCCATGAAAAGAGTTGGACAATTAATGTTTCCAACCACCATTCCCTTGTAAAAATAATAACCAACCTGTATATAATCACCAAACAATTTATCAACAACACTAATTTAACTCATTTCTAGTTTATTTTCAATTAGAGCTATATGTGAATTTGAAATTGTTCAATTAGAGATTTGTGATTTTGATGTTGTTTGATTAGAGTTCATTAGACATGTAACATTTCTTTGTAGACATATTTCAAAATTTCATATTAACATATTGTTGTTTTTTATAACAATTTGATGAAATCTTTGTTTGTTTTCATTGTAGTTTGATGGGGAGTAAAAGAAAACGAAAAAGGAATCATGCTCGTCAACAAAATGACAATGAAGAGCATGAGAGGAAGAGAGATAGGATGAGACAACAAAGAGAAAGCTTGAGAGAAGAAGAAGATGTACATTTGGTGCAACAAATTCCACTTCCAATGGAGGACAACCAAGGTAGATTTTTGAATATATGTCACATAATTTAAATATCATATTTTATCAAGTTCTATAATAATTTGTTATATACTAACTATTTTTTTTATTTTAGTATTATTATATTTTGTTTGTAACAATATTTTTAACAAATTCTTATATATAGACTACAAAATTAGTAACAATTTTCCAAAAAAAATAACTATTTCATAATTTAATTTGTTTACTATTTATTTGTGATGATATTCTTATTTATTTCATCCCTTTGTTATTTATATTTCAAAGTTTGCAACAATTTTCATGTTAAATGAATAATTTTCAAGTGGCTAACAAATGTTATTGGAACAATTTTGAAATGAAATGTACATTTGGATTCTATTTTCAAGTTAAAACATGTACATATTAACTATTTTCAAATTTCTAAGTTACTAACCATTTTTAATGTTATTGGAACATTTTTCGAATTAAATGTATACTTGGACACTATTTTCAAGTTAAAATGTACATATTTAACTAATTGCAATTTTCTAAGTTACTTATAATTTCAAGTTAAATGTAATTTCAATTCTTGTTTTGTTATTTGTTAAAAAAATATAAATGTATATAGCTTCAATATGAGCTCCAAGTCTCAACATTTGTTTGTTGATTGAAATAGCTATTAATGTCTAATTTTAACTTACCCTCATTAAGTATTTGAAATGAACATTATGATAGTTATGTATTATTTAGAAAATTCAATTTGAAAACAAATGAATGAATATTTTGATAGTTATATAATAGATGTAAAATTCAATGACAACAAATAAATGAACATTCTGATAAATATGTAGTAGTTGAAAAATTCAATTATGTTATTTTTAAATTTATTTCCAATTAATGTACCAATTGTTTCTATGCATTAATGTAGGGAGAATTTAACTTTTTTTTGGTATAGTAGGTATATATGTTATTTATTTTTCAAAATTTGTAACAATTTTCAAGTTAAATGGATCATTTTCAAGGTAAATTGATAGTTATGTATAATTAGTTGGAGAATTCAATTCACACTCAATTTTCAATTTGTCAATTTCCACATTGAATTTCAAGTTACTAGCAATTTTAAAGTTCAATGCACAACTATCAAGTTATTAATAATTATCTTGAGTTAAATATATATACTTCATTTTCAAATTTTACTAGAAATTCTTAAACTAAATGTACAATTTCAAGTTACATGTACATATTTAGTTCTTTTGAAATTAAGTTACAAACAATTTTGTTGCTTTTAATGTATTTTAATACTTGTACCAATTTTTTCTCAAGTCACTAGCAATTTTCAATTTGTTCACTTACTTGTAACAAATTTCAAGTTACTAGCAATTTTAAAGTTAAATGTACATGTTACTACCAATTTCAAGTTACAAGCAATTTCAGATTTTACTAGCAATTTCAAACTTAATTTAGAACAATTATCAAGTAATTACTAGCAATTTCAAGTTACAAGCAATTTCAAACTTTAGTAGCAATTTCAAATTTTAAGATACTAGCAATTTCAAATTTTACTTAGAATAATTCTCAAGCTAAATATATTAGTTGGAAAATTCAGTTCACACACAAATTTCAATTTTTCAATTTCCACATCAAATTTCAAGTTACTGGCAATTTTAGAGTTCAATGCACAACCATCAAGTAACCAATTTTCAATTTGTTAATTTACATGTAACCAATTTCAAGTTACTAGAAATTTTAAAGTTAAGTGTACAAGTTAGTAGCAATTTCAAACTTTACATAGAACAATTCTCAAGTAATTACTGGCAATTTCAAGTTACAAGGAATGTTAAGTTAAAAGCAATTTCAAACTTTACCAGCAATTTCAAATTTCAAGTTACTAGCAATTTCAAACTTTACATAGAACGAATCTCATGTAATTACTAGCAATTTCAAGTTACAAGCAATTTCAAACTTTAGTAGCAATTTCAAATTTTACTTAGAACAATTCTGGTTTTTTTTAATAGGAACAAATATTGTATATAAAAAAAAAGCCGTGGCTATAAGCCAAATCAGTAGAGGGAAATTAAAACAAGTTCTATTAGCTCCTAAATGTCCAATGGAGTAATTGGAGGATGTTACATTGATTGCAAATTTGGAAAAAGTTAGCTGGAAGAAGACCAAACAAAAATGAATGAATTCTACACTTATTTAGAAAAAATAAAAGAATGCCAGATGTGCATCAAGTTGCGTTTTTTGCATAGCTGGTGGATTGCTCAGGCAAATTGCATGTTACCATATTATTTGAGTGAAATCATAAACCATTTCTCTCAGATATGAGGAACATACAATTCTAATCGCATTGACCTCAACCATGATAAATTAATTCATCTTGATCGCATTACTCTGTCAAGTTGGAGACGGTTTCAACATCCAATTGCTATGCTTTGTTTGCTTGTTATTCTGAAAATTTGAAGTCGATTGCATTCTAATTGCTGGTCATCTCTGGTTCCTAGAGAAAAAATCCAATTGATAAGCTCTGATTAATTGAGATTGGTTAGATTCTGATCACTTTGTCATTTATGAATCATACTGGAACTAGACCTGGCTCTCTTAATATACTATGTACCCTTTCAGGGACAGAGATTGAAAGAAACAAATGATGAACAAAGGAGAACCGGAGAGCTCTGCGAACTTGAAGTGATGAGATTTTTCTTAAAATATCTACTAATCCTTTTAATTATTATTCATTGATATTGCCCAACAGGGAGTTCAAATGAAGAATTTTGATTCTGGTAAATAGAGCCAAAGTTAAGGAACTGGGTGAACTTCATTTTCTTTGTTGCAAAGATTGAGTGTGCCTTGACTGAGATTGGTGGTAGAATTAGCTTCAATGTCATCATCACAATTTAAGCTTCTTAAGATATGGTACACCTTGAAATGAGTGAAGGTCCTCGAAATTTGTCGAATTCGTTGAATGATTCTACTGAGAGGGAGATTGTTGATTTTGGAGTTAGTGTTGAGAGCCCTGATTATAAGCATTGAGTCACCGAACGCTTGTAGGTTGTCAATGTTATGATCTTTAGCTATCTGGCATCCTTTGATCAAAGCTAAGGCTTCTGCTACATTATATGAGCAAGAGACTAAGCCCCAACTATACTTCAGTCTAAGAATTCCATCCTTGGTCCACAAGACTCCCCCAGCTCCTGTTATGCCTGGGTTATTCTTGGAGGCTTTGTCAAATTGGAGAGGTCCTGCTTGTTCCTCCATTCCTGAAAGTCAGTGTTAGTAAGTATAATTTGGCACACAGGATGGGATCTCGGGACGAACTCTTTGCTTGGGTGAGGGGGGATGACTCCAATCCAGCTTGCTTCTTCGATGGTGAGGTTTGCATCAGACCTAAAATTGGAGGAAATGAGGCTTTCAATCAGTAAACTTTTGTCTTGACAAGCAGTTTGTAAGGGGGAGAAATGCTTTTCTTGGAAGATGGCATTGTTTCTGGCTGTTCATATTTTCTAGCAAGCATACTTAGGAACTGATACCCAGAGGTGATACCAAAGTTTTTTTTGGAGAGATGGGCTGGGTAGATGGATATCCAATCTTTGAACATCCGGGTGGTTGAGCTAAAGGTGGGCATGGTGAGGTTGAGAGCATGCAACAGATGATTCCAGACAAGTTTGGTGTACTTACAGTCCAAAAAGAAATGGTTGAGGGTTTCAAGATTGCTCTGGTAGAGGGGACACCAAAAAGGCCCATGGAATCCTCTCTTAATGAGCTTGCCACCAGTTAGAACTTTGTAGTGGATTAAAGTCCAGGTGAAGAAATTAATTTTGGGGAGACCAAATGGATCCCAAGCCAGCTTCCAAAGATCTTTTCTGGCACCTACATGAGTTTGTAAAGCTTTGTAATCTTGAGAAGAAGTGTATGAACCTATACGGACCCAACCCCTCTCGTCTTTGGCCATTAGATGGATGGGGGAACAACCCTTGAATTTTTCGATTAGTAAGCTTTTTGCTTTCTCAAGATGTAGAGAGGAAGAAACATTTTTCCAGTTTTGCCAGTTTCCCTGACTATCCCAAGAAATGAAATCATTAAGGGTTCTAATCCCTTACTGGGCGAGCCAAACTATGATATTATGAAGTTCATGGATGTTTTTCAACACATCCTTGTACATAATTTTGTCCGTAAAGATGTCAATTTTCCTTCCATTTCCTGGTACCCAATATAAATCTTTTAAAAAAAACTCCCAATCAGTCATGCATAAGGCCTGAGTGTTGGAACCTTTGGAAGTAGGCTTATGATTGAGACATCTTAGGTTAGTCCCGTGTAAGTAATTCTCTCTGAAGACTTGGCTTACTCGATGTCTTTTGTTGAGGAGGATTTGCCAAAGGAGATTACCCCCTATTTCCAGATTTGCATGTCTTGGATCACGGACTTGAAGGCCACCCGAGTCTTTTGGATGCTTAATAGTTTCCAAATTCACTAGGTGGATTGTTTTCATGGTTTTCCCACCGGCCCAAAGGAAATCTCTAATTAATTTTCTAATCTGATCTGCTATTCCTTTTGGAGCTAAAAGGATAGAGTATTGGTATATGGAGTGGCAGATAGAACAGAGTTCACTAAGATCAATCTTCCAGCCTTGCTAAGCCACTTCCCTCCCCATCTTTTGATTCTCCTTTTTAACTTGTTGATTGTTTCCTCCCAATTTCCATATTTTGAGATTCCATACGTGACAGGGAGGCCTAGATAAGAGAAGTTGTCCCAGTGGTTATGTACATTTATGCCAAGAATTATGCTGACATTGGAGGCAACAATATTGTTTATATTCTAGCTGTAGACTGCACTTTTATGTAGATTTATCTTTCCTCTAGAAGCATTGCAGTACAGGTTCAAATTGTGCTTAAATTTTCGAGCAATGGTGGAGGAGGCTCCACCAAAAAGCAGAGAGTCATCATAAAAAAGAGTATGGTTGAGGGGATGAGAATCTAGGGTCGGATGGAGGTCAAGGAGGGATCCAATAAGGAGATCATGGTTTAATTTCCGATTGAGGGAGTCTGCCAATATGATATAGAGAAAGGGGGAGAGAGGGCATCCTTGCCTAATGCCATAGGTGGCTTGGAAGAAATCAGCAGGGCGACCATTAATTGAGGGGGCGATCCATGGTTTGTTGATGCAAGTTGAGATCTAGTTGATGAATGTTTCATCAAAGCCAAAACGAGTCATAATCTTAAAGAGGAAAGAGTTCTTGACACGGTCAAAGACATTGACCATATCAAGCTTGATTAACATACCTTTTTCTTTTCTTGATTTGCTGGAATGGATCACTTCTTACACAAGGATGACATTGTCGAGTATTTTTCTTCCCTCCAGAAAGCCTCCTTGGTTGTCGGAAATGAGTTGATGAGTAGAGGATTCATCTGAGCCGCGAGCATCTTAGAAATGATTTTGTAGGAGGAGTTTCATAAAGAGATCAGTTTGAATCTACTGAAGGTGCTGGGACTTGTTTCTTTTAGGATGAGGGCCAAGAAGGTGTTGTTTGTTCCTCCACCAATTTTTTCCTTAGCATGGAAGTTATTAATCATTCTCATGAAGTCTTTTTTTATGTACTTCCATCATGCTTTATAAAAATTAATAGAGAAGCCATCGGGTCCCACTGCACTGTCTGCTTCGAAAGAGTGGATCGTATTGATCACTTCTTGCTCAGTGAATGGTTTAATAAGATTAAGATTATCCATAGGTGTGATGTTATTCGATATGTGCTCCAGCAGAGAGAGCCCATCATTTGCTTCAGCATTATCATCTTCATCAAATAGCTTGGAGAAGTGGGCATGTGTAGCATTTTTAATATTGGAGTTTCCAGTGAACAACGTGCAATCCTCAGCTTTAATTTCAACGATGTGATTGGTGGACAATCTAGCGTTGAATTGCTTGTGGAAAGACTTGGTGTTCTTATCACCTGATTTCAAATAAACGCTCCTTGATTTCAACCTCCAGTAATCCTCTTCAGCTTAGAAATCATGATACACATTGGTTTGTTGTGAAGCTTCTTCTAGCAGCATGACCTCTTCAACGGGATGATCTTCCATGCTGGTTTGGATTTTTTCCAATTTACCCACTGTCGACTTTCTTGGGTTAGTGGGGGTTGGGCAGTTGGCTTTCACCAAGATCTTGGGAGCCGATTTGGTGATTTTAAGTTTTTGTTCCCAAATGTGGCATGGAGAGCTCATGATGGGGGTTCTCCATGCTTTTTCCAGAGTGGGCCAAAAACTTGCATGCTCAAGCTACTGTGGGCTAAAACTGAATGGAATAGGGCCGAGTTCCTCAATTTCCTTAAAATGGAGCTGTATTGGTTCGTGGTCAAAAGTAAGATTGGCTAGAATACCGGAGGTGGTGCTTTGGGTGCCGGATAGAAGGCTGCTATGGACAAGGAGTCTGTCAAGTCTAGCCATGATATTAGCCTTTCCTAGATGCCTATTGGACCATGTGAATTTCTCTTTGTTGGGATTGATATCGATAAGATCCCATTTTTGAATTAGGGCTTCGACTTGAGATTTGAATAATTTGTTACCATTGAGATCAACTTTCCTCTCAGATTTGGAAAGGGTGATGTTCAAATCACCAGCAATGATGATATTATGAGGATTATAAGCATCCAGCAAGACTTTGAGTAGACTCCAACAATCTTTTTTCTCCGCGTACAAATTGGGGAGATACATATTGACAAGAGAAATATGCTTGTTTCTCTATAGGTGGGTGAGTTCTGTGTAAATCTAGTGTTGAGTAGCAAAGTAATTGTGGAGCTAGAATTTTTCAGTGGACCATAAGGTTTGCAGAAGCTCTTCTCGCACTGATTGCATAACCTATGTTTTGCTTCCATTGTTCTTTGCCGATGGATAAGACAATATTTTCATCGTGTTTGGTCTCCTTGAGTAAAAGAAGATCAGGCATGTCAATTCTCTGTAGATCTTTGATTGCTTCAATCTTGCAGGGGTTGCCTAGACCTTTGCAGTTCCAAGAGACAAGCTTTATCATTTAGGGGTGTAGATGGAGGAGGGAGATCCTCTTGCTAGGTCACCAAATTGATTTACTTCTATCCTGGCTCTTGTGTTTCTGCTGAACACCATATCAATCATGGCTTGGGATCCTTGGACTTTCTCCCGCTCGGCTTCTTCCTCCCTTAGATCCTTGGTAGATTTTAGACCAAGTTTTTTGGAGGATTTATCTATAGGTTCTTCCGAGGAGGAGGGGGAGTTGGGTGTTATAACTTTAGTGACTTCAACGTAGGAGGGGGGATATTTGATCAAGGGAGATCTAATGAGACTCGGGGCATTCTAAGAGGGGGAAATCATAGGGTTTTCAGGGGCAAGTGGAGGGGCTTGAGATTCTTCTTAATCGCGGATTTTTCCTTCTTCTTCAACCTCCGGGTTATCATGGATCTTAGTTGTTTCTAGAGATTTGAAACTATTCCTGGAATTTGAGGCCGACGGATCTGGTTGATGCTAATCATCTTCCTACTTATTTAGACTTTTTGAGTGAGATTTTGAGCCTGTTTTGGAAATTTTTTGGATGGCTGTCCATTTGTATTTTTTCCCATCCGATTCTGGATCCGCTGGCTTCTTTTTACAAGATCAAGAGATATGGCCATATTCACAGAAAAATTTGCATTTGAGTGGGATCTGTTCATAGTCGAGTTCTTGAATATGGGACCAATCTATGATTGTGAGGTTGATTGCTTTGGAAGGACATGTTCTAGATCTACTTCGATGTAGATTCTCACACATGAGTATTGGTCTTTTCGTTTAGCTTTTGCGATGTATTTACCCAAGGCGTTCTCGATATCTTTCAGGGATTCAATGTTCCAACAGTGAAGGGGTAAGTGGGGGAGCCTCACCCAAACAGGAACAACATAGGGGATGTTGAACGAAGGGTCAAAATTCAGAGTCCATCGATTCATATAGAGCCCTTGTGGCCCCATAAAGTAGGGCCCGTTCTTGAAAATAAGCTCACGATCCTATTTGCATTCAAAGATGAAAACGAAGTAGCATTTCCCTAGGAAGAATGATTTAACATCTTCCGTGATCAAGGGTCTCCAATTTTTCTGGACCCTGTTTTTAGTGGACTTTGGGGAAGGCCATAAGCCAGTGAACTAACCGATCAAAGTGCGTTCTGACAGGTTGAGGTCCGTCTTGCAAGGTATTTCCACTGGTAGAGCTACAACCGGGATCTCATTGAGTTTTTTCATGAATTTTTGTTGAGTAGAGGAGAGCGCCTTATTGCTTGCGAAGCTAAAAGCTTGAGGAAGCTAGCAAGGTCGGGGGGAGGGCTTTCGGCTCCCATGGCCATTGGAAACAGCCTTAAAAGAGGGCTAGGAGACCAGGTAGAAGAAGAGAAAGGAGATCCAGGATCGGGCATAAAGGAGGAGGGATCAAGCTGAGAGAAGGACGAACTGAAGAGGAGAGGGAGGCAATGGAGGCCAGGGGCAAACAGTAGAGGCAAGGGTCGAGTTGGTGGCCTCGGGTAGGGGAGCTGCTGAAGCACGCAGCCAACAGGGGCGACTTGCAATCAATGGGAGAAGCACGCAGGGGGACCTACTTAGAACAATTCTCAAGCTAAATGTATTAGTTGGAAAATTCAATTCACATGCAATTTTCAATTTTTCAATTTCCACATCAACTTTCAAGTTACTAGCAATTTGAAAGTTCAATGCACAACTATCAAGTAACCAATTTTCAATTTGTTAATTTACATGTAACGAATTTCAAGTTACTAGCAATTTTAAGGTTAAATGTACAAGTTACTAGCAATTTCAAACTTTACTTAGAACAATTCTCAAGTAATAACTAGCAATTTCAAGTTACAAGGAATTTTAAGTTATAAGCAATTTCAAACATTACTAGCAGTTTCAAATTTCAAGTTACTAGCAATTTCAAACTTTACTTAGAACAATTATCAAGCTAAATGAACAATTTCAAGTTAAATGTGTACATATTTAGTTATTTTGAATTCAAGTTACAAATCATTTTCTTGTTTTAAAAGTAAATTTTCAATTCGTGTTCCAGTGCATTTCAAACAACTTCAATTTGGTACTTTAAAATTAACAGCCTTGTATAATGCATTTCTGATTGAAATTCCCTTCACATGAATTTTGATTATGTAGGGAGAGATTATGGTCAGACATCACATCATGGTGATCAAGAATCACATGACCCTGTGCCCCCTCATGATCCTGATCAACCATCAAATGACACCTTTCCCTCTCACATTTCAAGTATAATTGGGAGTTGTCGTGGGGTTGGAAGGGGTGGAAATTGTCTAGAGGATTGTGTAGTTGTTTCTGCACGAGAAGAGATTGGGAACTCGATTCCTAGTTGGAGACTTAGAGAGCATGCCAGTAACATAATCGAGTCATATTTTGAACAACATTCAACTATGGCACAAGCTCAAATCCTACATGGGTTGATAAAACACAAAAAATTGAAACGTGCCACAAATTTGTTGGGTTTTCAAGATGTTAAAACAAAAAAGACATGCGAGAATGCAATAGAAAATGTAAGAACTGCATTATATTCATTTGGAAAATCAAGAAATAATGATATCCAAGCTGCTCATAGGGAAATTACAACAGTTGTTGTGGCACAAGGCACCTCAAGAAATCGAATGTTATCAACAATGGCATCATTGCTCAATGTTTCAAAAAGAACATTGTTCAAATATACTAAATTCACGGTCTGGACAGATGAAAATGATGAAGTTGCTTGTTGGGATCTTATTTGTAGGGAACCCTATCGAGGCAGGATGTCAACAGGCATTCGAGAGAAGGTGATAGAGTTTTGGGATAGCCATTCTCGTGTTATTCTAGATCAAAAGCATGTCCTGCGACAACATTTATCCAAAGGGATTTATGAAGAGCACTGTAAGCATGTGATGGAGATGAAGGGAGTTGCACTTTACGAGGAATTCCAAGAAACCAATCCTAGTGTTCAAATTTCATTTAGCATATTCAACAAATTTAAACAGTGCAATATTAGGCCAAATACTATTCGTGACACTTGTTGCTGCTTGTACCACATTGAATTTCAAGTATACTATGACACATTTATGGATTTTTGCAAAAGTAACCAGAACAGTGAACTAGCTCCTCACACTGTAATATCCTAAATTTTGGACTGACTATTTTATGATGTTATATTGGGCCACGGCCCCAACACATATGATTTATTCTTTTGTAGATTGACATATTGGGCATGGACCCTGACTGAATTTCATTATTTGATTATATACTGGGCAATGAAGCCCCAATGTTCTGATTCTGTTTTGATGTGGGTACAAAACCCTAATATAGTAAGATGACCTTTTCATACATATTGTGCAATGATGTGAATGACATAATTGACTTATATGGTGTGTTGAGCATGGACTCATAAACACACAAATTACCTACGTACTGGGCAAAAGCCACGATGTACCTAGAGAAAATATGATGTACTAAGAGTAAGCCCTGATGTACATTGAGTGTTGGGAATAAGCCCTGGAGCACTCCAAGCTTGATAAACGAATACCAGATCCGAGGCACCTTAAATATTCTTGCCTCACAATCACATTCTAGCACTAGTATTGAGCAGGGACTCTGGAATTGCACTAGAGTAATGCCCATGTGAGAGTGTTGACTTAAATGGCTCTGAAGAGCACTCGAGGTTACGGAGTTTCAAAGTGTTGAGTTGGAAAGACTCTAAAGAGAACTTTTATCACATTTATTTAATTGACTAAATGATTCATCATTTTTATCCATCATCACCTACTGCAGGAGCCACCATGTTAAACAATGTAATCCAACATGCAAAGAGAGAGACTAGAGGTACCTAACCAAGCTAACCACTACCGGCCAAAAGAAGTGGACCGTGTCCCTAAAAGTTAAAGAGAAAAGAGTGTCATGTGATGACACATAAGTAAATAAAAGATAATTACCAATAGCCTTTTATGACTAACATGATTTAAGGTCTCCTATTTATTATTATTAGGAGCTTTAAATAATAATAGGAGTTATTATGTAATTATGGGATATAATTAGTATATCTGATTTATGCATTATTTAATACTTTAAATGATGTATTAATAGTTAAGTGAAATAAATTTAATATAAGAAGAATTATTAGTTTAATTATTGTTACTATTAAAAGCTTAAATCAAAATGACTTATAGTCAAAATAGTTGGAAAAGTCCTAGTTCAAGATAACTAGTTAATTAATTAAATAATATCTTTTAACTATTAATTATTGAATTTAAAGAAACTAATTACTTCAACAGTCCTAATACAAGATTTCCCTATTTAAAGAGGGCAAATCCCAAGTTTTGGGGATCACCTATCATTCTTACTTAGTATCATTCTCTTATGGTAATCCAATAAAACTATTTTGCTCCAAGAAGCCGAGGCAGCCTAACCTAAAAATTCTCTGAACTGGATCGGAAGTGGATCTAGGGCCTCTATCTCTCATTGCATGTTGGAACCAAGCTCGAGGGGATCCAGATAGAACCAAGAAACAGTTCAAGGGTCAAGGTTGGGAGGAACATGGTAGTCCCAAAGTTATCCAGCTAAGGATTCATCCTATCAGCTCAGCTATGCTCATAAGTCTCTACACTAATTATTGTTGGAGTGTGCAGGTTATTATAGGAAGGGAGCAAGATACAAACTAACCAGGTACAAACTCTAAATCTGACATTTCAAGTTATAATAGAGGTTAAATAATTAACACATGATGCTACCCCAGCATCATTGGTTCTTTTGCTTTTATTTTGAATCATTTAGACATAGTTTTCTTTCTGTTAAGAACAAAAACACTGTAAGCTACGTTTACATAACTCTAGAAGGTGAGATTAGAATAATGTCTAGTAGGTCTGGCCAAGCTATCATGTGCTAGACATCCTAGTAGATTCACAACCTAGAAATCTTCTCTTGTTATTTTTAATAAAATTAGATCGATCCTTCATTGCAGCGTTATATTTACTTATACATTATCCCATTTCTAAAATAGTGGTTGGTTTCTTTTATATTTTTTCGTTTCTTAATCTCTACGACTACTATTTGCATTGTTGTTTTTCTTTATCTATACTAAAATCCTCTCTCATGTTTAAAGGTATTAACATATCTCAGAACTAGTTAAGATTATTTTCAAAACTACTAACCCTTACAGGAAACCAAGTTCAGACTTCGAAAATACAAAGTAGATCACGCATCAAGATTTGAAGACTCAACTTAAACACATTTGTCACAATTCTACCCTTACAGACAACACGTATAACTCACACCCATCGATTTTGACCAGCAAGTTACCCAAAACAACCAGTATCGAATTACAGTACTAAGCAGTAAAAGTAAGTTACCGTATGCTCTCAGAGCTTCTCCTTTATCAAACGCATCAGTCAATCATTAACACGAAAGCACCACAGTCAGCAAAACATCTACAGGACACAAACAAACCTTTATTTCAATAAATTGGAAATGTAGGCTAGGAGAACGATTCTCATCAACATCACATAGATTTACACAGCTAGGGTCTTGCATCCTTCTTTAAAAAAGAAACACAGAGATCATTACATTGAATTAGCGAACCAAAACGCGTTTCAGGTCATACAAGGTGCAGAACGAAACCCACAATCTAGCAAACATTTCGTTTAACCATTATCAATAGCATACAGACGAAACTGAAACACAAACATGGGTCATGGGATCGAATCCCTTCATCTCACTTTTTAAAAACCCTGTCTAGCTTTTGCAAAAACCCAGAAAACACAGAACGAGAATATTTATCATCTTAGGCTTATAACTAAAGTCCCGTGAGGGTTACAACCTTTCCCCGTCATTACTTTCACATCATAAACACTGCTAAATCATAACAAAGGAAACGACAACCATTTATAGAAAACACACAGAGATAGTGGTAGGTCCAAAGCTCATCAATTTTCATAGAAACCACACTTCCCAGTCAGGGGGGAACTCTGCTTACGAATGTTTCCGATACATTTAAGAAAGCGATTTCTTCCACTTCACAAACCATACAACCAACAAACTACTAGGCATAGGCAACGATATCAAATACCCATTGAAGAACTACCATTACCATAAGAAAACGTAGAAACCAAATAGCAGAGTCCTTTCTCTATTTAATGAATCTACGACTTATTCATTTACAAACAAAATACGGAAACACCCATCTTAGTCTTCACATTGAGTATCGCCATTACAACTTACAGGGTTTAGTACTGAGCCAAATGGCCAAAATCCTTCAGGAACATTAAATAGAAAACCATCAGATTTAGATATAGAGCTGGATGGCTAAAACATCCCACTAAGACCTCTAGGTCCTGTAAAAATTTAATAGAAGTATCTTTTTACAACAGTCCAGCCAAATGGCAACTTCCATAACTCAAAACGTGACACATCAAAACCAATCGAGCCCATAGGGTTTCCCCTTGGAAAATGTAGAACACCCCACAGAGGAGAGAGGAAGAGGTCAGTGAATGTGGACTTTGAACTTACCCATTTCATACGCATCCAAGTCTGAGTATGGAGTAGCAACCAGAAACCACGCACGAGTGAAGACCTTGCGCATACCTGTCAAAAAAATCAGCATACTTGTCAATTAAAACCCCAACTCATTGTCGTATTTAATGATATTAACAAGAAAGGAATTTCGGACTGTACTACCTTCACTACTTCGCCATGGATGCATGCAAAACCCTTGTGGTGGACTAACCACGAGCCAAGTTCGGGTCAGCGCACTAAAACTCTCAACGCTTCCAAATTGCAGACAGAGACAAATGAGACTTAGCAACAAAACCCTTGATGAGGTAGAGACCAGCGTTAAAACCTAGGATCTAGCTGGCAGGATAGGCCACAAGATTTTGTTAAACTCCATTAATTGCGACCACCAACCCCAAGTTTTGATAAACAAACGACTTTCCTATAGTGGCAAGAGAATTCATATCCAACAAGCAATGCAAACACCAAACACGATACAAAGGACCATGAGTAAGGTCTTGATCAATTAAACTTAATGGTAAAATGTTATGTGGTGAAAGCTCACAAGGACTTTAGCCTCCCACAAAGCATTTCTTTTGGCTAGAATCTTCCCATTGATCTTAAACACTAGAATTCCCTTGGTAGAGGACGTACGAGTTAACATCATAGATAGGCACCCACATAAGCGAACCTGTAGACCAAGAAGAAGAGCAGATGCATTAGCAATAATGCTAAGTAAGTCCCAAGTCTCCATTCTTACTCCTACCTCTCGGCATCCCTGTCAGGGTACCTTTCCTGTTTTAAAAAGAGACAAGTATCACATCGGGAGCATCAACTGCCACCAATAAAGGATCCCATCCACCTGAATTACCAGTGAAACTTTAATACATGTGCATGCAAATTCTTATAACCATAAGGAGGAGAAATACATTTGTTACATTCAACACATATGTCCACAAGTGTTAATTCATACATATTTTCATTTTAAAACACTTTCACAAAGTAGTAGAATCTGAATTCAGCAGACACAGATACTTAGGAAAAGAAATTGAAACCCTTAGATTCCGCAAACAAGTACCAGTACATTTCTTGTTATTTTATCAGTGGTGAAGTTAATTTTGTAATCATTAACTCTGAAAATAGCTTTTACTACATTAGCAGAAAATTTTAAATTTTTATGATTTTTGGGTCATTACAAGTGGTATCAGAGCCCAGTAACAAAAACTAAGTGACCTATTGGGCTCATTACAAACATCCGTTGTAGATACACAACAAGAAGAAACATGCATTTACATTATCTTTTGTTTTATGAATAAACTAACATAATTTTCTGTTCTCTATGCTTATATAACATTTCAGGTACAAACACTGTCTAGAAAAAATGAATGCAAAATAGGGAAGCGGCATTCATGGAAATCTGGACCCACCACCCCGAGAGCAAGAGGTGGTGCTTGAACTAAACTCAGATTGGAGACAATCTATGCAAAACCTACAGGCAGAGTTCTTATGTTTTCGAGATGAAAATATGCAAGAAAGAAGAGAACAGCAGGCCATAAATGAGGCACTACTTCAGACCTTAACAAAGGCTAACCCTCTCGGACATCCCACACTCTCAGTCAACACATTTACATTATCTTTTGTTTTATGAATAAACTAACATAATTTTATGTTCTCTATGCTTATATAACATTTCAGGTACAAACACTCTCTAGAAAAAATGAATGCAAAACAGGGAAGCGGCATTCATGGAAATATGGACCCACCACCCCGAGAGCAAGAGGTGGTGGTCGAACTGAACTCAGATTGGAGATAATCTATGCAAAACCTACAGGAAGAGTTCTTAATCTTTCGAGATGAAAATATGCAAGAAAGAAGAGAACAGCAGGCCATAAATGAGGCACTACTTCAGACCTTAACAAAGGTTAACCATCTCGGACATCCCACACTCTCAGTCAACACCTCCAAAAAAGGGGACAGTCACACAAAAAGGACTGCTAGCCCTAAGGGAGAAGAACAGGGAGAACACATACCTAAATCAATGGAAAGAGATTGTAAGAGCTCTTCCAACAATGAGGGTTCATCACCTCCTTGCAAGAAAAGGAGAAAGAGTGACGACAGTCTGCAAGGAGAGTTTAGGAATATAAGAGCCCCAACTAATGATGGAGAAATCAACTCTAGGGACAAGGCTGAAGAGTGGCTACTAGGAATGAACAAATACTTCAACACATAATTACAACCTAAATGGTAAAGCTTCCAAATGGTGGCGAGACTTGAAACACACTAAAGGAAAATAATTAAGGGACATAACCTGGGATACTTTCAACAGAATATTCCAGGACAAGTATATGTCTGAAAGATTCTTCGACAAGAAAATAAAAGAATTCCATGAGTTAAAGATGGACTCCCTAACTATGGAAGCTTTCTTAAACCGATTCTTAGACTTGCTACACTATGTTCCTTACATCAAAGATGAAAAGGTCAAAATACAACAGTCCTTTGGAGGGCTACCACCAAACTTTAGAGAAAAGATAGAGTTTGACATGCCCAAAACCCTTGATGAAACCGTACATAAAGCAAGGTTTTGCTACGAGCACAGGAAGCCAAGAAATGACAACATCAACTGGAATAGAGACAGGTTCAAAACCTTCTCAGACAACCGCAGACTAGGTTTTAAACCCCCACCCTTCCAGAAACACAACAACAGTTTTCCACCTAATAGAGGATTCAACCGACCTCAAGCACAACCAAGTGCACCCACACCACCTGTCAATAGACCAGTATTCAACAAAGGGACCAAAGATGTCCCACCCACCATTTCTTGATGCAAATGCCAAGGGACGCACTACTACAGAGACTGCCCCAGCAAAATGGATGGAGTTTTACACAACATCCAAACAGATACTACCGTAGGAGACATGGCAAAGACACCAAGAATATATGTCGCTCTTGAAGGTCGACAGGTAAATCACCAAGCCACCATGGTGGAATTAGAGGGTAAGATCTCTAACACTACATTTTCAGTTTTAATAGATCCCAGTGCTTGCCGAAGCTATATCCCCCCTAAGTTAGTGGACACTTGCAAGTTGAACCGAGCATCTCATGAGAAGCCCTGGCTGGTACAACTAGCCACCGGTACCCAACGAAAGATCTCCTAGTTATTTAAAACTTGCGAGATAAACTTAAACAATTTTCAAACTAGGTTAGATTTAAACATTCTACCCCTAGGGTCGTACGACGTACTCATCGGCATGGATTGGTTGGAAAGACACCATGTCCTCCTAGACTGCTTAAACAAATCATTACTTTGCAAGGATGACCAAGGGATTTAGAAGACAATTCAGGGTCTCCCTAAGAAAGTGTCGGTAAGATAAATCTCTGCCTTACAAGCAAAGAAACGTATCAGAAAGGGATGCAAACTCTTTGTCGTCAACATCCAAAACATAGAAACTGATAGGGAACATAAGATTGAAGACTTCCCTGTCGTCGTAGAATTCAAGGATGTATTTCCCGAAGAAATACGAGGATTACTGCCTAAATGAGACTTAGACTTTTCTATCGAGCAGACACCTGGGTTAGTGCCAGCTTCTACATCCCCGTACCGCATGAGCACACCAGAATTGGTGGAGCTTAAACTTCAGTTACAAGAACTAATTGACAAAGGGTACTTCTGACCTAGTGTGTCCCCTTGGGGCGCACCGATACTCTTCTTCAAGAAGAAGGATGGCACGATGCGGATGTGCATCGACTACCGCCAACTCAACAAGATGACCATTAAGAACCGCTACCAACTCCCTACAATCGACGACTTGCTTGACCAAGTTAGAGAAGTGAATATCTTCTCAAAGATCGACTTATGATCCATATACCATCAGGTAAGGATCCGTGATGAGGATATCAACAAGACCACATTTTGAACCCATTACGGCCACTACGAGTTCGTAGTGATGCCCTTTGGGTTGACGAACGCACCATCCAACTTTATGTGCATGATGAACAGTATCTTTAGTAAATACCTCGATAAATTCGTTCTAGTCTTTATTGACGACATTCTGATCTACTCCAAGAACAAAGTAGAACATGAGGAGCACCTCCGAATTGTTTTACAGATACTAAGGGAACACCAACTTTACGCCAAGTTTAGTAAGTGCAATTTCTACAAACCCCAGATTCAATACTTAGGACATATCATTTCCGAGAAGGGAATAGCCATCGACCCCAAGAAGGTAAAACCTATCGAGGAATGGCCCACACCTACTTGCGTATTCGACATAAGGTCGTTCTTAGGATTAGCTGGCTACTACCGAAAGTTCATTGAGAAATTTTCATAGATCGTATGTCCCATGACCACCTTACAGAAAAAGGAAAACAAGTTCATCTTGTTGGATAAGTGTGAAGAGAGATTTCAAAAGCTGAAACAACTACTGATTAGTGCACTGATTCTACGTATTGCGGATCCCAATGGGGAATTCGTTGTTTGCATGGATTCAAGCAAGGAAGGACTCGAGGGAGTCCTTATGCAAGACAATTTTTCCATATGTTACGAATCAAGGAAACTAAAAGAACATGAACGGAGCTACCCTACCCATGATGTCGAATTAGCCGCCATCATCCATGCTCTGAAGTTGTGGCGACATTATCTTATGGGAAAGAAATTTATATTAATGACTGATAACATGAGCTTAAAATACCTTTTTGACCAACCCGACCTAAATGCCAGGCAGGCCAAGTGGCTAGCCTTCCTTAGTGAGTACCATTTTGAACTAAAGCATATAAAAGGCAAGGAAAACAAGATTGCGAATGCCTTAAGCTATCGAGCACATATGCTTTATGAGCTCACAGTAAGCCAAAGCGACTCCGACTTACACCCCAAAATTCGAACGACATGTGAGAGTGACCGTTATTATACGGAAATCCTCGCAAAGATCCAGGAAGACAGACTTTTCCAACAGCAGAAGGAATATAAGATAGATGAAATGGGACTACTATGGTCGAAAGACCGACTTTACGTCCTAGAGAGTGGAGACATTACATCAAACATTCTCACTGAGTTTCACCAGAAACCTTATTCAGGAAACCCTGGATATCAAAAGATGATATCGGCTATAAACAAACATTGCTTCTGTCCTAAACTGAAAAATGACATCGTGATGTTCATCGCGAAATGTCAGGAATGCCAATTGGTCAAAGCAGAACACCAACACCCCTCTAGATTACTTCAGCCTTTACCCATTCCGGAATGGAAATGGGAGGTAAGAAGTATGGACTTCATTACAGGCTTACCCAAGAGTAAGAAACTGAATGACTCCATCTTTGTAGTGGTAAACAAGCTATCTAAAGCAAGCCACTTTATACTGGTAAAATCTACTTACAAAGCAGTTCACATCACGGAAATATTCTTGAAAGAAATATTTCGATTGCATGGGATACACAAAGCAATCATTTCCGATCGAGACACGAAGTTCACTAGCACCTTCTGGAGAGCATTATTCTCCGGTTTGGAAACCCAGTTACAATTCAGTACCGCGTACCACCTCTAGACTGACGGACAAATGAAACGAGTAAACCAGATCCCCGAGGACATGTTGAGGTTGTATGTCATGAATAACCCCACCAAGTGGGAAGATTATTTGCACCTAGCAGAGTTCGCATACAACAATGGTTATCAAACCTCAGCCAAAATGAGTCCTTTCGAAGTACTCTATGGCATAAAATGTCGGACCCTCATGACTTGGGACAGTCCAATAGACAGACTTATGTTAGGACCCGACCTATTAAAGGACTTGGAAGAGCTAGTCTCCAAGGTACAACTAAACTTAAAAGAAGCACAAGACCACCAAAAGAGTTGTGCGGACAAGAAAAGAAAGGACAAGGACTATCAAGTCGGTGAACATCTGTTCCTAAAAATAAAAGCAAAACGAAGCTCGTTGAGCTTGGGACATTGTGGGAAACTAGCCCCAAGATTTTGTGGACCTTTCGAAATACTGGCCAAGAAGGGGCTAGTAGCTTATGAGTTATCCCTACCAGCTCACATAAAATTTCATAATGTTTTTCATGCTTCATTATTAAAGAAACATGTATACGATACTAAACATGTTATTGATTGGTCCTTATTACAGGTGGAGCCCGAAGGGGAGTTCATGCCAGAACCACTCCACATTCTGGACAAGAGAGAGGTCCAGCTTAGGAGGAGGACCATTACTCAGCTGAAAGTGCAATGGAGGCACTTTGGACCAGATGAGGCTACTTGGGAGAATGAGGCCACCATGAAAAAGGCATACCCCGCCTTGTTTCATGACCTCATTCCTAGTCCCTAGAAATACCAGGACGGTGTTGTTCTAAGTGGGGAGGGATGTAATATCCCGAATTTTGGACTGACTATTTTATGATGTTATATTGGGCCATGGCCTCAGCACATATGATTTATTCTTTTGTAGACTGACATATTGGGCATGGACCTTGACTGAATTTCATTATTTGATTATATACTGGGAAAGGAAGCCCCAATGTTCTGATTATGTTTTCATGTGGGTACAAAACCCTAATATACTGAGACGACCTTTTCTTACATACTGTGCAGTGATGTGAATGACATAATTGACTTATATGGTGTGTTGAGCGTGGACTCAGAAACACACAAATTACCTACGTACTGGGAAAAAATCCTGATGTACCTAGAGGAAATATGATGTACTGAGAGTAAGCCCTGATGTACATTGAGTGTTGGGCATAAGCCTTGGAGCAGTCCAAGCTTGATGAAATGAATACCGGATCTAAGGAAACTTAAATATTCTAGATGTGCGTCACAACCACATTCTAGCACTAGTGTTGAGCAGGGACTCTGGAATTCCACTAGAGTAATGCCCATGTGAGAGTGTTGAGTTTAATGGCTCTGAAGAGCACTCGGGGATATGGAGTTTCATAGTGTTGAGTCAGAAAGACTTTGAAGAGCACTTTTATCACATTTATTTAATTGACTAAATGATTCCTCGTTTTTATCCATCATCACCTACTGCAGGAGCTACCATGTTAAACGAGAGAATCCAACATGCAAAGAGAGAGACTAGAGGTACCTAACCAAGCTAACCACTGTCGTCCAAAAGAAGTGGACCGTGTCCCTAAAAGTTAAAGAGAAAAGAGTGTCATGTGATGACACATAAATAAATAAAAGATAATTACCAATAGTTTTTTATGACTAACCTAATTTAAGGTCTCCTAGTTATTATTATTATTATTATTAGTAGGAGCTTTAAATAACAATAGGTGTTATTATGTAGTTATGGGATATAATTAGAATATCTGATTTATGCATTATTTAATACTTTAAATGATGTATTAATAGTTAAGTGAAATAAATTTAATATAAGAAGAATTATTAGTATAATTATTGTTACTATTAAAAGCTTAAATCAAAATGACTTATAGTCAAAACAGTTGGAAAAGTCCTAGTTCAAGAGAACTAGTTAACTAATTAAATAATATCTTTTAATTATTAAATATTGAATTTAAGGAAACTAATTACTTCAACAGTCCTAATAGAATATTTCTCTATTTAAAGAGAGCAGATCCCAAGTTTTGGGGATCACCTATCATTCTTGCTTATTATCATTCTCTTATGGTAATCCAAGAAAACTATTCTGCTCCAAGAAGATGAAGCGGCTTTACCTAAAAATTCTCAGAACTGAACCAGAAGTGGATCTAGGGCCTCTATCTCTCATTGTATGTTGGAACCAAGATCGAGGGGATCCAGATAGAACCAGGAAATGGTTCAAGGTTCAAGGTTGGGAGGAACATTGTAGTCCCAAAGTTATCCAGCTAAGGAGTCATCCTATCAGCTCAACTATGCTCAGAAGTCTCTACACTAATTATTGTTGGAGTGTGCAGGTTACTACAGGAAGGGAGCAAGATACAGAGTAACTAGGTACGAACCCTAAATCTTCCATTTCAAGTTATAATAGAGGTTAAATAATTAACACATGATGGTACCCCAACATCATTGGTTAATTTGCTTTTATCCTGAATCATTTAAACATAGTTTTCTTTCTGTTAAGAATGAAAACACTGTAAGCTAGGTTTACGTAACTCTAGAAGCTGAGATTAGAATAATGTCTAGCAGGTCTAGCCAAGCTATCCTGTGCTAGACATCCTAGCAGATTCACAACCTAGAAATCTTCTCTTGTTATTTTTAATAAACTTAGATGGTTCCTTCATTGCAGCGTTGTTATATTTACTTATACATTATCCCATTTCTGAAATAGTGGTTGGTTTTTTTTATATATTTTTGTTTCTTAATCTCTAGGAATGTTGTTCGCATTATTGTTTGTATTTATCTCTACTAAAATCCTCTCTCAGGTTTAAACATATTAACATATCTCAGAACTAGTTAAGATTATTTTCGAAACTACTAACCCTTACAGGAAACCATGTTCAGACTTCGAAAATACCAAGTAGATCAAGCATCAAGATTTGAAGACTCAAGTTAAACACAGTCGTCACCATTCTACCCTTACAATCAACATGTATAACTCACACCCATCGATTTTGACCGAAAAGTTACCCAAAACAACCATTATTGAATTATAGTACTAAGCAACAAAAGTAAGTTATAGTATGCTCTCAGAGCTTCTCCTTTATCAAACGCATCAGTCAATCATTACCACGAAAGCACCACAGTCAGCAAAACATCTACAAGACACAAACAAACCTTTATTTCAATAAATTGGAAATGTAGGCTAGGAGAACGATTCTCATCAACATCACATCGATTTACACAGCTAGGGTCTTGCATCCTTCTTTAAAAAAGAAACACAGAGATCATTACATTAAATTAGCATACCAAAACGCGTTTCAGGTCATACAAGGTGCAGAACGAAACCCACAATCTAGCAAACATTTCGTTTAACCATTATCAATAGCATACAGACGAAACTGAAACACAAACATGGGTCATGGGATCGAATCCCTACATCTCACTTTTTAAAAACCCTGTCTAGCTTTTGCAAAAACCTAGAAAACACAGAACGAGAATATTTATCATCTCAGTCTTATAACTAAAGTCTCATGAGGGTTACGACCTTTCCCCATCATTACTTTCACATCATAAACACTGCTAAATCATAACAAAAGAAACAACATCCATTTATAGAAAACGCATAGAGACAGTGGTAGTTCCAAAGCTCATCAATTTTCGTAGAAACCACACTTCCCAATCAGAGGGGAACTCTGCTTACTAATGTTGCCAATACATTTAAGAGCGTGATTTCTTCCACTTCACAAACCATACAACCAACAAACGTTACTAGGTAGAGGAAATGATAGCAAATACCCATTGAAGAACTACCATTACCATAAAAAAACGCATAAACCAAATCGCAGAGTCCTTTCTCTATTTAATGAATCTACAACTTATTCATTTACAAACAAAATACGCAAACACCCATCTCAGTCTTCACATTGAGTATCGCCATTACAACTTATAGGGTTTAGTATTGAGCCAAATGGCCAAAATCCTTCGGGAACATTAAATAGAAAACCAACAGATTTAGATATAGAGCCGGATGGCTAAAACATCCCACTAAGACCTCTAGGGCCTGTAAAATTTAATAGAAGTATCATTTTACAACAGTCCAACCAAATAGTGACTTCCAGAACACAAAACGTGACACATCAAAACAAATAGAGCCCATAGGGTTTCCCCTTGGAAAATGTAGAACACCCCACAGAGGTGAGAGGAAGAGGTAAGTGAATGTGGACTTTCAAATTACCCATTTCATACGCATCCAAGTCTGGGTATGGAGTAGCAATTAGAAACCACGCAAGGGTGAAGACCTTGCGCATGCCTGTCAAACAAATCAGAATACTTGTCAATTAAAACCCCAGTTCATTGTCGTATTTAATGATATTAACAACAAAGCAATTCAGGACTGTACTACCTTCACTACTTCTCCATTGATGCATGCAAAACCCTTGTGGTGGACTGACCACGAGCCAAGCTCGGGTCAGCACACTAAAACCCTCAATGCTTCCAAATTGCAGATAGAAACAAATGAGACTTAGCAACAAAACCCTCGATGAGGTAGAGACCAGTGTTAAAACCTAGGACTTAGCTGGCAGGATAGGCCACATGCTTTTGTTAAAATCTCTTAATTGCCGCCACCAACCCCAAGTTTTTATAAGTAGTCGACTTCCCTATAGTGGAAAGAGCATTCATATCCAACAAGCAATGCAAACACCAAACACGATACAAAGGACCATGAGTAAGGTCTTGATCAATTAAAATTAATGGTAAAACATTATGTGGTGAAGTCTCACAAGGACTTTAGCCTCCCACAAAGCATTTCTTTTGGCTAGAATCTTCCCATCGATCTTAAACACTAGAATTCCCTTGGTACAGGACTTACAAGTTAACATCATAGATAGGCACCCACATAAGAGGACCTGCAGACCAAGAAGAAGAGCAGATGCATTAGCAATAATGCTAAGTAAGTCCTGAGTCTCCATTCTTACTCCTACCTCTCGGCAGCCCTTTCAAGGTACCTTTCCCGTTTTAAAAAGAGATAAGTATCACATCGGGAACATCAACCGCCACCAATAAAGGATACCATCCACCTGAACTACCAGTGAAACTTTAATACATGTGCATGCAAATTCTTATAACCATAAGGAGGAGAAATACATTTGTTACATTCAACACATATGTCCACAAGTGTTAATTCATACATATATTTATTTTAAAACACTTTCACAAAGCAGTAGAATTTGAATTCAGCAGACACGAATACTTAGGAAAAGAAATTGAAACCCTTAGATTCCGCAAACAGGTACTGGTACATTTCTTGTTATTTTATCAGTGCTGAAGTTAATGTTGTAATCATTAACTCTGAAAATAGCTTTTACTACATTAGGATAAAATTTTAAATTGTTATGATTTTTGGGTCATTACACACACAATGAGAGATTTTATTTGTATGATACTATGCAACATGAATCCTGAACATGTGTTTTTCAATAAGAGGTGTATAGGTGGGAGAATATGCCCTGAATGCAGCGATTTGACATTGTTCCATAGGAAATTTCCTATCGATCCAACACACCATGGGTTTTCAGATATCATAGTTAAGTGGAATAGGTACGAGTATGTTTCCATGAATCCATCATCTTCTTCATCTGTGCCATCTAAGAGGATCGAATTGATCGAGGATGAGATTCTTGTTTTAGATTTCATGGAGAAGTTTCAAAGTCAGATTTACAAATACATAAAGAACTCCCATAGGTCCAGGTGGAAAGCTTCATAATTCAAACATTCTCGTGAGGTATTTGAGCTGGGCACAATCTTATCAGTGATAGACTTTGCTGAGAACTACACATTTACTACTCAGAGAGAGATACAGAGTGAGTACTATCACTCCGACCAGGTGTCTATATTCGTAGATGTATTGTACACACATGATCAGGAATGCATTGATGGTAGGGATAGCACTCCTCAGTCACGTGAAGTGATCAAGGAATATCATTTTTATGTCAGTGATGATCATGAGCCTGACTAATGTAGGAGCATCGGGGCCTAGGCAGAGCAATTGAAGATGATCGACATGGAGAAGGCCGACTAGAGGGATTTCCAATGACCACTAGTGTGGAAGACTAGATTGTCTATCAAAGTAAATAAGTCGAGCAGAAGATGTTGAGGTATGTCGATAGGAGAAGCTGGTCGAGAGTCAACATATCAGAGGTCGATAGAGGACAAGGTAGCAATGAAGACATCAAGGGTTGACATGTTGTCGAACCATGACTCCGACAGGTTTGGGCATGAACCAAGTGAGGAGGAGGGGACAAACTAGAGAAACCTGAGAGTGCAAAAGGAAGCCGACAGGTATGTCGAAGGCTCGTGGATGACAGTATGGTTGAGAAGTGACCGACTACTATAGCAGCGTTAGAAGGACGCGCAGAAGTCAAGCATAGTACTTGGAAACTGTTCGGGGTTACTAAGGAAGTTATTAGCCGTTATTGCAAGTGGTTGGGATCATGACAAATGTCAACACCATCAGAGATTGTGTAGCATGACAGAGGCATCGATAGTTGTAGATCTCCAGGATCTAAGGAGATTGACAGACAGAGGCAGCATGTCTCGGGTATCAGAGTGATCTCAAGAGCAGCAACAGAGTAGAATGCCATGGAGTTGAGATCAGTGGGATCACTTAGCAGAGTCGAGAACTTGGAAGCAGAGCGAGCAGAGCTCAAGAGAATTTTTGTAGATTGGATAGGAGAGTCACACATCTACATAGTGTAGGGAAGATCAAGCCATAGCTCAGAGTTCTGCAGTGAACCAGGGGAGGGTGTCAGTCGACATGCTGAGATAGAAGACAATTACTTCTATATTGTAGAAGGCTAAGGCCTGAAATAGTTTGTTATTTCCATTCCTTGTAGTCTGCATTGTAACTGTTTTAGTAGAAGTAATATAAGCCAGCTTTTGGCATCCTGTTTACATATTGTCTATGTGAATGTATGTGTTGTGTGTAATCGTTAAGCAAGAACCTTTTCATAAGGTTCCTTGCATCAATTGGTATCCGAGCGGAAGAATATTATGAGTAGGATGGCGTCAAGTGTTATCAGCATTGGAAGTGAATCCAGTGAGCAAGTGCATTGGACAGCTCCAACTGCAGTTGGGTAGATTTGTGCATGACTTGTGAATTTCTGGTTGTGATTGGATGAGTGGGATTTTTAGTCGAGGTTGAAAATGGATCACAGAGGCGTTAATGTTTGAGGTGTTGGATGAAGAGTGTGTGGCGAAGTAGTCATAGTTGATCGTGAGATGTTCGATAAGTGCGTCTGAACAATGAAAAATTTGACAAATGAAGTCTCATCAAACAAAGAAATCCAAAGGCGTGGTTGTATTCCTGATGTGTTAGACCACAGGGATGAGGGGGTCGAAGAAGTGGAAGCATGAGAAGCAGCAGGAGAAGAACCAGAAGACAAACTAATCAAAATTTTGACAGATATGAGAGGTCAGACAAAGATAGATGTACATACCTACTGAGGGAGTCTGGATCCAAAAGACTTGATCGGATGGTTCACATAAATGGAGAAATACTTCGACATAGAGTGGATCAAGGATCCTAAATGGGTTACGAGTGAATGTCTAAGGTTGAAGGATCATGCCTCATTGTGGTGGGTCAATGTGCAAGCTGACGGAGTCAAGAAGGGAAAGGAGAAAATCAAGTCTTGGGATAGGATGGTCTTCAATCTGAAGGGGAAGTTCTTTCCAAATGACTATGTGATTTTCTTATTTCGGAAGTTGCATAACTTTTGACAAAAAGAGATGACTATGAAGGAATACAGAAAAGAGTTCTATAGATTGTCGATAAGGTTGGGACAGACCGATGAAGGCGAAGAAGCTATCGCAGGATATGTCAATGGATTGAAATATACTATTGAAGATGAGTTCAGCATGTCAAGATTCAGAGTGGTCGGTGAAGCCTATCAGTTAGCTCTAAAGGAAGAAGAGAAACTATTCAGGAAATCCGTGGCGACTAGAGCTAGGATGATTGGTCGGGGTGTGAAGACTGTTTCCACAAAATGCCAAAGTAGCGGTTACAGGAGAGAATCCATTGAAGACAACTGATGTACGAAAGGGACATCAACAAGAGTGAAAGTACAAGAAAATCGACGCAATGGTCAAGAAACACACGGTCGAGGTGCGTATGGTCGAAGTGGTCCATCCAACAGAAAAGGAGCTGACAGACCAGCCATATTCTGTTACAAGTGTCGTGGAGTTGGACACAAGGCATATGAATGCCCAAAGAACCTACATGCTGCAGAGGAGTGGAAACCCATATGTCGAAGAGATGAGAAAGTTGACGAGAGGACAAAATCAGCATCCGACAACAATGAGGACAAGAAGAAGAAAAGTTGAAACTTGATGGTCAGGTGAACATTTGTTCAAGAATACTGACGAAACAAGCAAGAGCCAACACATCGAAATGCTATATTTCAAACCAAAGTGTGAATCGGCGAATGGCATTGCAAGACTATAGTTGATGATGGAAGCACTAAGAATCTTGTCTCGATAGTGGTCATCGATAGGATTGGGTTGAAATGTCAAGAAAATCCTATTAGCATGCAGTTTGGTAAGGTAGAATCACAACATCGCTAATGCTGCGACAAGTCAGAGGATATCGTGGAAGGCGGAGAGCTAGGTGTAAAGAAGATTATTTTATGAATTTTTGGGTCAATTGTACCGCAGTTTGCGGGTTTTGGGTCATTTGGACCGTATATTATGTATTTCTGAGTCATTTGTATAGCAATGTGCGGGTTTTGGGTCATTTGTCCAAAGTGTCGATTAGGAAGTTGTTAGTAAGTGGACAAGCATTGTAAAGGCGGAAGCCTATATATATACATAAGTTGTAAGTGGTGAGGCATGTTAGTACATATGTTGGATGTGTGAGTCTTTGACTCTGTATCTGAGATCAAGAGTTACTGGTGAGATCTGTGTTTTTGCGGAGATATTGTATTAGGGTTTTTGCTGAAGAAAAATTACATGACAGAACTATTTGGTGGAATTTCCTATGTATCTGTTATGATAATGCATGCTGTGATTCATGAATGATGCTATGTTTTATTGTTGCAACTAATGCTTTATTGTTATACTTGTCATGATGAATGTTTCTGTTTAATGATGCTATGGATACAATGTTGCCAAATTTAAATGCATAGATTTACTTCTGAATTGCACAATAAGTTTAAGTGATTGGTGCCGCAAACATCCTCCTTCATTTGGTGGAAACATGGTTCTGTCCACTCTCCCTTGAACACCTCGGGTGAGACCTCATCTACTCCGTAGGTGTTGCTAGATGGGGTAAAACCCATATGGGCTGATGCTCAGGGAGATCGCATTGGGTCGGTGTCGACAGCGATGGGAACCCCTGTCGACTGGGTTTGAGTCAACAAATGGTTCCGTTGCTGGGACTGTGTGCGAAGTGAAAGGAGGATATGTTGTGGCATCGGATGCAACCGGAGATACAAAGATGGTTTTGTTATCTCCCAAATTGACCACCGTCATTTTGGGTGACAGAATGGGTAAAATTTCTTATTTCTATGAGTCTTGGGCTTTAAAATTCGAAAAACAGGTTTCGGCAGCTAACTCTGTTTTGCAGGAGCCAGTTAGCTGCCGAAAGGGCCCATTTTTGGCAGCTAAAGGCGTTAATAGAAAATACATAAGCTGTCGAAAAGGTTTTTATAAGAAAATTTAAAAGATCGGGTCCGTACTCAGTTTCATATCAAGAGAGCTTGTGTTTTAGCCACCGAAAGGAAGATTAGAGCGCATGTTAAACGATCATCATGAGGTGTGATGTCATAAGCTGCCGAAAGTGAACAAACATAAGCCAAAGTCTCGAGGTGTCTTCATGTTTTCGTGCAGTTGAAGTTCCTGTTTCAGCCAGGTGGCTTTCATCAGAGTAGAGAAGCGGTTCACAGGCAGTTTTCATCAGTGCGAGTCTCAGTTTTCCAAGCAGCTATGCCTATGATCTCATACTGTTACCTGTCACATCCAAGATCTCAAGTCTGTGGTTAAAAATCTTCAGCTACAAATCAGGAATCATAAACGAACTCCTTCTTTCAACAAATAACTGAGACTCCAAAGGAAGGGTATCTCTAATCAACTGAAAAGGTAGCTAACCCTCTGATTTGATTTAAGAGGAGCTCGGCAAAACGTTAATAACACAGACCTGTAACAGAAAATTGGAGGAATTTTCTGCTGAAACCACGTGATCTTGCGGGGCAATTTTGACGGCCTTCCCGAACTCCAAATTCAAATCTGAAAGCACCAGTGGATAGCTTAGGTTCTGTAGATCAAAATCGACTATTTGAACAGCCAAAATGGACATCGGACGGTGGAGAAAATCGATTTTGGCTGAAGGCAGTCTTTTTGAAATTCTACAGGCTTTCGGCAGCTTAGGCGGGTTTCTACAACACTCATTAGCTGCCGAAAAGCCAGCTTTCGGCAGATAAGTCATGAAATTGGCAGCACTGTTAGCTGCCGAAAGCCTGTTTTTTGTCAGTTTTCTCTATTTTCGCCCAGATCGCGGATTTTCTAGTTGGAATGACAGGAGACCGGTCAAAACAAATGAGTTATGAATTATGCTATCAGTATCTAAAGGAGTTTCAAACGAGATCTCAGTTAAGTGGTCTTTTTGCTTTGTTTTTGGCATATTTTGAGGAGACAAGTTGAAGATCTCGTGCCACATCACTAAGGTCGAATCTACATGCACTTAATTGAATTTCACCGAGCCTTGGGAGGCTACTTCACTTCATCAAACACCGAGCACTAAAGGAGGAGATCACACTCATCATTCCTTGATTCAAGCAATCAATCCTTTCTCTTTGCATTTACTTTTTTAGTTTGATGTTTCAGTTAGTTCAGCCAGATCCACGTTTTTAGGATCTGGAAATTACTTTGTAAAGGCTATAAAGCCTGAGAACCAAGACATTTTATGGGTTCGATTTTGGATGGAATAATTGGCTACTTTATTCAGTTTTCTTATGCTAATATAGATCACAGGTTTCCTTCAGTTTCGATATCAGTTGTCATTTTCTCTTTCACTGTATCAGTGTTGTCTAGCTTTGAATGTGAATGTTTCTTTACATTGTTTAGCTCACAGCTTGATTCCAGTTCTTTGAATGTATCTCGAGCCCTACTTCATATTGGTTTGGTTACATGTTTTCTTCATCCACCTTTGATATTATATATGCTGATCAATCGATTCTTGAGGGCATTGTTTCATCTGTTTACATGTTGAATGTCTAAATACTGTACTCTGATTTAGTCATCCCATTGATCCACCTTTTTTCAAAAGACACAAAAACATATTTTCTTAAGTTACCAGGCATACCTAGCTTATAACCCTAGGTAGTTTTTTGGAGAGCTAACAAATTGGCGCCGTTGCCGGGGAGAGGAGTGAGAAGCTGATCTTCCTGGGAGAACGACACAGATCTACTCTTTGATGATAGACAAGGGGTAGACACTTACTGGTTATAATCATCTATCTGGTGACTCCATGAAGGACGAACTCAGTGGCGACTCCATTGTTCAGAATCTGTTGGTGACTCCACTGGGATGACATGAACAGAATCTTAGCCAAGAGGTATGCGTTCTGTGATTTTTCGAGCATTGCTGGTTTTCCTAATCAAGTACCTACTAAAGATGAATGGGAGAACAGTCTTCCTATATTTCGAGGAGAAGAGTGGGAAGTGCCAGCTGAACATTTGCTGGACTTTCATGACTACATGCACCGGTTGCAGGTAGTGCATGAGGATGTTCAGATCCGACTTTTCTGTTCTTCATTAGAAGGGATTGCCCGTGATTGGTATCGGTCTTTGCCTAATGCAAGTGTCAGTTCTTTAGCAGATTTTCATGCCGCTTTTCATGTGTTTTGTAAGGATCATTTTCCAGCTGATCTTCTTTTTCCTGAGTGTTGTCATGAGTTTAATCTTTCGAAATCAGAACTTCAGGGAGAGTATGCAGCTGAAGAAAATACTCTTCATCATGCTCAGGAGATAAATCATTCACACTACGACAATCTTACTGTTGTTAGTTGTCACGAAGAGCAAGTTTTTATTTCTGAAAGGTTTGAAAATGTTGAGCAGAGTGACATATCAGCAAGTGACAGTTTTAGATCTGCAGTGGTTAATGAGAACAGTCTACCATTTTCTGATTTGCAGGGACTGTTTAATTTTCAGCTAGAAAACGAGAATCATGATCAAGAATGTGTTAAAGCAGCAGATGTTATGAGCAGCCCACACCTTCCATATTTGCAAATGAAGACAGATTGCAGCAGACATTTGCAGGAGGGGCAGCAGAAAGGTTCTGATCAGAAATTCTGTTCATATATTTCTCCAGCAGATCTCAAGCAGTCTAGGTTCAGCACTGAGTTTTGTGGAGGAAACGAAGAGCTGCTGCAACACAGTAAATTGGAGCAGCAGCTACCAGAGGTATTTCATTCTGATTTTGATGATCCGTTTGCTGACTTTTTAGAGTCTATGAGCAGTATAGATCTTAAAAAATTTCTGCCAGAAGAGGATCATCTTTATCATCTGTTCAAACCTCTGTTCTGCATGATATGGTTTTCATTGTTTTATGAGTCAAGATCTATCATGATGACTGTAAACCAGTTTCTCTTTTGGTTACACTGGAAATCGAGTTTTACTTGATCATTCTGCTCCTATTAGTTAGTGTAGGAGTAGATAGGACAATAAGCTCTTTTATAAGAGCACGTAGATCAGTTTTCAGTTGTTATTGAATAAGCAGAACAGGATGCATGTAAGCTACAGGTGGGATACAGGTTTGCAGAGGTATCAGTGTTAAAGACTTAATGACTCCATGCCCAATGCTAAAGGCTACTGGAACTACTTGTTCTTTGGAACCTCACTGGGAGGTTTCCATCCCCGAGTAGGAGCCAGATGTTATCTCCCAAATTGACCACCGTCATTTTGGGTGACAGAATGGGTAAAATTTCTTATTTCTATGAGTCTTGGGCTTTAAAATTCGAAAAACAGGTTTCGGCAGCTAACTCTGTTTTGCAGGAGCCAGTTAGCTGCCGAAAGGGCCCATTTTTGGCAGCTAAAGGCGTTAATAGAAAATACATAAGCTGTCGAAAAGGTTTTTATAAGAAAATTTAAAAGATCGGGTCCGTACTCAGTTTCATATCAAGAGAGCTTGTGTTTTAGCCACCGAAAGGAAGATTAGAGCGCATGTTAAACGATCATCATGAGGTGTGATGTCATAAGCTGCCGAAAGTGAACAAACATAAGCCAAAGTCTCGAGGTGTCTTCATGTTTTCGTGCAGTTGAAGTTCCTGTTTCAGCCAGGTGGCTTTCATCAGAGTAGAGCAGCGGTTCACAGGCGGTTTTCATCAGTGCGAGTCTCAGTTTTCCAAGCAGCTATGCCTATGATCTCATACCGTTACCTGTCACATCCAAGATCTCAAGTCTGTGGTTAAAAATCTTCAGCTACAAATCAGGAATCATAAACGAACTCCTTCTTTCAACAAATAACTGAGACTCCAAAGGAAGGGTATCTCTAATCAACTGAAAAGGTAGCTAACCCTCTGATTTGATTTAAGAGGAGCTCGGCAAAACGTTAATAACACAGACCTGTAACAGAAAATTGGAGGAATTTTCTGCTGAAACCACGTGATCTTGCGGGGCAATTTTGACGGCCTTCCCAAACTCCAAATTCAAATCTGAAAGCACCAGTGGATAGCTTAGGTTCTGTAGATCAAAATCGACTATTTGAACAGCCAAAATGGACATCGGACGGTGGAGAAAATCGATTTTGGCTGAAGGCAGTCTTTTTGAAATTCTACAGGCTTTCGGCAGCTTAGGCGGGTTTCTACAACACTCATTAGCTGCCGAAAAGCCAGCTTTCGGCAGATAAGTCATGAAATTGGCAGCACTGTTAGCTGCCGAAAGCCTGTTTTTTGTCAGTTTTCTCTATTTTCGCCCAGATCGCGGATTTTCTAGTTGGAATGACAGGAGACCGGTCAAAACAAATGAGTTATGAATTATGCTATCAGTATCTAAAGGAGTTTCAAACGAGATCTCAGTTAAGTGGTCTTTTTGCTTTGTTTTTGGCATATTTTGAGGAGACAAGTTGAAGATCTCGTGCCACATCACTAAGGTCGAATCTACATGCACTTAATTGAATTTCACCGAGCCTTGGGAGGCTACTTCACTTCATCAAACACCGAGCACTAAAGGAGGAGATCACACTCATCATTCCTTGATTCAAGCAATCAATCCTTTCTCTTTGCATTTACTTTTTTAGTTTGATGTTTCAGTTAGTTCAGCCAGATCCACGTTTTTAGGATCTGGAAATTACTTTGTAAAGGCTATAAAGCCTGAGAACCAAGACATTTTATGGGTTCGATTTTGGATGGAATAATTGGCTACTTTATTCAGTTTTCTTATGCTAATATAGATCACAGGTTTCCTTCAGTTTCGATATCAGTTGTCATTTTCTCTTTCACTGTATCAGTGTTGTCTAGCTTTGAATGTGAATGTTTCTTTACATTGTTTAGCTCACAGCTTGATTCCAGTTCTTTGAATGTATCTCGAGCCCTACTTCATATTGGTTTGGTTACATGTTTTCTTCATCCACCTTTGATATTATATATGCTGATCAATCGATTCTTGAGGGCATTGTTTCATCTGTTTACATGTTGAATGTCTAAATAATGTACTCTGATTTAGTCATCCCATTGATCCACCTTTTTTCAAAAGACACAAAAACATATTTTCTTAAGTTACCAGGCATACCTAGCTTATAACCCTAGGTAGTTTCCTGGAGAGCTAACAAATTGGCGCCGTTGCCGGGGAGAGGAGTGAGAAGCTGATCTTCCTGGGAGAACGACACAGATCTACTCTTTGATGATAGACAAGGGGTAGACACTTACTGGTTATAATCATCTATCTGGTGACTCCATGAAGGACGAACTCAGTGGCGACTCCATTGTTCAGAATCTGTTGGTGACTCCACTGGGATGACATGAACAGAATCTTAGCCAAGAGGTATGCGTTCTGTGATTTTTCGAGCATTGCTGGTTTTCCTAATCAAGTACCTACTAAAGATGAATGGGAGAACAGTCTTCCTATATTTCGAGGAGAAGAGTGGGAAGTGCCAGCTGAACATTTGCTGGACTTTCATGACTACATGCACCGGTTGCAGGTAGTGCATGAGGATGTTCAGATCCGACCTTTCTGTTCTTCATTAGAAGGGATTGCCCGTGATTGGTATCGGTCTTTGCCTAATGCAAGTGTCAGTTCTTTAGCAGATTTTCATGCCGCTTTTCATGTGTTTTGTAAGGATCATTTTCCAGCTGATCTTCTTTTTCCTGAGTGTTGTCATGAGTTTAATCTTTCGAAATCAGAACTTCAGGGAGAGTATGCAGCTGAAGAAAATACTCTTCATCATGCTCAGGAGATAAATCATTCACACTACGACAATCTTACTGTTGTTAGTTGTCACGAAGAGCAAGTTTTTATTTCTGAAAGGTTTGAAAATGTTGAGCAGAGTGACATATCAGCAAGTGACAGTTTTAGATCTCCAGTGGTTAATGAGAACAGTCTACCATTTTCTGATTTGCAGGGACTGTTTAATTTTCAGCTAGAAAACGAGAATCATGATCAAGAATGTGTTAAAGCAGCAGATGTTATGAGCAGCCCACACCTTCCATATTTGCAAATGAAGACAGATTGCAGCAGACATTTGCAGGAGGGGCAGCAGAAAGGTTCTGATCAGAAATTCTGTTCATATATTTCTCCATCAGATCTCAAGCAGTCTAGGTTCAGCACTGAGTTTTGTGGAGGAAACGAAGAGCTGCTGCAACACAGTAAATTGGAGCAGCAGCTGCCAGAGGTATTTCATTCTGATTTTGATGATCCGTTTGCTGACTTTTTAGAGTCTATGAGCAGTATAGATCTTAAAAAATTTCTGCCAGAAGAGGATCATCTTTATCATCTGTTCAAACCTCTGTTCTGCATGATATGGTTTTCATTGTTTTATGAGTCAAGATCTATCATGATGACTGTAAACCAGTTTCTCTTTTGGTTACACTGGAAATCGAGTTTTACTTGATCATTCTGCTCCTATTAGTTAGTGTAGGAGTAGATAGGACAATAAGCTCTTTTATAAGAGCACGTAGATCAGTTTTCAGTTGTTATTGAATAAGCAGAACAGGATGCATGTAAGCTACAGGTGGGATACAGGTTTGCAGAGGTATCAGTGTTAAAGACTTAATGACTCCATGCCCAATGCTAAAGGCTACTGGAACTACTTGTTCTTTGGAACCTCACTGGGAGGTTTCCATCCCCGAGTAGGAGCCAGATGTTATCTCCCAAATTGACCACCGTCATTTTGGGTGACAGAATGGGTAAAATTTCTTATTTCTATGAGTCTTGGGCTTTAAAATTCGAAAAACAGGTTTCGGCAGCTAACTCTGTTTTGCAGGAGCCAGTTAGCTGCCGAAAGGGCCCATTTTTGGCAGCTAAAGGCGTTAATAGAAAATACATAAGCTGTCGAAAAGGTTTTTATAAGAAAATTTAAAAGATCGGGTCCGTACTCAGTTTCATATCAAGAGAGCTTGTGTTTTAGCCACCGAAAGGAAGATTAGAGCGCATGTTAAACGATCATCATGAGGTGTGATGTCATAAGCTGCCGAAAGTGAACAAACATAAGCCAAAGTCTCGAGGTGTCTTCATGTTTTCGTGCAGTTGAAGTTCCTGTTTCAGCCAGGTGGCTTTCATCAGAGTAGAGCAGCGGTTCACAGGCGGTTTTCATCAGTGCGAGTCTCAGTTTTCCAAGCAGCTATGCCTATGATCTCATACCGTTACCTGTCACATCCAAGATCTCAAGTCTGTGGTTAAAAATCTTCAGCTACAAATCAGGAATCATAAACGAACTCCTTCTTTCAACAAATAACTGAGACTCCAAAGGAAGGGTATCTCTAATCAACTGAAAAGGTAGCTAACCCTCTGATTTGATTTAAGAGGAGCTCGGCAAAACGTTAATAACACAGACCTGTAACAGAAAATTGGAGGAATTTTCTACTGAAACCACGTGATCTTGCGGGGCAACTTTGATGGCCTTCCCGAACTCCAAATTCAAATCTGAAAGCACCAGTGGATAGCTTAGGTTCTGTAGATCAAAATCGACTATTTGAACAGCCAAAATGGACATCGGACGGTGGAGAAAATCGATTTTGGCTGAAGGCAGTCTTTTTGAAATTCTACAGGCTTTCGGCAGCTTAGGCGGGTTTCTACAACACTCATTAGCTGCCGAAAAGCCAGCTTTCGGCAGATAAGTCATGAAATTGGCAGCACTGTTAGCTGCCGAAAGCCTGTTTTTTGTCAGTTTTCTCTATTTTCGCCCAGATCGCGGATTTTCTAGTTGGAATGACAGGAGACCGGTCAAAACAAATGAGTTATGAATTATGCTATCAGTATCTAAAGGAGTTTCAAACGAGATCTCAGTTAAGTGGTCTTTTTGCTTTGTTTTTGGCATATTTTGAGGAGACAAGTTGAAGATCTCGTGCCACATCACTAAGGTCGAATCTACATGCACTTAATTGAATTTCACCGAGCCTTGGGAGGCTACTTCACTTCATCAAACACCGAGCACTAAACGAGGAGATCACACTCATCATTCCTTGATTCAAGCAATCAATCCTTTCTCTTTGCATTTACTTTTTTAGTTTGATGTTTCAGTTAGTTCAGCCAGATCCACGTTTTTAGGATCTGGAAATTACTTTGTAAAGGCTATAAAGCCTGAGAACCAAGACATTTTATGGGTTCGATTTTGGATGGAATAATTGGCTACTTTATTCAGTTTTCTTATGCTAATATAGATCACAGGTTTCCTTCAGTTTCGATATCAGTTGTCATTTTCTCTTTCACTGTATCAGTGTTGTCTAGCTTTGAATGTGAATGTTTCTTTACATTGTTTAGCTCACAGCTTGATTCCAGTTCTTTGAATGTATCTCGAGCCCTACTTCATATTGGTTTGGTTACATGTTTTCTTCATCCACCTTTGATATTATATATGCTGATCAATCGATTCTTGAGGGCATTGTTTCATCTGTTTACATGTTGAATGTCTAAATACTGTACTCTGATTTAGTCATCCCATTGATCCACCTTTTTTCAAAAGACACAAAAACATATTTTCTTAAGTTACCAGGCATACCTAGCTTATAACCCTAGGTAGTTTTTTGGAGAGCTAACAAATTGGCGCCGTTGCCGGGGAGAGGAGTGAGAAGCTGATCTTCCTGGGAGAACGAAACAGATCTACTCTTTGATGATAGACAAGGGGTAGACACTTACTGGTTATAATCATCTATCTGGTGACTCCATGAAGGACGAACTCAGTGGCGACTCCATTGTTCAGAATCTGTTGGTGACTCCACTGGGATGACATGAACAGAATCTTAGCCAAGAGGTATGCGTTCTGTGATTTTTCGAGCATTGCTGGTTTTCCTAATCAAGTACCTACTAAAGATGAATGGGAGAACAGTCTTCCTATATTTCGAGGAGAAGAGTGGGAAGTGCCAGCTGAACATTTGCTGGACTTTCATGACTACATGCACCGGTTGCAGGTAGTGCATGAGGATGTTCAGATCCGACTTTTCTGTTCTTCATTAGAAGGGATTGCCCGTGATTGGTATCGGTCTTTGCCTAATGCAAGTGTCAGTTCTTTAGCAGATTTTCATGCCGCTTTTCATGTGTTTTGTAAGGATCATTTTCCAGCTGATCTTCTTTTTCCTGAGTGTTGTCATGAGTTTAATCTTTCGAAATCAGAACTTCAGGGAGAGTATGCAGCTGAATAAAATACTCTTCATCATGCTCAGGAGATAAATCATTCACACTACGACAATCTTACTGTTGTTAGTTGTCACGAAGAGCAAGTTTTTATTTCTGAAAGGTTTGAAAATGTTGAGCAGAGTGACATATCAGCAAGTGACAGTTTTAGATCTCCAGTGGTTAATGAGAACAGTCTACCATTTTCTGATTTGCAGGGATTGTTTAATTTTCAGCTAGAAAACGAGAATCATGATCAAGAATGTGTTAAAGCAGCAGATGTTATGAGCAGCCCACACCTTCCATATTTGCAAATGAAGACAGATTGCAGCAGACATTTGCAGGAGGGGCAGCAGAAAGGTTCTGATCAGAAATTCTGTTCATATATTTCTCCAGCAGATCTCAAGCAGTCTAGGTTCAGCACTGAGTTTTGTGGAGGAAACGAAGAGCTGCTGCAACACAGTAAATTGGAGCAGCAGCTACCAGAGGTATTTCATTCTGATTTTGATGATCCGTTTGCTGACTTTTTAGAGTCTATGAGCAGTATAGATCTTAAAAAATTTCTGCCAGAAGAGGATCATCTTTATCATCTGTTCAAACCTCTGTTCTGCATGATATGGTTTTCATTGTTTTATGAGTCAAGATCTATCATGATGACTGTAAACCAGTTTCTCTTTTGGTTACACTGGAAATCGAGTTTTACTTGATCATTCTGCTCCTATTAGTTAGTGTAGGAGTAGATAGGACAATAAGCTCTTTTATAAGAGCACGTAGATCAGTTTTCAGTTGTTATTGAATAAGCAGAACAGGATGCATGTAAGCTACAGGTGGGATACAGGTTTGCAGAGGTATCAGTGTTAAAGACTTAATGACTCCATGCCCAATGCTAAAGGCTACTGGAACTACTTGTTCTTTGGAACCTCACTGGGAGGTTTCCATCCCCGAGTAGGAGCCAGATGTTATCTCCCAAATTGACCACTGTCATTTTGGGTGACAGAATGGGTAAAATTTCTTATTTCTATGAGTCTTGGGCTTTAAAATTCGAAAAACAGGTTTCGGCAGCTAACTCTGTTTTGCAGGAGCCAGTTAGCTGCCGAAAGGGCCCATTTTTGGCAGCTAAAGGCGTTAATAGAAAATACATAAGCTGTCGAAAAGGTTTTTATAAGAAAATTTAAAAGATCGGGTCCGTACTCAGTTTCATATCAAGAGAGCTTGTGTTTTAGCCACCGAAAGGAAGATTAGAGCGCATGTTAAACGATCATCATGAGGTGTGATGTCATAAGCTGCCGAAAGTGAACAAACATAAGCCAAAGTCTCGAGGTGTCTTCATGTTTTCGTGCAGTTGAAGTTCCTGTTTCAGCCAGGTGGCTTTCATCAGAGTAGAGCAGCGGTTCACAGGCGGTTTTCATCAGTGCGAGTCTCAGTTTTCCAAGCAGCTATGCCTATGATCTCATACCGTTACCTGTCACATCCAAGATCTCAAGTCTGTGGTTAAAAATCTTCAGCTACAAATCAGGAATCATAAACGAACTCCTTCTTTCAACAAATAACTGAGACTCCAAAGGAAGGGTATCTCTAATCAACTGAAAAGGTAGCTAACCCTCTGATTTGATTTAAGAGGAGCTCGGCAAAACGTTAATAACACAGACCTGTAACAGAAAATTGGAGGAATTTTCTGCTGAAACCACGTGATCTTGCGGGGCAATTTTGACGGCCTTCCCGAACTCCAAATTCAAATCTGAAAGCACCAGTGGATAGCTTAGGTTATGTAGATCAAAATCGACTATTTGAACAGCCAAAATGGACATCGGACGGTGGAGAAAATCGATTTTGGCTGAAGGCAGTCTTTTTGAAATTCTACAGGCTTTCGACAGCTTAGGCGGGTTTCTACAACACTCATTAGCTGCCGAAAAGCCAGCTTTCGGCAGATAAGTCATGAAATTGGCAGCACTGTTAGCTGCCGAAAGCCTGTTTTTTGTCAGTTTTCTCTATTTTCGCCCAGATCGCGGATTTTCTAGTTGGAATGACAGGAGACCGGTCAAAACAAATGAGTTATGAATTATGCTATCAGTATCTAAAGGAGTTTCAAACGAGATCTCAGTTAAGTGGTCTTTTTGCTTTGTTTTTGGCATATTTTGAGGAGACAAGTTGAAGATCTCGTGCCACATCACTAAGGTCGAATCTACATGCACTTAATTGAATTTCACCGAGCCTTGGGAGGCTACTTCACTTCATCAAACACCGAGCACTATAGGAGGAGATCACACTCATCATTCCTTGATTCAAGCAATCAATCCTTTCTCTTTGCATTTACTTTTTTAGTTTGATGTTTCAGTTAGTTCAGCCAGATCCACGTTTTTAGGATCTGGAAATTACTTTGTAAAGGCTATAAAGCCTGAGAACCAAGACATTTTATGGGTTCGATTTTGGATGGAATAATTGGCTACTTTATTCAGTTTTCTTATGCTAATATAGATCACAGGTTTCCTTCAGTTTCGATATCAGTTGTCATTTTCTCTTTCACTGTATCAGTGTTGTCTAGCTTTGAATGTGAATGTTTCTTTACATTGTTTAGCTCACAGCTTGATTCCAGTTCTTTGAATGTATCTCGAGCCCTACTTCATATTGGTTTGGTTACATGTTTTCTTCATCCACCTTTGATATTATATATGCTGATCAATCGATTCTTGAGGGCACTGTTTCATCTGTTTACATGTTGAATGTCTAAATACTGTACTCTGATTTAGTCATCCCATTGATCCACCTTTTTTCGAAAGACACAAAAACATATTTTCTTAAGTTACCAGGCATACCTAGCTTATAACCCTAGGTAGTTTCCTGGAGAGCTAACAGGTTTGATCAGAATTTGTAGGAATTTGCTGAAGAAGAAAGTCAGAACACTCGACTGATAGTGGATCAGTGGGTGGACAGATATATTTATGACGGTCTACACTAATGGTTTTTCTGTGAATTCCTGGTCCTTTTTTTTGAGTGGTTGGCAAAGTTGACATTTTAGAAGAAGAACCATCAAGGCTATGAGCCGACGACTTCCACCCCAGAGTTGATCCAAGAACTGCAAGAAGTTGACAACAAAGTGTTGCGGGCTGTCGAAGTGTGGCTTGATAGCATCTTAGAAGGATATATCACTGAATTCACTGTTGATACACAGAATTCCTATAGTGAAGCTGAAAGATATTTCTTTCGCGAACCCCGGGGGAGCTTTCTAGTATCGCTTCAACTATCCATTAAGATGCATATTCAGTAAAAATCCTGGTGGGAACGATGGCTGGGGGGTGATACATGGACTGATAAGGGGTAGATGGGTGCAGCTCATGATGGGACTGTGAGCGACGCCAAGGAAGAGAGTGTTCTTACAAGAGGAGTGAGGTTTCGATAGGAAAAGAGGTAGAGGATAGGAGAAGGTCCTGCTGAGATTGAACCTCAAGTTCGCGAAGGAAGACCACACGGGACAAAGCGACCTCACAGTTCAGACAAGGACAACTAGGCTACGCCCAGGATAGAAGCAGGACCAAACCCCAGTAGCAACGTACTCACACCTCCGGTCACTATCTGTCAACCGGTAAGAAACACAACTTCAACCCCACCAGGTCAGCAAAACTTGATTGCTAGTAGTTCCACGACTGCAGGAAGAAAGCCCAGCATGGTGGGAGAAGATGCAAAGTTGCCACTTTTCCATGGAGATGGAAAAGACAATCCTGAACAATATTGGTTCTTATGTGAGGTAGTATGGACCATAAAATAGATTACCGATAATAATGTTAGGAAAGGACATTTAGTGACAACTCTGCGAGGTCATGCATTAGATTGGATTATGAAGTTTGTTCTAGTACCTACAGGAGCTCCATAGAAAACACTAGATGACATCAGGGATGGTTTGGTTGCAGAATTCTAAAAACCCAAGTCTGAAGCACAATATATTACTGAATTGAAATAAATTAAGCAGTATCCCAATGAGACAGTGTGGTATTTTGAGCAAGGATTTAAGACATTGATGGCGAGGGTTAGTTTTGATATGATCGTTGTCCAACACAAAGAGTTGTTCATCGCGGCACTGCTACCGCACATTCAACTACCACTGATGCAATAGGACATTACAACACCTAGTGAAGCTCTGGAGATTGCAATGTGGTTGGAGGCGTCGCCGATTGGTGAAAATGAAGCTGGGATGTCGCAGATATAGAGACAGGTGGCTAACTTGACCATACACCTACAAGATCTGAAGAAGCGCAAGGAGTAGCGTGAAGAAGTATGGTGTACGCAATGTCGAGGAGAAGGGCATACTAAGGATAATTGCCATGAGGAATGTCCATGGTGTCACGTTTGTCAGGTATATGGGCACTGCCATGAGGAATGTCCATATATGCAAAAGATGGTCACTAAACTGATGAATCTGTATTGCACATTTTGTAAATTTGTGGGACATGACGATAAAGATTGTCGGGCATATGTGTTGCTTCAAGAGAGAACGTACGATCCATTCTATGTAAAGGACGATTAACATGCTATATGACAACTGCAACCGTAGCTTTAGGTATCCCAACTACTACCTCAATCGCAGGTCTAGTTTGTACCACAGCAACAAGCACAACAATTCATGCCGCAATATGCTCCGATGCAATAATGGCTTCTTATTAGCCACAGTACATTCAGCAACTGCAGTATGCGTAGCAAGGGTAGGGTAGGGAACCAGCTCCTATGCAACAACAGTACAGCCAACCATAGTACCAATAGCAGGGTTTATTCCGTGGAGGATTTCGGGGAAGATGTGGCCGAGGATCTGGTCACGAAGGAGGACGAGGAGGTCACAGACTGGTGCAATTCTATCACTGTGCGGTATGAGGAAACTATCAATGTGATTGCCCATTATTGTAGGTGTCATGTACATTTTGCTTTGTTACAGACCATACAGTAGAGAACGGCCTGTAGTTGATTACGCAATGGGAGGCAGGGAATTCTACTCAATTGCAGAATCATAATTAGGTGCAACAACCAGTACAGAATCAAGTGCACCAACCAGTGCAGAACCAGAACCAATTCCCAAATTAGAATGCTAATCCGAATGTGAACCAACCGAGGAATACACCGCTGAACCAGAATCAAGGTGCGAGTGTTTCAACAATTTCTGCAGAGCGAAGACCAGAAGATGCAGCTGTCATAGTCATCACGCAAGGAGGTGCAGCAACAGGAGGGGAAATTTGATTGGTTGGGAAGAAGAAGGTATCATTTGATGTTGAGGTCGAGCATGACACGTTCTTTCAGGTGTGTCGTGCGATGGACCAGGACCCCAATAAATCGATCATTTGTGACATACCCCCTGTTTTTTATGCTACTTTAGAAGTAGGTCTGTCGGCGCCATCTGGAACCTTGCAGAAATTTTTTGAGAGATGCTTATTGCTGGCAAGGGATCCGATTGCTCTAGCTGAGATTGAGGGGTTGCTACAGCGACCAACCAAGGGGTGACAAGAGTCCACGGTAAACTCCTTACAGTGGCGGAAGATAGGTAAGGAGATGCGAATGAATATCCAAATTGGGGACTATGATGTTGATTCAGCTATTCTGGATCTTGGTTTTGATGTCAACATATTAACCAAGCAGGCATGGCAGAAAATGGGGAGCCCCCCATTGAGTTGGTCTCCTATACAACTCCGGTTAGTTAATCACGCTAAAGTGACACCGATTGGGAGAGTCCCACGTCTGGTGGTGTACATTGAGGGCATGAAGACCTATGCTGACTTCGATGTCATAGAAGTGGTTGAAGGAGGAATCTCGTATCCCGCATTGCTAGGGATTGGATGGGATAATGATAGTGGAGAGGTAATTAGCTTCAAGCGGCGGATGATGAATTTCGAAAACCGCGATCTCAAAGTCATAGCTCCATTGGATCCGACTGAAGGACGCCAATACATTAAGCCAGTGAAGGATGAAGATCCTAGTGGATGGGACCATGCATTCAACATTTTCGAAGACTATATTCATCTGAATGCCAACAGTGAGCTGGGATGGTGCAGTGAGATCTCTGCGTCTTCCGACTCTGATGATGTGTTAGAACATTGGCAGAACCTGTTGATGTATATGTAACTTCAGAATGTATTTCATCTATGTATTTCATATATACTTATTGTACCCTTATTAGAGATGTGTTATTCCTCTATAAGGAAGTGTCGTCATGTGGATTGACAAGTGTCGCAAGTGTGTGTACTTGCCGATGGGTCATTAGACCACCATGTGTGGGTTCGGCCCTGAAATATATATTATATTGTGGATGTATCTAGATAGACAAGTCGGCCCCATAGTGTAACTGGGAAAACAGGTTAGTGTAAATAGAGATCAAGAGATCTCTATTTTGATCATTCAGAAAGTCACACTTCTCTCACTCAGAAAGTGGCACACTAGTGAGGAGGAGGATCATCTGCTACTAGGAGACTATCTTAAGTGTATTTTGGTTGTACTTTGGTTGAGCCATTGCTCTCTCGATCTCTGAGGAAGTTGTGGGGTTTTTCACCTTAGGGTTTTCCCCACGAAACTTTGTGTCATTTGTCTCTCATGCTTTTGATTCTTGTGATGATTGACATGCTTGTTATGATTGATATGCATTGATATACTATACATGTTATTCTCTCAGCGAAGATCCTAGAGTATTGTGAATTAATGCTCAAAATTTAACATGGTATCAAAGCTAACCTGAGAAGAAGACATTTTGTAGTGACGAAAACTTGAGTTTCTTGTTTATTGGGTTTCGCTCCATAGATTTTAGAAAAGAAATATAGTAGATTGACTCTACTCATCAAGGAGAATCCATATTTCCAATTAGAATTCAATTCTGAGAATTTTCAGATTTGGACCTAAAAATTAGGGTTTCCACAAAAATAGGAATTTCTGAAATCGAAAGACATAGATGGAAGCCCCTTGTAAAAATCGAAGTTTAGAGCTTTGGATCAATATTTTTGGCTGGGTAGATCTCCGGGAAACTCAAACCCTAATTCAGGGCTCTCCCTAGTGAACCCGGGAGGACAAAAAGGTAAATCTGAAGGGTAAAGCTTTGCTGATCTCAAATTCTGAATACACCAGGCTAATCTTCTCATCAAGGCGCATCTTTCTATCCTTTCAGAAAGTTGAAATTCACATTTTGAATTTTTAGGGTTTTTCCGACAAACCCTAATCCGAGACCAAATCCAGTTTTCAGCATTTCAAGTGGTAAGACCTAAATCATTTCTATTTCAATTTGAAGTACTCTTTAAGATGTCTCACCACACCAAGCTCGAGGATAAGCTTGAAGGGGCTGATAACTTCTGAGCTTGGAAGTATAGGATTGGGTTAATCCTAGAAGAGAATGAGTTGGACTCATATATAGAAGAAGACATCCCTATCCCAGAGGATGAAGAGGCTAAAGTATTGCATAAGAAGAACTTGGTCAAGGCAAAGAGAATCATTGCTGATTCTATCAAAGACCATCTCATACCCCATGTGTCTTCTCTAAAGACACTCAAAGAGATGTTTGACTCTTTGACCAAGCTATTTGAAAGGAAGAACATAAATCGGAAGATGACCCTATGGAACCAATTGAAAGGAGTAAAGTTTCAGAATGGAGAAACCATTCAATCTTATTTTTCAAGGGTCTCCCAGATCAAGGAACAATTAGAAGCAGTGGATGAAATGGTGGAGAATGTTGAAGTTGTCATGACCACTCTGAATGGCTTACCTAGGTCATGCAACTCCTTCATTCAAGGAATTTGTGGAAGAAAGAAGTTGATTTCCTTCAGTAGACTATGGGAAGAATGCTCTAAAGAAGAAGCAAGGCTTGTGGCATGATAAGAAAAGATGGGGAATGAAGATCAAGCTCTCACAACTCACACCAAGAAAGGGAAGTCCAAGAGAGAGCCATCTCACTCCAAGAAATCTTTACATCACTTCAAAGAAAGAAGAATATGCTTCACCTGTAATGAGAAAGGACATATTGCAATAAATTGTCCCAAGAATAAGAAGGACAACAACAACTTCAACAAGAAGAAGAAGGGGAGCAAAAGAAGGTTTCATGCTCATGCTGCCGAGGATGATGAACCACCCAAGAAGAAGGCTAGGGCAGAAAGTGATGATAGTAATGATGACTCATCAAGTGAAGAAGAGTATGTTCTGATCTCTGCTCTCACAAGTAACATCTCCCATGGTTGTAATGATTGGTTAATTGACAGTGGGGCTTCCAAACACATGACGTGGTTTAAGGAATCTTTTGTGAACCTATCTGAACATGAATCACCCCATAAGGTGAAACTTGGGGATGATTATCAATACTCAATCAAAGGAAGTGGTGAAGCCTCCTACAACCTAGATTCTGGAAAATCTTTGAAGATGAAAGAAGTCCTTTATGTACCTGGGCTCAAGAAGAACTTACTCTCCATCTCTGCATTGGATGCAAAAGGTATGAGGGTTGCATTTGTGGATGGCCAAGTCCTAATGTGGCCAAAGGGAAAGACCATAGATGATGCAGTAGTGATTGGAGAGCAAGAGGGAGGTTTGTATAAATTGAAGGGACAACCTGAACATGCCATGGTACATGAATCCATGGAGCCAAGTGAACATTGGCATAAAAGACTTGCTCATATGCACTATAGGGCACTTCCAATTGTAAGCAAGGCTGTAGAGGGTCTTCCTGAACTCAAGACCAAACATGAAGGTGTTTGCAAAGGATGTGCAAAAGGTAAGAACATTAAGAATGCGTTCCCAAGCAGTGAAAGCAAGGCAAAGGATATCCTAGAAATCATCCACTCACATGTATGTGGTCCTATGTCATCCAATTCTCTAAGTGGGTATGTTTACTATGTCTCATTTATTGATGACTTCTCTAGGAAGACTTGGGTATACTTCTTAAAGAACAAAGATGAGGTTTTTGATAAGTTTAAGGAATTCAAAACCTTGATAAAGAATCAAACTGGCAAGAAGATCAAAATATTCAGATCCGACAATGGTGGAGAATTCACCTCAGGTGACTTCAAGAAGCTTTGTAGTGATTCAGGGATTAAGAGGGAGTTGACTGCTCGTTACAATCCACAACAGAACAATCATGGAAGCAGCAAGAGCATTGCTACATGACCGGGATCTACCTATGCATCTATGGGCAGAAGTAGCTAGAACAGCTGTATATGTGCAGAACAGAACACCCCACAAGATATTGGACAACAACACACCAGAAGAGGTCTTTTTTGGTAAGAAACCTGAAGTCAGCCATCTCAGAATATTTGGCTGTCCAATATTCACTCATGTCCCAAAGGAAAAGAGGACCAAACTAGATCCTTCAGGAAAGAAGGGTATCTTTATGGGTTACAGTGAAAGCTCGAAGGCTTACAGAATATACTTTCCAGGGTCCAAGAAGATTGATGTCAGTAGGGATGTGACATTTGATGAAAACTCAGCATTCATCAAATCAAGGAAGGCACCTATTGAAGTTTATGAAGAACCTAAGGAAACTAGATTTCAAGACACTACCATGACTGAAGCAATTCCAGAAGTTGTTCGTGAGTTTGAAGATCTGCAAGAACCTGTAGATCCACCCCGTGAGGATAACTCTCACAAGAGGAAACCTGCATGGGCTAGAGAGCTCATTCAAGATGTAGAAAGATTTGTCATTCCATAAGAAGAACATAGAGCAAAGAAGAGAACCAGATCACATACTAGCTATGTTGCTTTACTCTGTGATATTATGAACAAAGAACCTTCCAGTTATGAAGAAGCAACGGAAAAGAAAGAATGGAAGGATGCCATGCTTGAGGAATACCAATCAATAATGAAGAATGATGTTTGGGATGTTGTCCCAAGACATAAAGAGAAGTCTGTTGTGACTTCCAAATGGATCTACAAAATCAAGCATGCTGCAGATGGCAGTGTAGAGAAATACAAAGCAAAATTCATAGCTCGTGGCTTCTCTCAGAAAGAGGGAATAGATTATGAAGAAACCTTTGCACCTGTAGCCAAGTATACTTCCATCAGAACAGTACTTGCCCTGGCTACAACAATGAAATGGAAAATACACCAGATGGATGTCAAGACTGCTTTCTTGAATGGTGTAGTTGAAGAAGAAGTATATGTGGAACAACCACTTGGTTTTGAAATACATGATAGGGAGTCATATGTGTGCAGATTGAAGAAAGCCTTGTATGGCTTGAAACAAGCTCCCAGAACTTGGTATGGTAGGATGGACAGTTTCCTATCTAGTTTGGGCTTTACCAAGAGTAAAGCGGATTCCAACCTTTACTACAAGGTTGAAGAAGGGAATACTATGATTCTACTCCTGTATGTGGATGACTTATTTGTAACAGGAGATGACAGATTGATTGCAGATACTAAGAGGAAGCTTGCTGCTGAGTTCGATATGAAATATTTGGGAGTGATGCATTATTTCCTAGGTATAGAGGTGTGGTAGAGTGCAAGTGGGATCTTCCTTGGTCAAGGGAAGTACACAGTAGATATCCTGAAGAGATTCGGGATGATTGATTGCAAGGCCATGGCCACACCTATGGCATCGAATCTGAAGCTTCTATGTGATGCTTCATCTAAGTTGGTTGATGTCTCTATGTATTGTCAGATGATTGGGTCCTTGATGTAGTTGACGAACATGAGACCAGATATTTACTTTGCTATGAACACATTGAGCCAGTTCCTGTTGGATCCAAGGAGTGTTCACCTGGTTATTGTAAAGCATGTTCTGAGGTACCTGAAGGGTACAATTGATTTTGGTCGCAAGTATGAAGCGAATCAAAAGTTTAACCTGGAGGGTTATGTTGATTAAGATTGGGCTGGCAGTGCTACAGATAGGAAGAGCACATCTGGATACTGCTTCAGTATGGGATCAGGTGTGATCTCTTGGTTTAGCAGGAAGCAGTCCTGTGTGGCACTATGTACAGCTGAGGCAGAGTATGTTGCATCCTGTTCAGCTAGTTGTGAGGCAGTATGGCTATGGAAGCTACTATCTGAGTTATTTGATCTCCCATTGGATGCTACTGGTATCTTCTGCGATAACCAGAGTTGTGTGAAGCTATCTGAGAATCCAGTGTTTCATGACAGTTCGAAGCACATAGAGATCAAATATAACTATATCAGGGATATGGTGCAGAGAGGAGCTGTGAAGCTCTTGTATGTTGCGACGGACGAGCAGATTGCAGATGTACTGACGAAGCCACTAGCCAGGGTGAAGTTTGAGTACTTCAGGGAGAGGCTTGGTGTTCTTCAGATCGAGGACACTTCGAGGAAGAAGTGATGGACACATTTTCTGAAGCCATTCCAAGCATGTTGGAAGGAGGATCATTCACATGGCTATGGATGTAAGTGCTGGATGATAAGCATCAGGATGATGTTTTGGTTTCTGCTTTGTATGATCAGTTGGATCATTTATATGTATATGTATGTATGCATCATGTTGGATGCTGGATATGATCAGTTGGATCATTTATATGTATATGTATGTATGCATCATGTTGGATGCTGGATATGATCAGTTGGATCATTTATATGTATGTACGCATCATGTTGGATGCTGGATATGATCAATTGGATCATTTATATGTATGTATGCATCATGTTGGATGCTGGATATGATCGGTTGGATCATTTGTATGTAGTTTTTATATGCATCATGTTGGATGCTTGGACCATGTATCTGTATATGTATCAGGTGGATACATTATATGATCAGGTAGATCATGTATGTTGATATGTATTAGGTAGATCATGTATGTTGATGGATACATTGTGTGGATCATGTATCTATGTATTAGGTGGATACACTATGTATGATGATATGTAATAGGTAGATACTTGGTGTGCATCAGATGGATGCATTGTATGATCAGGGTGATCATGGATGACGAGATTCTCCAGATGACATGCAGCAGGATGTTGCAGTGATGATGATCAGGATGATCATGTACATCAGGATGATGTATGATGAGTATTAGATGATACTTTGTGGTCGTGGATCAGGTTGTGTAGATGAGCATGTCTGGGAGATCGTATAGGTCGGAGTTGCGTACCCATAACAACCTGGGATGCTCTTTCAAGACATTGCTCTGGGAGGACATGTAATTTGTGCCCTAGGATATCTTCAGGTCAGAGTTGTATACCCGTAACATCCTGAGATGCCCTTGCAAGTTTTTGTCCTATGGCATGTAATTTGATCCTGGGAGATCCTACAGGTAGATTTGTGTGCTCGTAATAGCCTGGGATGCTGTAGCCAGGTTTTGTGACTCACGTAATAAGTCCTGAGGATTCCACAGTATGGCCAGTGATGATGAAGACCTGCAAGTGGTGGGTCTACATCCTGTATGAAAAAGGACCGGCTTTGTAGAACTTCCTATCACGAGTAGAGTCAGAGATTGGTTGAGATAGCAGTAGTAGTGATGATGATGATGACGATGCATCGATGACAATGATCCCGAGAAGAAGACTTGTCTGGCATAACTATGTCGAGAAATACCTTCCTAGTTAAGAGGGAGTGTTCATGTATATGTAACTTCGGAATGTATTTCATCTATGTATTTCATAAATATTTGTTGTACCCTTATTAGAGATGTGTTATTCCTCTATAAGGAAGTGTCGTCATGCGGATTGACAAGTGTCGCAAGTGTGTGTACTTGCCGATGGGTTATTAGACCACCATGTGTGGGGTCGACCCTGAAATATATATTATATTGTGGATGTATCTAGATAGACAAGTCGGCCCCATAGTGTAACTGGGCAAAAAGGTTAGTATAAATAGAGATCGGGATATCTCTATTTTGATCATTCGGAAAGTCACACTTCTCTCACTCAGAAAGTGGCGCATTAGTGAGGAGGAGGATCATCTGCTACTAGGAGACTATCTCAAGTGTATTTTGGTTGTACTTTGGTTGAGCCATTGCTCTCTCTATCTCTGAGGAAGTTGTGGGGTTTTTCACCTTAGGGTTTTCCCCATGGAAACTCTATGTCTCTTGTCTCTCATGCTTTTGATTCTTGTGATGATTGAAATGCTTGTTATGATTGATATGCATTGATATACTGTACATGTTATTCTCTTAGTGAAGATCCTAGAGTATTGTGAATTAATGCTCAAAATTTAACAGAACCGCTTACACGAGGTATCACTCTGCAAATGTGGATTAGTCACGCAATCACTATGCCACGTTGCAATGGAAATGGTCACATTAACAATATATGAAGGTTTGCTTGGCTTGTCCAACATTTTGACAGAACTTGAGGAACGAGTTTCAGGACCACATCAATTGCTGGCATTGGAGGAAGCAATGAAGGCTGCTCCAGCATGCTGGTGGGAGACACACAAGAAATAAACTAATGAATGGTCGCAGTGCAGAAGATTGATGACGGTTTGCTTCAGAGATACCAAGGTCTACCACACAGGGAAATATGATGGTCAGAATAACCTTCGCAGTCATCTGAGGGAGTGTCAGACATTGTGGGCATCGGAACCACGAGATGAGTGGGTCCATGCCTTTATCCATACTTTATATGAGATGCCACCCTCATGGTATACTGCAGCTGAGTTGCGAGGATAAATTACCACTTGGGTGGAGTTGACGGTATGCTTCACTCATATGCTCACTTTCGAGGATGCCAACCCTGATGTCAATAATGCTTTGCAGCTCATCCATGATGTGGTTCTAAAGGTTGTTCCAATAGCATATCCCGTGGATCGGCATGCGCACTGCCAGATGCAGTCCCTGATGGAATGTTACAATATCACCAATGGGTCCGAAGATGGTGACGATCCATAGAATGTAAATATTCTCGAGTCTGAAGGGAGTCACGACATGATAGCACCTGATGTGCCAAGTGATCCGATCAACTAGCCATTGAAGCTCCATAAGATCAATATTTGGACAGAGGCCAATCCCAAGTTCGTGAATGTTGGAGATTATTGGGATGATGAGATGATGGGAAAGGTCACTGATTTGATGCATGAATTTCAAGACCTCTTTCCTATGAAGTTTTCAGAGATGAAAGGTATCTTGGGTGATTTAGGTGAGATGAAGATCCCCTTGAAACCAGATGTTAAGCTGATCAAGAAGCGACCCTACCAGCTGAATCCGTGACATAAGGAGAGGGTCAAGGTAGAACTTGATCACATGTTGGATGCTGGTATCATTGAACCAGTCGAAGAGTCAGAATGGATCAGTCCTATGGTGGAGCAGGACAAGAATACTGGTCAGGTGTGCATCTGTGTCAATTTGCGGAAGCTAAATGATGCCTGCTTGCATGATCATTTTCCGACTCCATTTACTGATGAAGTACTCAAACGTGTGGGTGGCCAAGAGATGTACTCTTTCACGGATGAGTTCTCCGGCTATCATCAGATCTGCATTGCAAAAGTAGACCGCCACAAGATGACTTTTGTGACATATTGGGATTGTTTTCAGAATATCATGATGCCGTTTGGATTGAAGAATGCACCTGTGATCTTCTCGCGGGTTGTTGTTGCTACGTTCCAGGATTTCATTCAGAAGTTTTTGCAAGTATACATGGATGATTGGACAGTCTATGGTTTGATCCGTGATCATCTAGCCAATCTGTAGTTGATGCTTGAGCAATGATGATAGCATCAGATATCGCTGAACTTGAAGAAATGCATCTTTTGTGCACCGTTTGGGATACTGTTGGGTCACATTGTGTGCAAACAAGGGTTGTTAGTCGACCCAACAAAGATTGCACTCATTATGAACTTAACACTGCCGACTACTGTTAAGTAGTTGAGAGTGATGTTGGGGCATACTGGGTATTATCGCAAGTTCATCAGGGGATATGCAGCGATCACCACCCCTATGGAGGAGCTATTGAAGAAAGATACGGTATTTCAATGGAGCCTTGAGTGTCAGGATAGATTTGAGATGCTGAAGGCAAAGATGGATTTGGCACCGATACTAGTATTTCTAGACTGGAGTAAGAAGTTCCATGTTCATGTTGATGCATCATCGATTGCATTCGGTGTAGTGTTGGTGCAACCAGGAGAGGGGGATCTCGATCACCCTATTGCTTTCGCAAGTCGAAAGATGTCATCCGCGGAAAGGAATTACACTACCACTAAGAGGGAAGGCTTGGAAATGGTCCATGCACTACATAATTTTCAACATTACTTATTAGGAGGCCATTTTAAGATGTTCACAGACCACTCCACATTGAAATATTTGGTCAATAAGCTTGTGTTGGGGAGAAATATATGCCGATGGTTACTTATTTTTCAGGAGTTTGATTTGGAAGTAATTGTCAAGCCAAAGCAGTTGAATGCTGGCCCCAATCATCTATCACGGATTGAAACAAGGGAGGAGCCAACTAACATTGAATATGGGTTGACTGATGCGCAACGTTTTAAGGTTGGCGTAGATGATGGCTAGTTTGAAGAAATCATTCAATTTCTGGCGATAGGTACCACACCAGAGGAGTTCACTACTAGTCAGAAGAAGTAGTTGGTGGTCAAGGCTACATATTTCCAGCTCATTGCACGCGAGTTGTACAAATTAGGCACAGATGAGATATTGCGACGGTGTGTTTTGCCACATGAGCAAGAGCAGATCTTGTTAGAAGCACATGCAGGAGTGGCTAGAGGGCACTATGGCGGTCGTGTGACTTCCTGGAAGGTGTTGGGGATGGGGTTTTGGTGCCCACACTGCACAACGATGCGACATACTATGTGTGGTCCGACGATGTTTGTGAGAGAACCGAAAAGCCATCCAGGTAGGATGAGATGCCACTGATGCCTCAGTTAACACTAGAGAAATTTGACAAATGGGCAGTGGATTTTGTGGGACCAATCAATCCACCAGGGAAGCACACGGGTGTAAGATACATCATCACAGTGACAGATTATTTGAAGATGGGCAGAGGCAGCACTAGTCGTTGATTGTTTCGTGACCACGGTCGGTTTTTGTTTGACAACATTGTCACTCGCTTCGGCTGCCCCAAGATATTGTTGAGCGATCAAGGCAGTCACTTTCTCAATCGCACCATCAGTGCATTAATAGAGGAACTGTAGATACAACACAAGAAGAGTACACCATATCATCTGCAGGAAAATGGCATGGTGGAATCTTTCAACAAAGTATTGGAGCATGCGTTGAAAAAGGTGCACAATGCGAACCGTGATGACTGGGATCTGAAAGTCCTAGTAGTGTTGTGGGCATATTGCACCACATGCAAAAGGTTGATGGGTCAGACACCATTCAACTTAGTGTATGCACAAGAAGCAATTATGCCAATGGAGTACATCATTCTGAGTCTGCGCATAAAGGCAGTGACAGGTATGGATGATGTAGCAGCATTAGAAGAACGTCTAGCGCAGTTAGTATAGTTGGAGGAAGATTGCTTTATCATAGGATTCCACCAATGGGTGGAGAAGGATCGTCAAAAGGCTTGGCATGATTGCCACATAGAAAAAAAATAGTTTCAGCAGGGCGACTTGGTGCTGTTGTATGACAACAAGTTTATGAAACATCCAGGAAAATTATAGATGAACTAGCTTGGTCAATATCGCATCAGTAGCATCACTTCAAGAGGCACAGTACAGCTGCAATAGTTGGACGGAGTGATGCTCCCAAAGTTGATTAACGGTAGCAGGTTGAAGCCCTATCGATCGGGCTTGGAATAGCACGATGCCTTAGTCGCATCGGGAAAAAAAAAATGCAGGTTGATTGATGGTAGGATGGCATACCAACAGAGACAAGAATGCGCCAACAGGGAGGCTTGTGCTATTAGTTAGGAGTGGTTTGCGACAATGGCGGGGTTGTGACTGGTTCAAATCAATAATAGATGCCAAAAGTGGAGATAGTTAACAGAGCTTGTTCGCATGATGGGCATTAATGATAGATCTGACCGATCGAATGACAGGATCGATGATGGATTTGGGTCATTAATACTAAATTTTGTTCGATTTAATGCAGGATTTAGTGATGATTACGAAGGATCGAGTTGGATGCTATAAAAATGGGTTGAAGTTGGTCAGAAGGCACCACAAGAATTCAGTTGTTGAGTAAGCTTGTGAAGTATTGAAGAGGGTTGTTGTTTCCTAGTGAGCGTAGTTCAGAGTTGGGGAAGGTTTAGTTGAACTTGCAGAGTGTTGTTGCTAAGCTTTGAGTGGGTTTGTTAATTACGTTGGTAAAGCCATCAGTTGAGAATGTCGTGTGAGGTATACCGGAAACAATTGAGATTAGCAGTGAAGTAGAGTCTAACTTTGTCCCAGTTGCCGTTGAGGAAGAGGTCGAGTCTGCAAGAGACATCAATCTTGAGGTAGAAGTTGCAAACATGCCGGTTGGAGCATCAGTTATCACTAAGAAGCATCAGGGAGGTCAGCATTCTAAATCACCGCAGAGCAAGCGTCAACTTCGGTCCTCCACTACCGTGGCAGGGGAATTTCAAGGGGAAGTAGGGTCATCCAGCCACTGGATTGATGAGCCCACTGCATGGGAAGGAGTCTCGGCCATTTATATCTCGGGTTATGTTCCCCCTAGTCGGCCCTCGGTAGCTTCCGGGAAGGTGCAGAGGAATCACAAGTATACATTGTGGATGCCTGCATTAAAGTAGGAATGCAGTGCTCTGTTGACATCAAGCTAGCACTAACGCGTCTGAAATATGATGACCATGATATGGTGGCATACACGGAGATTACGTCGGACTCTTATGAGCCAGAGTCACAATTGAGCAGTAAGCCGGTTTTGTGTGATTGGGCGCGGGGTTTGAACTGGGAAGACCTGCTAGGCCTTATCAATATGCCCCATTTCAGATGACTATCGGAGGTCAACGCATGTGTGAAGCAGCTACTGGGCTTCTTTCACGGTGGAATGTTGTGGCTGGATGAGGCAATTCCCGTCATGGTGCACTTGATCGCAGAGATTACCGGGTCGCCCAAGAATGGGGTCGACCCATCGAGTATTTCCAAGGAAAGGAGAACGATAAAAAGCTGTTCACGCAGTTGGTCAAGCACTATGACTTGGAGAAGCATGGCTGTGCTTACCACACAAGCAGAATCAATGATAAGGCAATGCTCACCGAAACCAAGATACTTTCCCGCAAAGTGGTATGGGGTGGATGACCCAATCAGTGTAATTCGGGAATTGTGGCATGTGCCGAACAATGTGCGGCTGGAGTGCAGATGAATTGGTCGTTGTTTCTACTGAATCAGTTGACAGAGGATGCCATGGTGGTTCAAGCAGGTAAGGGCTTGTTCAAATATAGTTGGCTTCTACTATTGATTGCATTCGTGGCCTGGAAGGAGTCTGACGCGTACCAGGGTATCGATATTGATGTTGTGAAAGAATGTAACGACGCGCGTTATCAAAACCTGTGGTTTGTCTGAGAACAAGAGTAGAATAGGGAATGTGTGTTTTTGTTCTGGTTATACTGGGAGATGCTCTGTATAGCTGGGACGAAGGTGCCCCAATTGTCCGAAGAAACCACAACACATTTTAAGCCGGTCATGGTGTTTGCAATTAGACCGCAAGCAATTTATGTACAAGCCCGTTGTGACCCAAATAGGAAATGGTTGTTGACACCATATAAGGTGACGATGGTGGAGTTGGAGGCTATCGTGAATGACTGGCCAGAGGAGTGGCGCGAAACCACAAGGTTGGCAGAGATTAAGGTTGGCGACCCGTCGAAAGGCCCAGATGATCGACTATCAGCACAGGATTAGCAGAGTCATCATGACTCAGATCAAGAATCCACCAAGATGTCAGCGGTCGATGACCGTGATCTAGAAGAAGGAAGGATATGAGATGCGTCATGAATATGGTATGATCAGCGGGGCTTCTCCAATCATAGAGGGTCAGTAGGGTCGCCTCATAACGGTGGTCACCAATGTGGTGAATACGGCTGCTCGGGTCATGACTACGACAGCAGATCAAGGTTTCCATGAGGTTAGCGCATGCCTGGATTCCCTTCATGACATCGTGTCCGGAAAGGCACTGGAAGAAGCATCGACGTAGCCAGTTGGCACAATCAGCACTGAGTCGTGAGTCTGGAATGTGCAGATTCCCCCAACTGTGATTGTGACCGACAATGAGGCTGTGAAGGCCTTGCTGCAGCAGTTAAAGAAAGTGACCATAAACATTAATGCACTGCCAGCACAAGGGTTAGAAACTATACAGACGGTTATCAACTGAGAGATGGTGGAAAGAATGCACGAGATTAGTGGTAAGTATCTGTGGTTGTAGGAGAGTGACGCAGCTGCGAAGGAAGCCATCGTAGAGTTAACAAGAAAGGATGCTATAGCGCGGTAGGCTGTGGATGAGCTAGAAGAGGACATGAAGCAAGAATGAGCTAAGAAGGCTCCAGTGATCAAAGAACTGAAAAAAGAATAGGACCACCTCATTGTTGAGAAGGCCCATATGTGGGATGAAAGTGTGCAGATAGAGACGATTGTTGCTAAGGCTTATCACCATGTGTCAGAGCCCACTGGAGGGTTGGATGTGATTCAACACATGCAACACCTTGGGGCTACCATCACTCGACTGCAGCAGGAAAATAGGGAGTTGACAACCATGGTGAATCCTGGTACACCTCAGGTAGAAGTGGATGAATGCAGACGGGATATTGAGGAGGTAACAATGTAGATGGCAGAGCTGGAAATGGTGGCAACGAAACTCACAGCCGACACAATGCAATTTTGGATAGCATTATTCAGGGTGAGCATGGTGAACAATTGACCAAGCTTCGGTAGGAGGTGGAAGGACAAGTGGCGACACTCAAAACAACGATGTGCATGATGCCACCAATAGAACAAGTCACCATGTCAGCAGAATTGAAAGCGTTGTAGCAGCGTGTTACCAAGGCTGACGAGCGACAGAAGAAGCGCACTGTGCAGCTGGAGGAGTTCTAGGATGTTGGTGGTCAATTCATGACAAAAGCTAGTGATGTCCTCCAGGAAATATAAGAGGGTCATCAACAAGTTGGGGCGAAGCTAACTGAGCATCCCTCCATCCAAGATGTGATCATCAGTCAGACGGTGGCTATGGCAGCAAAGGAATAGCTAACGACAGTCGAGGAGTAGTATGAGGATTCTCATGTCAAGACCACCGAGTACATCATGTCCAGTTGACATGGCTTGGGGGCAAGCCACAAGAATGTGTTGGGGGCCTGTTGGCAGGTGGTTTGGTAAGGTAGAATCTTAACATCGCTAATGTCACGACAAGTCAGAGGATATCGTGAAAGGTGGAGAGCTGGGCATAAAGAAGATTATTTTATGCATTTTTGGGTCAATTGTACCAAATTTTGCGGGTTTTGGTTCATTTGGACCATATATTATGTATTTTGAGTCATTGTACTGCAATGTGTGGGTTTTGGGTCATTTGTTCAAAGTGCCAGTTAGGAAGTTGTTAGTAAGTGGACAAGCATTGTAAAGGCGGAATCCTATATATAGACATAAGTTGTAAGTGGCGAGGCATATTAGTATGGATGTTAGATGTGTGCATCTTTGAGTCTGTATCTGAGTTCAAGAGCTACTGGTGAGATCTGTGTTTTTTCAGAGATATTGTATCAGGGTTTTTGCTGAAGAAATATGACATGACAAAACTATTTGGTGGAATTTCCTGTGTATCTTTTATGATAATGCATGTTGTGATTCATGAATGATGCTATGTTTTCTTACTGCAACTAATGCTTTACTATTATACTTGTCACGATGAATGTTTATGTTTAATGATGCTATGGATACAACATTTACGAAGTTAAATGCATAGATTTACTTCTGAATGTCGCAATAAGATTAAGTGATTGGTGCCGCAAACATCCTCCTTCATTCAACAGAAAAATGGTTCTGTCCACTCTCCCTTGAATGCCTCGGGTGAGACCTCATCTGCTCCGTAGGTGTTGTTGGATGGGGTAAAACCCGTCTGGGCCGGTGCTCAGGGAGATCGTGATGGGACGGTGTCGACAGTGATGGGAACCCCTGTCGACTGGGTTTGAGTCAAAAAATCTAGACCCATACAAAATCTCATGATTGCAGAAAGGACACCATGTGAAGGTGACCAGAAAGTGCCTCATTAACTTCAAGGTCAGAAAACTTGAAGACAGTGTGCTGTACAACTTAATCCCAATGGATCCATGTCATTTTTTGTTAGGGAGACCATAGAAATATGATCAGAAGATGATCTATGATTATCAAGCCGACATAGTCACAGTGTGGAAAAATGGCGTGCAAAGGACTCTTAAGCCAAATCCGGAGGAGCTAGCCGACTGTAAGCAAGGCGAGAGCAACTTTTGGGAGAACTGAGTGCTGATGTGTTCAGCGAAAAAATTCCCCGTGGAGGAGGAAAAGATGACAGGATGTTTTTCTATGATTCTGAAAGGACTATGTGTCGAGAAAACGACAATGGAAAAGATTCTGGTCAAACTCGGAAAGATGCTAAACAAGTTTTAGAGCATAGTAGTCAATGAGACACTGACGGGATTGCCATTAACAAGAAGCATATCCCATCAGATCGACTTGATACCATGGTCGAGTCTTCCAATCCAAGAACCACATAGGATGAGTCCGAAAAAAGGTCAGGAACTCAATTGACAGGTCCATGAGTTGTTGGACAGGGGAATAATCAGAGAAAGTCTAATCCCATGCATGGTACCAGCAGTGTTAGCGCCGAAGAAAGGTGGAGAATGGAGGATGTGTACAGACTCTAGAGCCATTAACAAGATCACGATCAAGTACCGATTTCCATTTTCGAGGATGGACAACTTAATGGATTGCTTGAGTGGACCAAAGTACTTCACGAATATAGACCTAAAGAGCGGTTATCACCAGATTCAGGTTAGAGAAGGAGATGAATGGAAAACAACATTCAAGACAAAGGAACGGTTGTATGAGTGGTTAGTCATGCTATTCATATTCACTAATCGACCCAATACATTCATGTGGTTTATGAATGAAGTATTGAAACCATTCTTGGGTAAGTTTTCCATAGTGTACCTAGACGACATCCTGATATTTAGTTGAACCAAAATAGAGCACTTGGGACACATTCGACAAGTATTGCAAAAGTTGCAGGAAGAGAAGCTGATGGTAAACCTGCAAATGTGTTTCTTCATGAAGGAAGAACTGGTGTACTTGGGATATTTAATTTCAGGAAAAGGGTTGGTGATAGACCTAGAAAAGGTGAGGGCAATATTGGATTGGATGAAACCGATAAGTACAACTAGAGTAAGGAGTTTCTATGGACTTGCGAGTTTGTACAAAAAGTTCATCTGGGGATTCAGTCGGATTTGTGCACCTTTGACAGAGTGCATGAGAAAAGGGGAGTTCAAGTGGACGGAAGCAACCCAACAAGCATTCGATAAGTTGAAGGAAAAGGTCGTTGAGAGCCCAGTATTAGCGCTCCCAGATTTTGACAAATTTTTCCAGGTCGATTGCGATGCGAGTGGAATGGAAATTGGAGCAATGTTGAGCTAGGAGGGCCAACCAATTGCATTCTTTAGTGAGAAATTGGATGATGCAATGTGGAAATATTCAGTCTATGACCAGAAATTCTATGCTATTGTTTAAGCATTGAAGAAGTGGAGGAGTAATTTGTTTCCCGAGGAATTTGTGTTATACAAATATCATCAAGCAATGACATATCTTAATACTTAGTTGAAGTTTAATTAGCGTCACATGAAATGGGTCGAATTCTTGCAAGGATATACTTTCATGTTGTGACATAAGTCGGGCAAGTTGAACAAGATTTCCAACACGCTAAGTCGAAGAGTTTCCTTGCTGAACACAATGACAGTTCAGGAAACAGGAATAGAGTTGGTGAAGGAAGAGTATGCGACCGACAAGGATTTTGTGAAAACATGTGAGGCTTCTCATGAAACGTGGAGTCTCGACAGGACTCCATACTTGGATTATTTTATCCAAGAGGGACACTTATTCAAGGGACAACAGTTGTTTATTCCCATAGGATCCATTACAGAGAACCTAATCCAAGAGTTACATATCGGTGGATTAGCAGGTCATTTCGGCATTGATAAGACCAGGGCATTGGTTGAATAAAATTATTATTGCCTAGGAATGACAACAGATGTTGGAAAGTGGGTTCGATAGTGTTGGTTTTTTCAGTTGGAAAAAGGGAGAATTTAGAATACGGGGTTGTATACACCATTACATGTTCCAGATAGCCCATGGGAGCACCTGAGCATGGATTTTTTGCTATGATTGTCAAATATGAAGCAAGGAAGTGACTCAATCTTTGTTGTAGTCGACAGATTTTCGAGATGGGACACTTTATTCCATGTCAGAAGACAAGTGACACCACAGGCATTGTTGTACTATTATTCAAGGAAGTAGTCATATTGCATGGGTTTCCAAAGAGTATCACATCAAACAGGGATACCAAGTTTATGGGACATTTTTGGAGAACCCTATGAAAGAAATTGGACACAAGGTTGCAGTTTAGCTCGGCATATCATCCATAGATAGACGGACAAACCGAGGTGGTGAATATAGGTTCAGGAAACCTTATAAGGTGCTTGATGACTGAAAGACCCAAGTAGTGGGAGCACGTGTTGGCACAAGAAGAGTTTGCATAAAATAATTTTGTGAATCAGTCGATAAGGTTGAGCCCATTTTAGATTGTTCAGGGAAGAATCCCACATGGACTGGTGGATTTGGTCGAGTTATTGACAGAAACCAGGAAAACCGCGGATGCAGAATAATTCGCAAAGCATATGAAAGAAGTGCATGAAGATGTGTGTTATCTCCTCAAATAATCATAGACAAGTTGATTTTTCTAGGTGATAGGAAGTCTTTCAAATTTTCCTTCTGTAATAAAGTTTAAAACAACATTGAATATCAATTTTTCTTCAAAAAATAATTTTCAGGTTTTATTGGCTTAGGTGGGCATGGCAATTGTTCATTAGCAACCGAAAACCCAGCTTTTGGTAGCTTACAGCATAAAGACAAGATCCTTCAAGCTACGAAAAGGAAAGGCGGTTCCAATGTTTTTGGTAGCTCATCTGCTTAAAGGCAAAACTATCTCAGCTACCAAAAGTGGGTTGGTTTCAAAAAGGTTAAAAGGTCAAATCAAAAGTCCAATCTCAAGTTCGAAGCAGATTCATTTTTCCCTTAACTACCGAAAAGGGTCACTGCCAGTGAAGACATGATCTCCTCGAATAAAACCTGCTATAATGATGATCGTAACCTAACTGATTGAACCTTACATCTCTCATATCTACCTAAATTCAGAATGTTGTACATGTAGAATTGATAGGTCATTAAACCCTCATGATTAGCCTTTCCATTTCCATCCCTCGAAGTCAGGTTCTTTAACCGAGACATCCTTCACTCTTACCTGTCATCGAGCTCACCTTTTCCCTAAATTCATGTCGTTTTTTCTCTCAAGCTCGATTTTTTAACAACAGGTGTCAAGAACTAGTTTACATATGAAGAAAGGAGGAGGAGTGGTCCTCAGGAAAGAGCTAGAAGACATCTATTACTTGGAATATCACCCCGAGGTATGTCAACTCTTTAAAGATGCAGGTTGTTATAGATTATGTGAAAAATTATAGGGATCGCATCAGTAAATAGCATAAGCGTTTGCTCTCACATTTGATGGCACAAAGGCAGTGATTGGCAAGGAAGAATTCTAAGTATATGAAGATCTCATTGTTGAAGTGACAGAAATTCCAAGGAATAAAGAAAATTGGTTCAAGACTACTGTTACAAAATATTTTGAATTCAGATCCTATCCAAAACCAGAGCACAAAAGTCTTGTATGGAAGAAGGATATTCCTATGCCTTATCTTGAGGATAAATGGCAGCCTCTGTTGAAGTAAATTCTTGTCTACATAACCCATGAGGGTAGATACAATAGAGTGTTGATCTGTCATTTTAAATTGATGAATCATTTCACTGGTAGGAACCCCTTGAATCTGCCTTTTTATATTTACAAAAGCTTGACTAAGATGGCTCATCAAATAAGATCCAAGCCAACAAAAACCGCAATTAGATTATCGCATCATGGCTTGATCAAGCTCATAGTTTCTAAGTTGCTGCAAAGGAGAAACATGAACTGGGCATACTTCCTTTTCTGGAATGAATTCGAAACTGAGTTACAACCAGAGGATGGAAGGAAGTCTTCCACTCCCAGAAGTGGAAAAAGGAAGAGGAGAGCCATCTCTCCAGTTGCAGTTGATCACTTTTCCTCAGCTCTTAAACTCAAAAGGCTAACAAGAAGCTATAGTTCAGTAAAAAGATAGAGAAAGAAGAAGTTTTTTCACAAAGCAAGAATGTCCTCAACCTACCTTACACAGATTCTGAAGATGAGGAAAAGCAAGAAGCTGCAACACGATATGAAATTTTGCCTCCACCTACACCTAGGGAAGAGCCATATCAACATGTTGCTGAAGCATCAACCAGCAAATCAAAGAAGTCCTCATCTCAGAAGATAAATCAACTTCTAAGATAGGTATATGAGATCGAAATACTTCAAAGGGTGATCAAGAAAAAGAATGAAAGGTCGACTGAAAGAAATAATGAATTGTATGTCTCTTTTCAAGGGTTAACCAAAAAGCATAACAAGTTGAAAGGGAGAAATATAAGGTTGATAAGAGATAATATCAAATTGAGTATAAGGGTCAAGCTTTCTGAGAAATAAGAAAATGATTCCAAAACCCCAGCCTAAGGCACACTCAGAACTTGACACCCTAGCAGCAGCGGTTAGCCATTTTGCTGACATTTTGGATTTTGCCCAGTATGAAGAAAATTCCAAACAACAAAATGATGAGTAAGAGAAGTCAGAAAACACATTTTTTTCAAAATTTTGCAGGCTAGATCAAACAGAGTTTTTCGGTGGCTTAGGCGGACATAGTGAATTGTTCTTTATCTACCAAAAAATCCAGTTTTCGGCATCTTACCGCATACAGATAGAACTTTTCTAGTTACCGAAAGGAAAGACAAGTTTCAGACACTTCATAAAAAGTCTCGGTGGCTTAGGCGAACATGCTAAATTGTTCATTAGCCACTGAAAAGAAGAGATTTCGGTAGCTAACAAAATTAAAATCCAGCCTCTCTAGCTATCGAAACTACAAAATAATGCAAAAAGATGTTGTTTTGCACAAGATCTTATTTTTGTTGATCCAAATACTTCGAGGATGTTTTCTAATGCTAGATGAAAGTAAAAGGCATCATGATCAAAATTCTGTTCCAAATTTAAAGAGCGCCAGCAAGGAGAAGCTTCTCATCTATTTTTGGGGAAAAGAATGACCTATTGTGCCAAGGTGGCATTTTCGACCTCGCTCACTAGCCATTGAGGGCCTTCTACAACTGTAAAATAAATAAAGACTAGAAAGATGGAGACTGCCCTCTTTTATAGGATCCATTCCTATTTTTCATGAAACTGTTTTTTATTATCTATTTTTAGCAAATTCGATCCAATATTTCAGGATCTTGAACCATTTTTTAAAGGCTATAAAGCCTATGACTTATGTATAACAGAAGGTTCGACTTTGGAGACTTTTTCATACCTGTACTATCAGACTTCTTATTGCATCTTCGTAACACAAGCTTCTTTTGCCATTTATGTTTAGATTTCCTTTTCTATCTTTCTGTACTTGCACTGGAGTGTTTATTTCATGTTTGTTCTATTTGTCTAATGCCAGATAGGTGTCATCTTATATTTGTATTGATGAATTGGATATCAAGTATCATTTACCCATTGTGATTAGCCATTCATATATGCGTTTTGTATGAGTCTTCTAGCATAATAGGAATTCTACACACATCTACCTTTTATAAACTCTCTGAACAGCATTGGTTAAAAGCCTTGTCTATCTGAGTATGTCTATGCATGTTTTGAGTGAGTGAGTTTCGATTAAGTCATCCAACTTGATACATTTTACAAATCATTGAGAAAATAGGTAAGTTACAAGGCTCCTTTGACCTACAGCCTAGAAGGACTCCTGGAGTCATAAAAAATTGGCATCGTTGCCAAGGAGAGGAGATTGAAGCTTAGCTTCCTTAGGAAATGACACAGATCCAACTTTGATGATAGACAAAGTGTGGACATTATCCTAGCTGTAATCATCTATCTGGCAACTCCATTGGAACAAAGTGGCTTCGAGAAGACCAAGTACCGGAGAAAATCCTCAAAGGCTACCAGTGACACGTATTTCAGATCCTGAACAGATTATAAGGAGAGGAAGAGCTTCACAAAGAGAGATTTCCATATCTACAAGGGGAACCACATCAGGTACTTCCAGAGGTACTTCTTTTGTTTTATCAAGTAAGCCCACCTTTAAATCTTCTTCCACTGAAGCATCTAGTTCTCAGAAAAATATAAGTGAATCAGAAAATTTCAAAGTTGAGGAATCTTCAACCACTTATGCTATTGTAGATCCGATTTCTAAACATATTGTCCAAACTGAATTAGGAAAAGAAGTCCTAGAGCCTATCAAATAAGAGAAATTTTTCTCTTTCCTGAACCCCTTACAAACTGAGCTTGAAGAAAATGTTTCACATATTCATACCAATTTTCCTGCCATCGAAAATATTTTGCAAGATCTTTTAGATAAACGTGAAGAAAAGTTGGCCTTATTACTTGGACAATTCTACCAGGTTTCCTGTTTTCCCAATCGGCCATCAAATCTTTTCACTTCAATTCTTGGCAACTCCACTGGGGTAAACGTATCACCTTTACCACCACCTATACCTCCTTAGGTACCACCCAAACCATCAACATCTTCTTCTACCTTTTCCATACCCATATCCACTATGGCTGTCCCTCTGACTAAGATGGAAAAGATCCTTGCTTCCAGATATGTCCCTCTAAATTTTCCTAACCCCCTTTCCGCTATGCCTACTGGAGATTACCAAAAATACATGCCTAAGTTTACTAGAGAGGGAGACTTTACAGCTGAAGAAAATTTAGAGGCATTCTACAGTTATGCTGAGAACATAAATATTGAGAATGAGGATGTATGGACCAGGTTTTTTGTGCAGAGTTTAGATGATCAAGCTAGGAAGTGGTTCAAAGAGTTACCTGCTGGTTCAGTAGCTGACATTGAAGCTCTAGATGACTTATTTTTGAATCATTGGGGAGAAAGAAGATATCATCTCTATTACCTCACAGAATTTGGTAATTTGAAGAGAGAAAATGACGAGTCTGTTTCAATTTTCACAAAGAGATTTAATAAAATGTTTGGCAAAATCCCTGCTGAGATCAAACCTACAGATACTTTAGCCAGAATCACTTCTGCAAATGCTTTTGATCTTGATTTTTGTCTTCATCTCAGAGAAAGAAAATATGCTTCTTTATCACTCATTCAAGATGCTGCTTTTGAAGTTGATTCTAATATTGTTGCATCTCATATACTTAAGGGAAAAATGGATAGAAAGAAACAAACTATAGACCCTTCTTCTTCATCAGAAACAAAAATGGAAAAAATTGCAAAGATGTTGGACAGCTTAGCATCTGAAATGTCTAAATTGAAAATTCAAGGCCAACAACCTGCAAGAGGTAAAGGACCAAATGATTTTGTTCCTAGAAACCCTAATACTTTCCCTTATAGAAGAAATAACCCACAAGCTCAGATCCTCCAAAGGGATAAGAATCTAGTTGAAGAACAAAGAATCATAGCTCCTTTTCAGCATGCTGTATTGGAAGAGGAACAAGAGCTTACTCAGGGATTAGGAGAAGAAGAAGACAATATCAATTGCATGGAAGAGGAAGTTGACCTCTCTTTTCTAACACAATCAGATTATGAGGAAGCCCTCATAAATGAACAGATCAATGAAGAATCCCTATATCAGGAAGATGATCAAGGAGGCTATAATTTGAGGTCCAGAACTGCTGCTAAAAAATCTTTGATCATTTCTCCCGAAAAGAAGAATCCTATCCTTACAAAGCAGTCTATTTCTCCTGCAAAAAAGATTGCTACTCCTGCAAAATAAATTACTGCTCCTACAAAATAGATCGTTGCTCCTGCAAAACATCATCAAAGGCCATTGCAACCTTCAGTTCATGATCAAATTCAGCTTAAATCTCCATCAGAAGAGGTAAGAATTTATGATAAAATGTCTTACTCTTTCAATCTTGAAGTATAAATTCAGAAACTAAAAATCCCTTTTCCATAGATAGGGCTTATGAAGAATGATTCCTTCAAGTCATCTATATTGAAATCCCTTCAAACAAAGGCTCCTGTAGATGCTGACTTTGTAAATCTGCAAGATGATAAGCCTTCAGTAACCCTAGGTCCTATGGTTGAAGAATTGGATGAGTCTTGTCCACCCTTCTATATATCCATGAACATACATGACAAGATACTTCACAATTGCTTTCTAGACTCCGGAGCATCCCATAACCTTATGCCAAAAGTAGTGATGGATGAACTTGGGCTTAACATCACAAAACCCTACCATGATCTTTTCTCTTTTGACTCTAGGAAAGTCAAATGCCTAGGCCTCATCAAAGACCTTGTCATAAACCTCTCCCAGCTACCTTCAAAAAGCATAGTGATGGATGTAGTGGTTTCTGATATCCCACCAAAGTTTGGCCTCCTCTTGTCTTGTTCATGGAGTAAAAGGCTAGGAGGTACTATACAGATGGATATTGCTTATGCCACAATGCCAATGTTTGGAGGTGAAACTAAAAGACTCTATAGAGAAAATCAGCTTGCCTACATCATCAACAACAAAAAGAATTCTATAAATCATCCCATCTTTGCATTGGATACAGACTTTGGGTCATGTATTCTACAAATAGATGATTCTCAGCCAACACTGTTTCATCTCACAAAGCCTACTTGTCAGAAATCTGAAGAAGTAACCACCTCTGTTTGGAGCATATTTTTTTCGGTGCTAGTTCTCAAGCCTCAGTAGGTGCAGGTGTATTTTTGATCTCTCCTTCAAAAGAGACTATGCATTTGTCTTATATACTAGATTTAAAGACTACTAACAATATAGCAGAGTATGAGGATTTTCTGTTGGGAGTAAAGGATTCCAAAGAAATGGGCATCATGTGCCTAAAAATATTCGGAGATGCAGAGATCATCATACAACAAGCGAACAACAATTTTCAAGCAAAGAATGTTAGGCTAAAAGCATACAGAGATGAGGTATGGAAACTTAGAGATTCTTTTATGATTTTAGACATTTCTTATATACCTAGAGCTATGAACCACCTAGTTGATTCCCTTGCTATCTCTGCCAGTATGTTCATTCCTCCTATGCCTCCTCAATTAAACTATGAAATCCAAGTCAAGTATAGGCCATCCTTACCTGATAATGTCAAATTTTGGAAAGTCTTTGAAGATGATGATGAACTTAGTAGATTTCTTTAGGTTGTTGATGAATTTTCCGATATGCATATTGACGAAGAAAATCTAAATGTAGAGGAATTCCAAAAGTCTAAATTGAAAGGGAAAATGGGTCAACATGATATTGTCCAATTGCCAAGCAATCATATACCTCAAGGTGTAGTACCTCTTGAGAAGCTTTTTGACCATAATGATGTCCCCTTCAAACCTGTGAAAAAAGGGAAACACCCTGCTGTTCAAGAGCATAATATAAGCAGTCAAACTCATCCTAAATTTATAAATTTGTCTACTGAGTTGACTACTGATCAGAGGTCAGAATATTGCAGTCTTATGAAAGAATTTTGCTGATGCATTCACTTGGAAATACAGTGATCTGAAAACCTATGATGAAGATATCATTCAACACAGAATTCCTCTGGAGAAGGACACCATCCCTTTCAAACAGAAATTAAGATCTATCAGTCCTCTCTTGTTACTTGTGATTGAGAAATAAATCAAAAATCTCCGTGATGCTAAAATCATACTTCCCCTGAGATATTCTAAATAAATTGCAAATTTCGTAATAGTGAGGAAGAAAAATGGTGAGGTCAGGTTATGTGTTGATTTTAGAAACTTGAATAAATGCTCCAAGAAAGACAACTACCACTTGCCCGAGATAGAGCATCTGTTGCAAAGAGTTTTAGGAGCTAGTGTTATGTCATTTCTAGATGGTTATTTTGGCTATAACCAGGTTTCTGTACACCCCGATCATCAAGAAAAGACAACTTTTACCACTCCCTGGGGTACCTTCATGTATGCCAAGATGACATTTGGGCTGATGAATGTCGGGGCTACTTTTCAGAGGGCCATGGATATAGCTTTCGTGGGATTAAAAGACAAGTTTGTCCTCATATATCTCGATGATATCACTGTATACTCAAACAATTATCAAGAACATTTGCAGCAACTAAAAAAGGATTTTCTTGAAATGTATACAGTTTGGAATATCTCTAGACTCTAAGAAGTCTCAGTTTGCTCTCAGGGAAGGCAAACTCCTAGGTCACATAGTTTTAGCAGAGGGTGTAAAGATTGATCCAGTTCGGATTGAAGCAATTCAGAAACTGTCCATAACAAGGTCAAAGAAAGACATCCAGTCATTCCTTGGTAAAATTAACTTTGTGGGAAGATTTATTCCAAATTTTTATGAGTTAGTGAAACACATAACTTCCATGTTGAGGAAGGAATATGAAATTAAATGGACAGACAATGTAAGAAACTCTTTTGAAGCTATCAAGCAATCTATCATGGAAGCACCTACTTTAATTAGTCCAGATCTCACCAGAAGCTTCTATATTTTATCTTTTGCTTCTTATGATACAGTGGCAATAGTCTTGTTGCAGAAAGATCATGAAGGTCTTGATCACCCAATCGCCTTCTTCAGCAAAACATTGAGGGAAGCTGAAATAAAATATGATCCTATAGAAAAACAAGCTTATGCTCTGATTAAGTCATTGAAGGAATTCAAAATTTATATCCTACATACAAAGGTTATTGCCTATGTTTCTTCAGCTTCTGTGAAATATGTTTTAACTCAACCCGACATTGATGGCAAGAGAGAAAAATGGATCGCTAATCTTATTGAATTTGATATAGAAGTGAAGCCCACCAAGCTAGTAGAAGGTAAAGGTTTAGCTAAGATTACGGCTGAAGAAAATTGTGAACTACTTGACATAAATTTCATCAGGATAAGTTCAGAAAATTTGTAGATACAAGTAGCAGCAGAAGAGCAACATGAAAATCAGCAAGTGGCTGAGAATTTTTTTTTGTGCGAGTGGTATTCAGGTATTATTCAGTTTTTTCAAAATTTAGAAGTTCCTTCTGAACTTAGCACAACTCAAGCACGAGCTCTTATGCTTAAATCTATTAAATTTTGCATACGTAACAATCTGCTTTATTGGAAAGATCCTTTTGGTTTTTTGTTGAGATGTCTAGATTAGGAAGAGTCAGTTCAATTCATGCAGCATTTTCATTCAAGTGTTTGTGGAGGCCATCATTACTAGAAAACTACAACACATGAGATTCTAAGGGATGGATACTATTGGCATGTTCTTTTGATGTATACACCTTTGTAAAGTCTTGTGACAAATGCCAAAGATTCTCAGGAAAACAGTAGCTTAAATCTTTGCCTCTGAAACCTATCATAGTTAACGGTCCCTTCCAACAATGGGGCCTAGATTTTATAGGTGAGATTAATCCTTCATCTAGTGGGAAGCATAGATGGATCCTAGTAGCCATTGATTATTTTACCAAGTGGATAGAGGAAATTCCAACAAGAAAAGCAAATCATCAAGTCATCATGAAATTTATTTATGAAAACATTTTTATCAGATTTGGTTGCCCAAAAATACTAGTAACTGATAATGCACCAGCTTTTAAAGATAAGGCCTTGGTTGACATGTGTGAATCAATGGGCATTCAATTGGTACACTCTACTCCCTACTACCCTCAAGGAAATGGCCTTGCTGAGTCATCTAATAAGAGTCTAGTCAGATTCATCAGAAAGCTATTGAAAGAAAATCAGAAGAGATGTGATTCTAAACTAAAGTTTTCTCTTTGGGCTGATAGAGTGACCAATAAACAATCGATCGAGACTTTCCTTTTAAATTGGTTTATGGTACTGATTCCATTTTCCCAATTCAGTTAGTTCTGCTAGTAGCTAAGTTCCTTTAGGAGGAACAGGATGAACCAAATGACATGGTGAGAAGAATGCTCGACTTGGTTGAATTGCAGCAGACTAGAGAACAACTAGTGGAAAAGTCTGAAGCTCACCAGAAGAGGATCAAAAATGCTTTTGACAAGAAGGAAAAGGTGGAAAGTTTTCAGGTTGGAGACTGGGTTCTGAAATGGGATGCCCCTAGGAAAGACAAGGGCAAGCATGGTAAATTTGATTCTCTATGGACAGGTCCTTTTGTGATAACTCAAGTGCAGCAGAACAACACTTTCAAACTACAAAGTATGGAAGGTGAAGAAATGTTTCGTGGCCTAGTCAATGGGCGATTTTTGAAAATCTATTTCATCTAAGGCTTCAAATCCTTTTTCATTGTAAATATCATTTTTGTTTTTGCAAAATAACTCCATGCCCAATGGAACACTAGAAGATAGGTTTTTGTTTTACAGGAAAGGAATTTGATCTATATGGTTCTTGGAACCTCACAGGAAGGTTTCCATCCCCGAGAAGGATACAGGTGTTATCTCCTCAAATAATCATAGACAAGTTGATTTTTCTAGGTGATAGGAAGTCTTTCGAATTTTCATTCTGTAATAAAGTTTGAAACAACATTGAATATCAGTTTTTCTTCAAAAAAGAATTTTCAGGTTTCGGTGGCTTAGGTGGGCATGGCAATTGTTCATTAGCCATCGAAAACCCATCTTTCGGAAGCTTACAGCATAAAGACAAGATCCTTCAAGCTACCGAAAGGAAAGGTAGTTCAAATGTTTTCAGCAGCTGATCTGCTTAAAGGAGAAACTATCTCAGCTACCAAAAGTGGGTCAGTTTCAAAAAGGTTAAAAGGTCAAATCAAAAGTCCAGTCTCAAGTTCAAAGCAGATTGATTTTTCCCTTAACTGCTGAAAAGGGTTACTTCCACCGAAGACACAATCATCTCTAATAAAACCTATTGCAATGATGATCGCACACTAATTGATTGAACCTTATATCTCTCATATCTACCTAAATTTGAAAAGTGGTACATGCAGAATTGACAGGACATTAAACCCTCATGATTAGCCTTTCCATTTCCATCCCTCGAAGTTAGGTTCTTTAACCAAGACATCCTTCACTCTTACCTATCGTCGAGCTCACCTTTTCCCCAAATTCACATCGTTTTTTCTCTCATGCTCGATTTTTTAATAGCAGGTGTCAAGAAATAGTTTACAGATGAAAAAAGGAGGAGGAGTGATCCTTAGGAAAGAGCTAGATGACATCTGTTACCTGGAATCTCACCCCGAGGTATGTCAAACTCTTTAAAGATGCAGGTTGTTATAGATTATGTGAAAAATTATAGGGATCACATCAGCAAATAGCATAAGCGTTTGCTCTCACATTTGATGGCACAAAGGCAGTGATTGACAAGGAAGAATTCCAGGTAGATGAAGATCTCATCGCTGAAGTGACAGAACTTCCAAGGACTAGAGAAAATTGGTTCAAGAATACTGTTACAAAAGATTTTGACTTCAAATCCTATCTGAAACCAGAGCACAAAAGTCTTGTATGGAAGAAGGATATTCCTGTCTTATCTTGAGGAGAAATGACAGCCTCTATTGAAGTCAATTCTTGTCTACATAACCTATGAGGGTAGATACAATAGGGTGTTGATCTATCATTTTAAAATGATGAATCATTTCACTAGAAGGAACCCCTTGAATCTCCCTTTTTATCTTTACATAAGCCTGACTAAGATGGCTCATCAAGTCAGAGCCAAGCCAACCAAAATCGCAAGCAGATTATCGCATCATGGCTTGATCAAGCTCATAGTTTATGAGTTGCTGCAAAGGAGAAACATGAACTGGGCATACTTCCTTTTTTGGAATGAATTCAAAACTGAGTTACAGCCAGAGAATGAAAGGAAGTATTCCACTCCTAGAAGTGGAAAAAGGAAGAGGAGAGCCATCTCTCCAATTGCAGTTGATCACTTTTCCTCAGCTCTTAAAACTCATAAGGCTAAAAAGAATCTAGAGTCCAGTAAAAAGATAGAGAAGGAAGAAGCTTTTTCACAAAGCAAGAATGTGCTCAACCTACCTTACAAAGATTCTAAAGATGAGGAACAGCAAGAAGCTGCAACACGATAGGAAATTTTGCCTCCACCTACACCTAGGGAAGAGCTAGATCAACATGTTGCTGAAGCATCAACCAACAAATCAAAGAAGTCCTCATCTCAGAAGATAAATCAACTTCTAAGACAGGTATATGAGCTCGAAATACTTCACAGGGTGATCAAGAAAAAGAATCAAAGGTTGAATGAAAAAAATAATGAATTGTATGTCTCCTTTCAAGGGTTGACCAAAAAGCATAACAAGTTGAAAGGGAGAAATATAAGATTGATAAGAGATAATATCAAATTTAGTAGAAGGGTAAAGCTTTTGAGAAATAAGAAGATGATTCCAAAACCCCAGCCTAAGGCATACTTAGACCTTGACACCCTAGCAACAGTGGCCAGCAATTTTGCTGACATTCTGGATTTGGCCCAGTATGAAGAAAATTACAAACAAGAAAATGATGAGTAACAGAAGTCAGAAAACACATTTTTGTCAAAATTTTGTAGGCTAGATCAAATAGAGTTTTTCGGTGGCTTAGGCAAACATAGTGAATTTTTCATTAGCTACCAAAAAATCACATTTTCGACAGCTTACACCATAAAGATAGAACTTTTCTAGTTATCGAAAGGAAAGACAAGTTTTAGACACTTCAGAGAAAGTCTCGGTGGCTTAGGTGAACATGCTGAATTGTTCATTAGCCACCGAAAAGAAGAGCTTTCAGTAGCTAACAAAATTAAAATCCATCCTCTCTAGCTACCAAAACTACAAAATAATGCAGAAAGCTGTTGTTTTGCACAAGATCTAATTTTTGTTGATTAAAATACTTCGAGGATGTTTTCTAATGCTAGATGAAAGTTAAAGGCATCATAATCAAAATTTTGTTGTAGATTTAAAGGGCGCCAGCAAGGAGAAGCTTCTCATATATTTTTGGTGAAAATAATGACCTATTGTGCCAAGGTGGCATTTTCGACCTCTCACCAGCCATTGAGGGCCTGCTAAAGCTGTCAAAGAAATAAAGACTAGAAAGATGGAGACTGCCCTCTTTTATAGGATCCATTCCTATTTTTCATGAAATTGTTTTTGATTATCTATTTTTAGCAAATTCGATCCAATTTTTCAGGATCTTGGACCATTTTGTAAAGGCTATAAAGCCTGTGACTTATGTATAACAGAAGGTTCGACTTTGGAGACTTATTCATACCTGTACTATTAGAATTCTTATTGCATCTTGGTAATACAAGCTTCTTTTGTTATTTATGTTCAAATTTCCTTTTCTATCTTTCTGTACTTGCACACTGGAGTGTTTATTTCATGTTTGTTCTATTTGTCTAATGCCAGATAGTTGTCATCCTATCTTTGTATTGATGAATTGGATATCAAGTATCATTTACCCATTGTGATTAAGCATTCATATATGCTTTTTGTATGTGGCTGCTAGCATAAATAGGAATTCTACACACATCTACCTTTTTATAACTCTCTGAATAGCAGTGGTTAAAAGCCTTGGCTATCTGAGTATGTCTATGCATGTTTTGAGTGAGTGAGTTTCGATTAAGTCATCCAACTTGATCCATTTTACAAATCATTCAGAAAATAGGTAAGTTACCAAGCTCCTTTGACCTACAGCCTAGAAGGACTCCTGGAGTGATAAGAATGTGTGAAAGCACATAGAAAAGAGTAATGTAGCATACAAGTTGAGAGCCGATAGGAAGAAGAGGCTACTGTCGTTCAGCGAAGGAGAATTAGTCTATGCACATTTGCGAAAGGAGAGATTTCTGATAGGAACATATAACAAGATGAAGCTAAAAAATATTGGACCATGTAAGATTCTGAAGAAGATTTCAAACAACACTTATGTGTTGGAGCTACCAAATGACTTTAGTGTTTCACGAACGTTCAATGTCTCAGATTTGTACAAGTTTGAAGAAGGTTCCAGTAGCAGAAGCATGGAGCTGTCGAACATCGATTGGACGGTGCAGATTCCATATTGACATAAGGAGGAAATGTCCGAAGTAATAGAGGAACGTGAAGTCGGGCATAGGCGCAGTTCACAAAGGAAAGAATACTTGGTGCGATGGAAGGATGATGAGTTGCGGGAGGCGACATGGATTTTCGGATAAGAGTTAAGGAGACTAGCGGAGCATTCAAATTCTTTTTTACCTGGGGAGTCTGATCAAGGAGCATCAGAGCCTAGGAAGAGCAGTCGAAGATGATCGACATGGAGAAGGCCGACCAAAGGGATCACCGACGACCACTGGTGTAGAAGAGCAGATTGGCTATTGAAGTCAATAAGTCGAGAAAAATCTATCGTGGTATGTCGACAGGAGAAGCAAGCCAAGACTTGACATATCAGAGATCGACAGAAGACAGGGTAGCAGTAGAGACATCGAGGGTCGACATGTGGGCCAACCACGACTCCGACAGGTTAGGGCATGAGCCATGTGAGGAGGAAGGGGCAGACCGACGAAGCCTAAGAGTGTGAAAGGAAGCCGACAGGTATGTCGAAGTTTGGTAGAAGGCAGTATGGTCGATACGTGACTGAATACTATAGCAGCATCAGAAGGATGCGCATAAGTCAAACATAGTACTTGGAAGTCATTCGGGGTTTCTAAGGAAGTTATTAGCAGTTATTGCATGTAGTTGGGATTGTGACAGATGTCAACACCGACAGAGATTGTGTATCATGATAGAGCCACCGATAGTTGCAGGTCTGCAGGATATGAGGAGATCGAGAGACAGAGGAAGCATGTCTCGGGGATCAGAGTGATCTCGGGGGAAGCAACATAGTAGAAGGCCAGAGAGTTGAGATCAGTGGGATCACTTGGCAGATTCGATAACTTGGAAGCAGAGCGAGCAAAGCTCAAGAGAAGTTTTGTAGATTGGATAGGAGAGTGACGCATCTACAGAGCGTAGGGAAGATCGAGCCATAGCTCAGAGTTCCACAATGACTAGGGGAGGTTGTCGGTCGACAAGCTGAGATAGCACATAGTTACTTTTGTATTGTAAAAGGCTAAGGCTGACAATAGTTAGTTATTTCCATTCCTTGCAGTTTGCATTGTAACCGCTTTAGTAGAATTAATATCAGCGAGATTCTAGCATCCTGTTTACATCTTGTCTATGTGAACACATGTGTTTGTGTGTAATTCTTAAGCAAGAACCTTTTCATAAGGTGCCTTGCATCAATGACACATTGTTCATTCAATACTGCTTTGGTTTGATTTATGATTCATTCAGACAGAGAGGCATATCATTTGTTGAACACTAGATTTGGTCAGATGGGTGTGTAGGGAAATTCAAATTAACATGCTCATTTTATTGGTTGAGTCTCCTTCAGAAAGTGACAAGAATCCGATACACCTGGAGCTTTTTTTAAACGGGGAATGGAAAGGGTGAACATGATGGCACAGGTGCATGTGTGAAATGAGCACTTTGGAGGTACCAGATGAGTCATGGTGCAACCCGACTCAAATGATCCACGGAAGTAGTTGATTGGTGCACACATCATTTGGGACATCAAGGTCACGAATAAGCAAGGCTGCTGTGTAGGTAATAAACTCCAAACTCAACTAATAAGCTAATAACATTCAATATCATCATTTCCAAAAGATGACATACTCGATAGGAATTTATATATGACAAATTTAATTCCATGCAGGTTCTTTTGGGATGTTTCCCTTGGTGATGTGAATAGATCCATGCCATTGTACTATGAGACCATACCTGGTACGAGGGAATTAAATTATGTTCGAAGTAAAGACATGGGTGACATATTTTCCATTGAAACGAGGAAGTATGCTTGTTTTTGCGATTTTTTAATTGATGCAAATGGATGCAGGATTCACACAAATAAAAAGCAGGTTGGTGGGACCGTATCAAGATGGAGACTTCACACATACCAAATTGGAGACATGGTTCTAATGGGACACTTTTTTGAAAGAGTGAAAAAACAGGGTGCTCATTTATTTACAAAGATTTTATGCCTAAATATATACCATGCCAATATAGTCATTTGGTGGTGGCAGCTCAAATACATCTAACAGAAATCAAGGTGAAGAGAGGTGAGCCAAAGAGATGGAAGATGACAGAATCTAACCATGATCGTATTATGGAGACTTGCATTCCTATAACCCATTGGCCAGATAAACGAGTTACATGTATGCCACTTGCATCATTGACATAGTTGTCATGTTGAATATTTTTTTGGATATTTTTGTGGAGGTTGTTTTATAAATGTATTTTTGTAGATGATTTAATGCCAAGATAAAAAAAAATACTAGATGGGAGGCTTTTGTGAAAATTGGGTCATGGTGCTCCAATGTGAATACACTTGAACGTATGGTCAGTGCACCATGAACTTCCTCCATAATAGTTTTATAGATATTTTATAGATTCTTTAAAAACAATATTAAAGATCTACTAGATAGTTGAATTGTAATGTGTAGACAATATAATGTAATTGTAAAATTTCAATTTTAAATTGTAATGTACATTTTAATTTTAAATTTTGATTTCAAATACAATTGTAATGTATTTGAGAATTTAAAATACATCTATACAATGTAAAATTGTAAAATTTAAATTTTATATTGTACAATGTATTCTAATTTTAAATTTTAATTTCAAATGCAAAATTATATACATTATAATCCATTCATTGTATTTCATCATCAATTACATTGTATTTCATTATCAATTATATAAAAATATTATCAAATACCAATGTATTGAAAAAGGGTTTCATTCAACAATAATCAATTAGTTTTCTTATTGAACATATCAAAGTTAGGACCAAATTTTTGTGTGTCTCCTCATTCAATTTATAAACAATATTGGCACTTGGTGCTACATGGAATATACCTACATTGGAAAATTTTGTAGTCTCACATTTCATATCATATGTTATATGTGATAGATGAAATGTAATTGAAATTGAACTTTTAAATTGCAACAACACATTGAATTTTGAATTGAAAATACACATTAAATTTGAAATTGTAATTGAATTGTAATGTGTAGACAACATAATGCAATTACAATTTAAATTTTTAATTTCAAATGTATTCTAATTTGAAATTTTGATTTCAAATACAATTGTAATGTAATTGAGAATTTAAAATACATCTATACAATGTAAAATTGTAAATTGTAAATTTTAAATTGTATAATGTATTCCAATTTTAAATTTTGATTTCAGATGCAATTGTAATGTAATTGAAATTGAACTTTTAAATTGCAACAACACATTGAATTTTCAATTGAAATTATACATTAAATTTTAAAATGTAATGGAATTGGAATGCGTAAATTGTAATTGAATTGTAATGTGTAGTCAACATAATGCAATTGTAATTTCAATTTTTTCTTTCAAATGTATTCTAATTTTAAATTTTGATTTCATTTATGCAATTGTAATGTAGTTGAAAATGAGCTTTTAAACTATAATTGAATTGGAACTGAAATTACACATTAAATTTGAAATTTTATATTGTAATTGAATTGGAATTGTAGTTTCAATTTTAAATTGTAATGTATGTATTCAATTCTAAATTTTGGAATTGCAACTGTAATGTAGTCGAAATTGAAATTTTAAATTGAACTAAACTGTAACTACATATTGAGATTGAACTTTTATATTGTAATCACTGTACATTAAATTTGCATTTGAAATGACAAATTGTAAATTTGTAACTATAATAACTATACCTAGATGTAATATAAAAAACAATCGATTTCAAATTAGATACAAAATACACATGAAGACATCAATATGATAAAATATACAAAATATGTAACAAAATATCAAAAATTCCATATCCAAAGTCCATATATGATAAAAGTCCATGTATAAATGATAGAAATCCATATCCAAAACATGAAAACGTATACATAGATCATCCAAAACATGAAAATATATCAAATATGAAAATATCCAAAACATGGAAATGTATAGATCATCAACTCATTGGCCACTACACCCACGAGGCGCTTGATCGGCCATGTGAATGCCTTCATTTGTAGTAGACTGATGCCGACCCTCAGGCAGTAAACTATGAAATAATGCCTCGATCTCCATTGAGTCAATGGTGATATCTGGCATCTGGGTAGGAATATAGGTAGATGGCCCTTCATCGGGACCATGTGCTTGAGCTGCATCCCAATCATATGAGAAAGTCATTGCAACATCGACACCTGCCTGTAGCACTCCTTGTGTAAGATGCCATTATATGTAATAAGTTAGATTTATTAAAAATTAAAACTAAAACATAATTTAAGTTATAATTCAAAAATTGAAAAATAAAGTACAAAAATAAATTACTAAATGTGATTAAATAACATGAATTGGAACCCAAATTAAAACTCACCTCTATGTCTAGACCCGACTAGTCAGGACCTTTGCGTTCCTCATTCTATCATTAGGAGAAATTCCCTTTCCTTTTCCCTATGCAATTTGAAATTCATTTGAAGTTAATACTAAAACATAAAATCTCAAAAATTAAGAAATAAAACATAAATTATTTAAACTGAGAAATAATAAACACAAATTAAATTGGAACATAAATTATAACTTACCTCAACTACTGTCGTCTGTGGATTGGGATGAGCAGATGGACCAAACGATGGCTCACTACCAATGAGTTGATCCATGAATGTGGTCCTCTGCATGAAGCAATAGAATACCACTCCCTTAAGTATTATTGACCATTCAAATTACGACATATAATATGATGTAACATGAAAACATATATACATAATTGTACAAAAGTATACCTGTCCTGGAGAAACGTATCTATGATACAACCGAAAGTATGATCTTAGGCTAACTGAGCATACACCAGTATGGCCTCACCCTCCAAACTCTTGAGCGGGTCATTATCGACCCACTCTATCTCTGGCTCTGCAGGTGCAGGGGGTGGTCTAGATGCCTCTCCATGCACAACAACAATAGCATTGCCCATGGCAGTGAACAACGAATATGCAATGTCATATCTAATCTCAGCAGCAATCTAGGATGACTGTGCCATGTCCTCCGACCTGATAACTATCCTATCTGGAATCGGTACAAACCTCTGAGGGGGTGGCACAAAGGCAGGGTCTCTATGAGCTCTAGGACGTTGGTAGGAGCGTACCCTACCAGCCCCAAATAATTCAAACCCTATGCTCGTGTAATATGAATGCATCCCCAAGACAAACTTTGCATAAATATGTGTTGAAGAGTACAATGGGACCTGGTCATGGTGGGGGAACATGCACAATGCTCCGATGAATCTATCATATAAATATGGTGTGGTGGCATCCAACTTAAACTCCTTGAGTCTAAGTGGTTGACCAGAAAGGCAGTCATGAGGGATGTCAACCAAAGTACCCTTGATGTCATGCCCTTTTATGGTGACTTTGACATCCTCCAATTTGTGGGGCCCAATGACATCACATCTCCTCCTCTGGAATGCAAAAAATCCAAATGTAACTAAGAGGTTCCACTCTCTTGTAGAGGACCAACACTACTGATAACATCACGAATACAGATCGTCGTGTGGGAGAATCTTCCCTCAATGTGCAGACACATGATTGCACCCACTCTCGCTGGGTAGTGATATCAGCGAGAGTGACATGTGCGACCTCATTGTCATACGATCCCCTTGATGGACTTGCGATCCAAACCAAAACACAAATGTTATAGAAAATATAAATTATAACTTGCAACTAAATTCAATGCATTATATACTAAAAATTTATTGAAAATGTATCTAAAAAAAAATATGCACCTCATGCACTCGTGTCTTGTTGGATATGCTACACCTGGTGATCAACATGTATGTCGTCAGGATGAACCAACACACTAGCTCTCCTGCTGTTGCCACTAGTGGCAGCCGACACCGTCGTGGCCTCACTCCTCGGTAAACAGGAGCGCTGCTGATGGCCACCTTCTTGGGCGATGTCAGATCCTCTCGTGCATCGCGAATCAAGAAGAAATGAAGTTCTATGTTCAGAACTCTTGCACCACATTTCAATTTCTAATTCTAATTCTCTTTCAAATTTCACATTTAAAATAAAATTAAAATTTCAAATTCTATTTCAAATTTCGCATTTCAAATTCAAATTTCAATTTCAATTTCATCTTCAATTTTCAATTTCAAATTCCAAGTTTCAATATCATTTTCCAAGTTTCAATTGCGATTTGAATTCTAATTACATTTCCAATTCTCAATTCCCATTTCTCATTTCAATTTCAATTTTCGATTTTTAATTTGAATTTCATTTGAAAATTCAAATTCAATTTCAATATTAATTTCAATATCAATTTCCAATATCAATATCATTTTCATTTTCAATTTCAAATATACATTTCAATTCCAGTTTCAATTTCCAATTTCAATTTCGATATCATTTTTATTAGCAACGCTAGCATCATAGGGGCTTGAGCATCAAATTTTGTTGTTCAACACTTGTTGCAACAACATACAGGTATGGGATCGAGGGGAAATGGAATCAAGCCTAAGTCAACTGGGGCTCACTACATGTTTGAGTCTCAATAATCTACCTTTTAAATTGAACCAGAACAACAAAAGAAGTTTGTTAATGGCTAAGCAAAGCAAATCTAAGCAGTGAGTGCATGACATGTGTTAGCACCAATTTTGTCTTGGGTGATGGGGAGGATTAGATCCCTACAGATGATGATTAATGACCTTGGTTTTCCAATTCACAAGACCCATGATAGGCCAAACGAGAGCTAGAGGTGTGCAATGTAGCTAGAAAGCGAAATATTTTGGAGCCCAATGTTTTAAACACCTTTGAAAAGGATAGAAATGCAAAAATCCTACCCCGGTTAAACAATGGCATAAAAGGAAGGAAGGGATCCATGGCGATGGATATCCACAGCTGAGCAACGATCTTGCAAAGTAAGTGAGCGATTTTTTAAGCGAAGCCGGAGTGCTTAGCCCTCGAGCAAGTTGGGGGTCAAATTGACGGTTGACAAACAGATCTACGATCACCATTAGGTTCACAATTTCAAAGTGCACTGGGAGATGGATTTTTCAAATCCATGAACTTTTAGTAATAGGGTCCACGTTTGGATGGCCCAAATCCGACGGAGTTCAGATCTGCGGTTGAGGTTTTGTTCGTTGATAGGACTCACACGGGTGATCAACAACCCAAAAATTTGCGAAGCGCAGTAGGGGGCACGTCTTTGGATGACCTGGATTCGATTAAGGCCAAGGTCGATGGTCGAGAGGCCTGCCTGATGACGAATGATGGTCCAAGGGAGAAGGACCATATCGGAGTTGTCATGTGCTTCCTCACATGACGCAATATCTTGTTTGAATCCTGTTTGGCATCAGCCCAGACCTCAGTGATCATTCCTCTCACTTGATGAACCCAGTAAGATGATCATGCGAAGATGATTTCTCCTGGATTCCATTAGTGTTACGTCCATTATAAATGAGTTCCCCAAGGTTTATTGTTAGGATCTATGTTCGAGGGGGGTGGCAGACTCAACAGGCCGAAGATTTTCAGTTGAGATCTAGTCATGGAAGAAGATTGAGAATCCATTGTGATTTTTGTACCGAAGCAGGCATGGTCCGACGTGGAGGATGATCATACTCCCTCGTCCCCTGTAAAATTCGATCACTTGGAGGAAAGCACATCCAGCAAGCCCGAGGAGTATCCAAGTCGATAGGTGTGCAAGAAGGCCCGACGGAAGAAAAAGGGAGAGGTCTGGAAGGTTGAGTAGAACACTCACTAGAATGTGGAATTTCTCAAATATTTCATCGTTCCCACCGAGGAGGTGACACCCCCTCCTTCAACAAAAAAAGAGCAGGTGGATGACTTCTTGAAGGTGGAGTATTTCTTAGCTCAGAAGTAGGGTGGCGGTTTGTTTATGATATTTTTTGTATCCCATCGTATCAGTATTTTTTAGGCCCGTTTGAATGTGTAGCATGCTTATATTTGAGACCACTGAGAGCCTGCTAGTTGCTTAGGAACTGTTGCAACTAGCAAATTGTATAAAGACACATGTAAAATTAGTGAGGCCTATCTTCCATCATCCATTCCTGTCGCAACTAATTCTTGAAGACAATGGACTAGGCCAGATAGGTGTCAACACGGCTGTAAATATTTTTTTGCTAGGTAATTCGAGCCTAAGGGCCTATATATTCCCATGTAATAGAGATAGTAAAGGGTTGGAACTGTTTTGAGACCCGAGAGGCTCAGGTGTTAATCATTTCAGAGACACATTTATGAAAATATGGTAGAGTCAAGCAAGTAATTTTACCAGAGATTCCTGTGTTATATGTCTTCCAGTCTCTATACTCTTTCTCATGTGAATGTTTCCTTCATTGTCTAATTTGTATTGTTGTTCCTTTTCATGCTTGGATAAGTGCATATTGGGATTGAATTAATACATTTTATGCTCTGTCTATTTCATTCTAAGCATCCACAAACAATTTTCTGCTAAAGTCGATATAGAATTCATCTTAAGGTGCTCTGTGTTTATGGTTTGTTCATATCTTCATCTTTGTCCCCAAACAAAATCTCTTCAACTATAAGGGGTTAGCTATCGTTCCTCTGTAGGGGTTTCTTTGCAAAGAACCGTCGCTTTCAAATTTTTTGGTATTTTGACTCAATTTCCCAAGGAGGGTCTACACTGCTTTCAACCAAACAATAATTGTATCTAGGTTTTATTCATGTCTCTGGCCTTGCTAAACCAAAGCTGTGATAGGTACTTGTCTAAAGAGGAAGAAGCCAACTTACCTTTCCTTAAGTGGTTTTGTGGTTACCCTGAAGTGTCCTCCCACAACCTTGAGGGTCATTTTGGGTGCTAACAAATCATGTGTTAAGCATTTTTGAGACACATTTAATGAAAATATGGCAAAGTCGAGCAAGTAATTTTACCATAGATTCATGTGTTATCTTTCTTGCAGTCTATATACTCTTTCTCATCTAAATGTTACCTTCATTTTCTAATTTGTATTGTTGTTCTTTTTCATGCTTCGATAAGTATGTATTGGGATTGAATTCATACATGTTATGCTCTGTCTCTTTCATTCTAAGCATCCACAAACAATTTTCTGCTAAATTCGATACAAAATTCATCTTAAGGTGCTCTGTGTTGATGGTCTGTTCATATCTTCTTCTTTTTCACCAAACAAAATCTCTTCGACTGTAAGGGGGTAGCTATCCCACCTCTGTAGGGGTTTCTTTGCAAAGTACTGTCACTTTAATCATTTTTGGTGTTTTGACACCATTTGCCAAGGACGGTGTAAACTGATTTCAAGCATACAATAATTCTATCTCAGTTTTATTCATGTATCTGGCCTTGCTAAACCAAAGCTGTGAGAGATCCCTCTCTGGAGAGGAAGAATCCAACTTACCTTTCCTTAAGTGGTTTTGTGGTTACCCCAAAGTGTCCTTCTCCCACAACCTTGAGGGTCATTTTGGGTGGTAACAAATTGGTGCTAATTTTTCAGAATTTACTTCAATCTGATCTAGGATCTTAACTAAGAGAACAACATGTACAGCATATCAATCATCGAGATAATAATGCAAGCACACAAGAGACGCAGAGTTTACTTGGGGAAAACCATAAAGGTGAAAAACCCCAATATATTCCTCGGAGATAGATAGAGCAATGATACAACCCAAGCATAAGAGATAGACATCTCCTAGAAGCAACTTCTCCTCCTCCATAAGTGCGCCACTCTCTAAAGAGTGTGTATGAAAATATAATGATGAAATAGAGTGCATCCCACACTCTAGTTATACTTGAATTGACTTGCATAATAACCTTTACTAGGTCGGCCTTAACTTAACCACATAGCATAATGCTAACTGGGCCGACACCCAATAGGGTGGTCTAATAACCCTTTGACCCACATGGCTGACTCACAATAGGGTGGTCTAATAACCCTTCGAGCCACATGACTTATACAAGGCCGACCCCAACAAGGTGGTCTAATAACCCATCAAGTATAAGTTACGAAACTTACAATATAAATGGCGACACTTTCATATAGAGGAATAATAACATCTCTATAGGAATACAAACACTTCCGTATAGAGGAATAATACCATCTTTATAGGAGTACAATATACATATATGAAATACATTCCGAAGTTAAATATACATCAACACTCCCTCTTAACTAGGAAGGTATTTCTCGACACAGGTCTTCTAGCACAAGTCTTCTTCTCTGGATCATCGTCACTAGATAATCGTCATCGAGTCATTGTCATTGTCACTACTGCTACTATCTCAATCTATCTCTGAATCTACTCATCATAGGAAGTTCTACAGAGCTAGTCCTTTTTCATACTAAATGTAGGCCCACCACCTGCAGGTCTTCATCATCACTAGCCATACTATGGAATCCTCAGGACTTATTACATGCATCACAAAACCTTAAGACTAGCAAGAACCCTAAAGAGCATCTGAGGCCTTTTTCATCCTGTCCAGATCTCCAGGACTTAATTACATGTGACTTTCACAAAACCTTAAAAGAGTATCTTGAATAGCAAGAACCCTAAAGAGCATCTGAGGCCTTTTTCATCCTATCCAGATCTCCAGGACTTATTACATGTGACCCCCACCACAAAACCTTAAAAGAGTGTCTTGCCAAGCAAGAACCCTAAAGAGCATCTGAGGCCTTTTTCATCCTGTCCAGATCTCCAAGAGTTATTACATGTGGTCACCACAAAACCTTAAAAGAGTGTCTTGCCAAGCAAGAACCCTAAAGAGCATCTGAGGCCTTTTTCATCCTATCCAGATCTCCAGGACTTAGTACATGTGGTCATGGAAATGCCTCGAAATAACATCTATCATCCTGTCCAGATCTACCATCTCTACTTACATGCCTTCCCATAACAATGCCTCAAAAGAGCATCTGAGGCCTTTTTCATCCTATCCAGATCTCTAGGAGTTATTACATGTGGTCATGGAAATGCCTCGAAAGAGCATCTAAGGCCTTTTTCATCCTGTCCAGATCTCCCAAGTCTACTTACATGGTCATATGCACAACCTGTCCACGGCCACAGAGTATCAACTTGATACTCACCATACATAATCCTGATGTACACATGATCATCCTAATCATCAACACTACATCATCCTGATGCATGTCATCTGGAGAAACATCCTGAAGCTCATCATCCATGATCATCCTGATCATACAATGCATCTGCCTGATACATACAGAGTATTTTCCTGATACATATCATCATACATGATCTACCTGATCATACAATGTATCCACCTAATCCATACATAGATACATGGTCGACGTGATCACACAATGTATCTACCTGATACATATCAACACACATGATTCAATTATCCAACATGATGCATATACAAAATACATACAAATGATCCAACTGCTCATATCCAGCATCCAACATTATGCATACATACATAAATGATCCAACTTATCATATCGAGCATCCAACATGATGCATACATACATAAATGATCCTACTGATCATACAGAGCAGAAACTAGAACATCATCCTGATGCTCATCATCCAGCGCTTACATCCATAGCCATGTGAAGGATCCTCCTTTCACCATTCTTGGAATGGCTTTAGAAAATTTGTCCATCACTTCTTCCTCGAAGTTTCATCAATCTTAAGAACACCAAGCCTCTCTCTGAAGTACTCTAGCTTCACTATGGCTAGTGGCTTCGTCAGTACATCTGCAATCTGCTCATTCGTCGCAAAATGCAGGAGCTTCACTGCTCCTCTCTGCACCATATCCCTGATATAGTGATATTTGATCTCAATGTGCTTCCACCTGTCGTGGAACACCAAGTTCTTAGACAGCTTCACACAACTCTGGTTGTCACAAAAGATACCAGTAGCCTCCAGCGGGAGATCAAATAACTCAGATAGTAGCTTCCGGAGCCATACTGCCTTACAACTAGCCGAACATGCTGCAACATACTCTGCCTCGACTATACTCAATGCTACGCAGGACTGCTTCCTACTAAACCAAGAGATCACACCTGATCCCATACTGAAGCAGCACCCAGATGTGCTCTTCCTATCTGCAGCACTACCCAATCTGAATCAACATAACCTTGCAGGTTAAACTTTTGATTCGCATCATACTTGATCCCATAATCAACTATACCCTCAAGGTACTCAGAATATGCTTTATAGCAACCAGGTGAACACTCCTCGGATCCGTCAGGAATTGGCTCAATGTGTTCACCGCAAAGCAAATATCTAGTCTCGTATTCGTCAGGTACATCAAGGACCTAATCATCTGACGATACATCGTGACATCAACCAGATCATATGAAGCATCACACAGAAGCTTCAGGTTCGATGCCATAGTTGTGGCCATGGCCTTACAATCCATCATCCTGAACCTCTTCATGATCTATACAGCATACTTCCCTTGTCAAAGGAAGATTCCATCTGTACTTTACCACACCTCCATGCCTAGAAAATAGTGCATCATCCCCAAGTCCTTCATCTCGAACTCAGCAGCAAGCTTCTGCTGTGTGTCAGCAATCAATCTATCCTCACCTGTAACAAACAGGTTATCTGCATACAAAAGTAGTATCACGGGATTGCCTTCCTCAACCTTGTAGTAAAGGTTGGAATCCGCTTTACTCTTGGTAAAGCCCAAACTAGATAGAAAGTTGTCTATCCTACCATACCAAGTTCTGCACATATATGAATTCCCTTCATGTGTCTCAAAACCAAGTGGCTGCTCCACATACACTTCCTCTTCGACTACACGATTCAAGAAAGTTGTCTTGACATCCATCTGATGTATCTTCCATTTCATCACTGCAGCTAGAGAAAGTACTGATTTGATGGAAGTGTGCCTGGATATAGGTGTAGAAGTCTCTTCATACTCAATCCCTTTTTCTGGGAGAAGCCACAAGCTACAAACCTCGTTTTGTATTTCTTCATGCTACCATTTGCAGCATGCTTGATCTTATAGATCCATTTGGAAGTCATAGCAGACTTCCCTTCAAGTCTTGTGACTGCATCCCAAACATCATTCTTCATGATCGACTGATCATGGCATTCTTCCATTACTTCATCCCAGATCCTGGGAACTTCAATATCTTCAATAGATATCTTTGTTGCTGGAACAAATGTTGTAGTCCTTATTTTGTAGGTGAAGGTATATTATATTTCCTACAAAACAAGTTAAATTGCATGATTAGAAACATCTCATAGTTTTTCAGAACAAATTCTTACACATAAAGAAATATGTCATACAATCATGCAATTATTTTAGCCAATGCTTCAATACAACATTTATCCATATCCTGTAACTTTCTAGATGCCTTCCAATCTCTACAAGAACATTGTTAAGAGTTTGCACTACTCCCAACATGTCAGCAAAGAGGTTTCATTCTAGATAAGTAGAAATGGAATGTTGTACAGTTCCATAGGCCATTTATCCATTGCATGCATATTAGTAGTATGATGTTCATTAATGCAATTATTTTAATATTCCAAACATACACAGCCTAATTCTAGGAACGTCAGTATATACATCATTGAACAGTATTATTTAAACAATCAAATATGCAAGAAATGATAATTCAAATACTTATCTTTGTTTGGTTGTTGGGTGGATTCCCTCTGAATCTTTGCAACTCCATTCTGATGTGGATTGTGAGAAGTGGTCGACTCCCTCTGAATATATGAATCCTTGCAGAAACTACTGGAGTCTGCTCCCTCTTGATCTTTGCTTCCTGGATTACTTGTCCTTGAACTTATATCCATCCTCGATCACTATGCATGCTTACAAGTATCATTATTGTAATATCCTCGATATCTCATACATAACCATACATTTATTAGTATATTCTCAATACTATCAAAGCACAATAATCTTGAGCATGTATAGTCATGATCATTTCAAACATAAATAATAAGCATTAGTATTCAAGGACTCTTATGGTTAGTCATACCATAAATTAAAGTAAGAAACATAATATGCCTAAAGCCATGATTACTCAAACCTATACTTTCATGACTTTTCTGGCTAGTCATATCATCAATTAAGGTAAGAAACATAATATGCATACACCCATGATTATTCAAACCTTTGAATAATCATTATCAATCATGCCATGTATACTTATATAATAGATCCTATCACAAGGTAGGATTCTAACTTGATATAGGAAAAACATACCTCGATTAATATGTTATCTAGTTATGTCTAACATACCCACATGATGTCTTCTTGTTCTGTTCAATGACTTGTGCTAGTAACCTTCATATCTCATAAGTCAACCATTATAGAACCAAGTTATACATACCTCGTAAATGGATCTTCTATATGATCCATGACAATGGATGAATCTTTGTATTCATGTAACCATGATCATATGTTCTTGAACTAGAACATGATTTGTCTTTCTTGGTGTACCTTGCATGTTAGCGGACAACATAAACCTCATACAACACCATAATTCATTAGTACAATCATAAGTGTCAACACCCTAAGCAATGAATATCTTCTATCATGCATTCATAATTTTATTAAGGTGATACGACAAGTCTAAATTTAATCAAGATTGTACTAACAGTAATAATATGAAGACAAACATACCATAGACTTAATCATGAACAAATCTCGAAACATACCTGGATACCTATCGAGATTGCTTGTAATATTCTTATGTAAGGCCTTAGCCTTATCTCCCTCTGAAACAAGAACTTCTTCACTTATGCAGGTGACCAATCCACTTGATTTGCAGGAACTGGATCTGGAGCTGGATTAGGGTTTTTCAGAGAAACCCTAAAATTTCAAACTTCTGAAAGGATAAAAAGATGCGCCTTGATGAGCTAATCAAGTCGATATACTCAGAATTTGAAAACTGCAAAGTTTCACCCCTCAAATTTGCCTTTGAAACTTCCAGATTCACTAGACATGACCCCAAAAGAGGGTTTGATAAAGCCCAACCTTCCTCCCAATCAAAAGGTTCTATCCAAACCTCTAAGCTTCTATTTTTCTTAGGATCTTCTAGACATGGTCACAGATTTCAAAAATTCCCATTTTTGCAGAAGCCCTAATTTTCCACTTTTCGATCAAAGTCCCGAACTACGGTCCGATCAAGCCCGTCCTTTTGCCCAACCAAAAAATATGATCTTGGTCTCTAAATTGTGATTTTTATGAGTATCATTCAGCTGTGGTCTTCGATTACAAAAATTACAACTTTCTCCGAAACCCTAAATTCCCGAAACCATGAATGAAGGTGCTCAAAAATAATTTTGTTTTAACAGAAATATGCACCTGATTGTTTCTGGTGTAACTCCTAACTTTTCGATCCACAGGGTCTGAAATTTTTTCCTCTGGTATCATGACCTGTCATCTTTCGAACTGAATAGGTCAGATCTCAAATGGATTCTTTGAGAGAGAGTTATGTCAAGTGTCGCAATGTGACCTGTTTATGGGATAAAACACGAGAGTGAAATTGTACGGCTTGCCACGTGTCACTGGTCAGTTTCGGCCTCTGAAAAAGTTACCTGAGAATGTACAGTATGTGGAATACCTGTCACATTTTACAAAAAAAAATTTGGAGCTTCCTAGACCAAGTTATGACCTTTTTTCCTAGGTCACCTGTTTATGACTCAGATCTGGAAGAGGCAGAGACCCTAGATTGTACAGATCATAAAACACAAAGTACAATGAATTAGAAGTTGTCTTTTGGAAAGAAGGTACATGGGGATCTACTCTTCGACTTGTAAACGTTTCAGGTTTGAAAAATTTGCCAAAATGGATTTATAGAGAAAGTACTACGATGAATGGTTTTTGCTATATCAAGCCCTAGCATCGCAAGTGCAACAAGTATCATACATGCCATACCATGCCTTCTTTCATGCTAGCTCTGATACCATGTTAATTTTTCAGAATTTACTTCAATATGATCTAGGATCTTAACTGAGAGAACAACATGTATAGCATAGCTATAGCATATTAATCATGGACATAATAATGAAAGCACACAAGAGACACATAGTTTACTTGGGGAAAACCATAAAAGTGAAAAACCCCGATAACTTCCTCAGAGATAGATAGAGCAATGATACAACCCAAGCATAAGAGATAAACATCTCTTAGCAGTAGATTCTCCTCTTCCACAAGTGCACCACTCTCCAAAGAGTGTGTGTGAGAATAGAATGATGAAATAGAGTGCCTCCCGCACTCTATTTATACTTGACTTGACTTGCCTAATAACCTTTACTAGGTCGGCCTTAACTTAACCAAATAACATAATGTTGACTAGGATAAAACCCAATAGAGTGGTCTAATAACCCTTTGACCCACATGGCTGACCCCAAATAGGGTGGTCTAATAACCCTTCGACCGACATGACTTATACATGGCCGACCCCAACAAGGTGGTCTAATAACCCATCAAGTATAAGTTACGACACTTACAATATAAATGATGACACTTCCGTATAGAGGAATAATAACTTCTCTATAGGAATACAAACACTTCCATATAGAGGAACAATACCATCTCTATAGGAGTACAATATACATATATGAAATACATTCCGAAGTTACATATACATCAACAATTGGCGTCGTTGTCGGGGCTGAAAGTCATATTATCCCTGGGCAGAATGAAAAAGGTTTCAGATATGATTATGGATGGTCTACCGTATTCAGACATCAAGAGGGTTGTGCATCATTCACCTGGAGACTCCACTAATGATTCAGTCCAATTTGCAGGCTCCATTGGAGAACGAGCCCAGTTGACAGAGGCATGGGAGAATTAAGATTCAGGTATGAAATTATTAATTTTTGCAAGAAGATCTTGTTCTTTTGCATGGACTTCCTTTTATCTCTATGTGTATTTATCAAATAATTTATGTTTCACCGAAAATCCCTAAGTCATGAGAGAGCCTCCTTTGTATATCCTTCATTATATCTTGTAAAGGTACATTCTTCTTTCATTCCCAGAGCTGATCCGATTCCTTCTTTTGAACCATATTAGGTTCATAAGAAGCCTTGCAAACACCATGAGATTGAAGCTGATTACATGCCCCTTGCACATATTCCCTTTCTTTCTAGATCTCAGCAAAGATATACTCCATTGAAGCTACACCTTGTTCTTCATGAATATCCTCCCAAATACCATAAATACCTCCCTGTTTTTTATGGAGAAGATGGAAATCTTACAGCTGAGAAACATCTTCAAGGTATTTAGCATTTTCTGGACCTTTGTGAAGTACAGTATGATGATGTTTGTATGAGGGATTTTTTCCAATATTTCTAAGGAGATGTTAAGAAAATATTTAAGCACTTGCAACCCATATCCATTGATACATGGGAGGATTTTTCTGATGTCCTTTGGAGTTTTGGGATAAGAGGAGGTCATTAGACCAAGTTCTTTCATATTTTTATTCCATGAAAAGACAAGAAGGAAAAACCATCTCTAGTTTTAACAGGAGGTTTGCAAGCTTTTATTATAACATGCCAAAGGAAATTCAGCCCCTAGAAAATGCTACTAAATTGCATTATGCATCTATCTTTCCTCGTGAGTTACCTTTCCTTCTTTTGGAGAGAAGGTATTCCACTTTGCAACATATGTTCATTGTTTCATTGGAGGTTGAAGACAATCTCAGGATGTCTGGGAAAATTTCAAAACAAGAAAGTAAGGATGAAATGGAAAAGAAATTAGATCTTAAAGAGAGATATGAACATGAAGAATTTGTTCCGCTTTTTCATCCCTTCCATGGTGAACAGAAAGATGATCAGCCCAGTGATACACAAGAAGAGGGTGACACAAATATTTTTTATGTAGATTACAATTAGCATGTTAAAGATTCTATTATGGAAGGTTTTAAAGAAGATCTCAGTCCCCCTGTATATGATGAATACAAGGATGAATACTGGGATGAGGTACATAAACAACCACTAGAAAATTTATTAAGTTCCAAGAAAATTGGTGAAGAAAATACGATTGCAATTCAGGGTCAAAGGTCTGAAAATAGGGTGGATAGCAAGTGGGATGAAAATGACTATTTGCCTTTATGTTATCCTTCATTTGAATTTCTAAAGCAAGGAAACAAAATTCATAATCAAAAGAATAAAGTCAAAGTAGTAGAAGGCGTCATAAACCTTCTAGAAGTAAAAGAAGAGGATAAGAAAGCATACAATCAGTCCTTCTATCTAGAAAAACTAGCCATGGAGAGAAGTGAGATGGTAGCCCAGGATTTCATCATTGCAAACCATGGAGGTAGTGAGCATGATGAAGGTAATACCCTGGCTCTCTGCTCTAAACTATTTGACACAGTGAAGAACAGTTTTAAAGTCATGAATGAAGAAAGCTTAAAGGCCTTGCGTGTGAAACCTTTCCCTCATCAGAGAAAGAGAGAAGGGGCTAATTGTCAATGCATTCATGAGGGTTTCCAGTAGATAGAGGTTTTTTCCTTAGAAGAAGATGAAGTAGATGGTGATATCGATAGATAATTTCTTACTGTTTCTTTTGAATTTAGTAAATACATTCAGCATGGGTGTCAGATGATGAGTAATCTAGAGGAGAACCAGGATAGTCAATCTATCTTTTCTTCATGTCATCCAAGATCAGAGTCCTCATATCAAGAAGAAGTTCTTCTTCTTGACCCATTTGAGAATCAAGGTGGTATCTCTTTCAAAACACCAGAGAAAAATCAAGTTTTTAATCCAAGAATTCTCAACAGCCAAGAGGGGGATGTTATTGAGAGCCCATGTGTTGAAACAACCTATCATATCACAAAACTAAAGTTACAGCAAAAGGGTAGGCATGAAGCTGATTGTTTTAGCCCTATTGTATTGCTTAAGGGACCAATCATACATGATTTCAGGTCCTATTTGAAACTTTTCATCAACATTCAATACCTATACTTATCCTGACTGACAAAGGAGATGGGCATACTAGTTATAGTTCCCTTGAAGGCAAGTCTTCTAGTCTACAAGTAATACCACAACTTCACAGTGTGTCAGATGAGTTACAGTTGGGGCAGCATTCTCATGTCAAAGGAACAATAGAAAATTTTGAAGGATATCATGACCCAGTGGTTGATTACATGGAGAAACTCTTCAGTTGGAGTAATTGGTTTTGCTTTTTCCAAGAGGATTGCACCTATGATCATTGTTTTTTGTCATTGTGTTCTTATTCTATGGTTTTAGTCAAGCATGATAAGGAAGTTTACTTATGGGGTCAGTTGTTGGATTGGTTACATTGGCACTTTTGTATCACCTAATACTGAAGTCATTTCAATAATATAGAGTAGGGTAGTTGTTGCTTGGTTTTTCAACCAAGCATGTGCAAGGATGCACCTATTAAATTGTAATAGCAGTCTTCAAATAAAAGCAAAAACAATTATAAATCTAATCTAACATTAACATAAGCATGTGTAAATAAACAAGAACTAAATCAATAACAAGATATCTATGCAAGAACAAGAGTAAAAAATGACTTTTGTATTATAATACCTCAAATGGTGAGGATGTTTGGTGTTGAGAAGCTCCAAGGTTGAGGTGCTCCAAGCTCCAATGGTCTCTTCTCCAAGATGCTGAAATGGGGATCTTCAAACTCAAAATGGGAGGCAATGACTCTCAATGGGAATTTGGCAGCATAAGGATATGATGAAATGTGGATGGAAAGTGAGGAGCCCCTATCACCTTTTTATAGTTTTTGGTGATGGGGAGTATCATTATGGTTTTAAGGAAACCAATGGTATTGACCAACATGGTTTAGGTACCTTTTTCCCTCTTTTTTCCTTTTTTGAATATTTTGAATATTTTTATTCCCTTTTAATATTTTTGGGAATTCTGGACTCTTTTTGAGGATTTTTTGTGTTTTTGAGGAAAAACGTATATTTTGAGGGGAAAAGGTGTATTATGGTCTTTTTGGTGACCTTTTGATGGCTTTAGAGGCTCAAATGGTGGAAAAGTGGACAAATGGGTCATGTGAATAAGGGAATGAGCTAGTGAGCACTTTTTGGGTGTTAAAATATTGCCCCCTGATGTGTGAGGGCAGGAGCTCATCATATGGCTGATAGACATCATAGTTCTTTTGTCGTTTTCCTAGGGTTTGGGGAAGAGAAGAGACAGGTTGGAGACTGGAGTAACGACCCCTTGGAAGCTACAAAAAATGAAAAATATTACATGGCCTCAAAATAAATGAGGAATAATCTTTGACTATGGACAAGGTGGGCATACCCACGCTCGTATCAAGACATATACATAACAATTAGGCCCACGAAGGGGGGCCTGAAGAAATACATAAAAATTTGCTGATACATCATAATGGTCCAGAGAGGACACAATGTTGGGACATACTCATTGTCATATCATGACTGATCTCAATAACTGATACACTGGAATAAAGCAACAACCGTTCTGAATAAGGTATTAGAAGGGTTGATGAACTGCTGAAACTAAAGGTGTCCAACATCTGAAAATTGTCGCCAAGTGCAACCTGGATATCCATAAGAAAATGTAACTAGTTGTATCCTTAATTAGACTCTCATATGTAGTAGAGTCAAATGATATTCGAGGTCTTCAACAAATAACTGAAAGGACCGATTCCCTGTACGAGTCTCAACGATGCGATCAAGGTGTTGAAGTCGAGAATGTGAGAAACAATCATTTGGAGAGGCACTAAGGGCTCCTTTCGAAATGATTCATAGGAAATCATCATAAATGGTGGTGAGTCGAAGGCACAGGGACCTCTAGGTCTATCCTCTGGAATAAATTTGGTTGGCATCGATAGAGGGAGACCAGCAACTATCAAGGAAATGATGTTTCCTTGATAGGAGTGCGAGGTGTACAACCGAAGTGTGATAGTACTGATGGTAGGACTAACATACTGTGGGGAAGGGAAGTAACTGGGGTCATAGAGTTGGTGGACTCAAAATTCCTTTGTTCAGAGCAGGATCACATGGTTGACCTTGCAGCATAGGAAACTGACTTGTAGGTGCGGGGATCATAGCTTTAAGGACTGAAGGGTATGTATAGGAGTGATTCAGGGTGAGAACAGTAGTATTTCCATAAACAAGCTCATTAGGGAGAGAACAGTAGTATTTCCATAAACAAGCTCATTTGGAGAGGCATTGAGGGCTCCTTTCAAAATGATTTGTAGGCAATCATCATAAATAGTGGTGAGTCCAAGGCATAGGGACCTCTAGGTCTATCCTCTAGAAAAAATTTGGTTGGCGTTGATAGAGGGAGACCAACAACTATCAAGGCAATTATGTTTCCTTGATAGGAGTGTGAGGTGTACAACCGAAGTGTGATAGTACTGATGGTAGGACTGACATACTGTGGGGATGGGAAGTAACTAGGGTCATAGAGTTGGTGGACTCAAACTTCCTTGTTTAGAGCATGATGACATGGTTGACCTCGCAGCATAGGAAACTGACTTGTAGGTGTTGGGATCATAGCTTTAAGTATTGAAGGGTATGTATTGGAGTGATTCTTGGGGGACAAGCTGATGGGTGCTGTAGAGGGACTCTCAGGGTGACATACTAAAGAATACTCTGAACAAAGGCAACCGAAATAGGGAAGCTGCCATATGAGTAGACATGATATGTTGTGGCACTGAAAAGCACCATTGGGTCCTACTTCATAGTTTTAATGAGCTCCAAGAAAGGATAAAAGTGTGTTATGAAATGGTACTGTGCTGGGGATTTTGTGAGCCTAGGACTGTTCGTGCTCATCATGAGTGCTTTCATTTTTAAGGAGTCTGAAAACGATAAGAAGACTCTGCAATGGTGTTGGAGTATCGTCTTGTGGATTTATACAAGCCCAAGACGGTGATTGCTTCTGGTTGCTTTCATTTTTTGAGAGTCTGAAAGCGGTAAGTAGACTCCATTGGTGTTCTTTTTTGTAAGTTAGTCTCCAAGGCCCAAAAAAGCCTCAAATGATGCAAATGGAGAACTCTTCTAGCCAGTGTGATTAGAGTATTCCTTTTTCATAATTAGTCTACAAGGTCTGGAAAAGTGGTAAACTTATACTAGGTAGACACCCTTCCATATACTTTTAGAGACCATGAAAGGAAGCAAGGTTCCTCGGTGATCTTTTCATTGTTTTAGGAGTCAGAAAAGAGCTTAACAGAAAATCCCTAAGTGCCTTTTTCATAAAAGAATTGCTCGGCCCGAAAAAGGGATAAATTTATATCAAACAAAAAGGTATTTGTGAGAGCGAGAAATGATCTCAAGCATCATCACAAGCACGAAAAGTTGAATACGGCGACATAAAGATCGTGAAAAAAGGGGGCAATGGCCGATGTGGCATGCAAACCGAGGTGATAAGTGGCATTTTGAAAAAAAATGCCTAAAAATTATGGGGGTGAGAGTGAGAAATGGTGTCAAGCATCATCACGAGCATGGAAAACTGAATCTGGTGACATAAAACTCGTCAAAAACGGATGACAGTCGATGTGGCATGCAAACTGAGGCGACAAGGGGGCATGTAAATAGTCACCAAAAAATCTAGGTGTGAAAGCGAGAAATGATCTCAAGCATCATCACGAGCACGGAAAAAGGAATCCGTTGATATAAAACTCATCAAAAATGAACCATGGCTGATGTGGCATGCAAATCGGGGGCAACGAGGGTTATGGGAAAAATGCCCCAAAAATCTGGTGGTGAGAGCGAGAAATGGTCTCAAGCATCACAGAAAACTGTATCTAGCGATATAAGACTCGTAAAAAATGGACCACGAATGATGTGGCATACAAAATGAGGCAATGAGGGTGTTGGTTGCTTTGTGGACAGACTCGGGTTTTCAGGATGCGCAGCAACAAACACCCCTTTGGCGCACTAACCCGAAGTGGCTATGGGGGGCTAAGGAAGCAAGTTTCCTTAACCTAGGTGGTGTGGAGTCTATAGTCTTATCTCTTACCCTTCTTGGAGGTAACCCCCAAACAGAGAGTCTTACTCTTTCACAGGTCTCACAGCGCCACAGCGCTGGAACTCACTCTTCTCAGCCGAGCTGCGCGGTAGCTCCGCACCTGCGCATGAGTCTTTTACCCGTTACCTCCGATACAGTATGTATCATCTCTGCCCTTGCGCCACAGCGTAGTAACACACTCCTCTAGCGCTACGGTGACAGTGTTCTTACAGACTCCTTCGATAATGCACAAGTACAACTTCTAAGGGAGCTTCCAGGATTTACTTTACATAATCATCCATAAAGATAGCGAAACATTCATAGCAACATAAACAGTAAAGTAAAGAAATGCAATTACATAAAGCATCACCACAACAACAAGAATTACATGTTCCATTTCCAGGAGGGAAGTTATGTCCACGGGAACTGTGTTTTATATTATCTTGAGATGGGGATAACACAGTTCCGCTGTGCACACAACTACAGCCTTAGATCTTTCTGGGAAACTCCACGCACACAGCTGGGAGCCCTTCGCTTAGATCTATTCTTTTCTTCTACTGATATTATCATGACAAAGACATACCATTACATTCCCCTCTCAATCCTCTTGCGACTGGTCGATACATACAATGGCCCTTACACCAAGCGGTCTTCCTCGGAGATCGCAGCCTTCTTTCATGCACAAAATGATCATTAACAGCTTAGAAGATACAACAATACAAATGACTCAGACATCAACTTAGACTGTCTGTGTAACTCAGTGACTCTAACTATCTAACTCTCTAACCCTTTTCCGCTTTTCAATTACACATATATATAGGTGGCCCTGAGGGTCGCACCTTTACAAAACTGTGGGCCTTTCCTAGCAGTGATCCCTAAAAACCGTAACCGCGGACATGGCTAGGTGTACTGTAGGCGCTACTTGCAGTCATGTCGCAGCTTCCTGCAGACTCCATGATTTTTGGCACAGATCGCGGGTATGGGCGTCGCTTCATCGTTCTTTTCTCCTTGTCCTTCACCTTCAATGCTTCGGCCCGTTTCTCTTCCTTGGTCCGAGCAACCATAACTCCTGTACTTTGCCTTAATGAGGGTAGTTGAGCTCTCTATTCCATCGCTTCATTTACTGTGGTGGTTGAGCTTTCTACTCGGCCACCTTATTTACTCTTTCCTTTGACATGTGCATGCAAGCTCCGCGATTTCCGGCCCGCAATCTGCGGTGAGCTCGTCCATCTGGAACCGTACCGCGCACTGTTCATTTCTACCCAAAAATGGTGCTTTTCCTCAAAAGTAGCACTTTTCCTTCAAAACTTAGTGCTTTTTCCTCAAAACTTAGTGCTTTTTCCTCAAAACTTGGCAGCTTTACCATAGCTACAACCTATGCTCCAATAAGCCCCTAGCACTTACTTGTGGCTCGTCCCCCAGCCACTCGCACTAGCTTGCGGTCGTTTTAGCTGTGCATCTGACTTGGCTTGGGTCGCAGTGAAGGCTTGCTTCCACTGCGCAATAGCGGAGTCCATGTCTTGCACGCACTTCGTGGCTATCTGCACCATGTCTGAAGTAGCTTCTTCTCCTTCTGTTCCATTGACCAACTCTTGAGACTCAGCAATTGCTTTGACCTTTCCCTCTGCTTGGGCAGCAAGTTCAGCATACTCATCCATAAACGGCTGAATGATGTTGGCGAGAGTAGCATCTTTGTCTCTGAGCCTGTGCAGTTCTTGCTGGACTTTGCAAACTTCGCTCTTCTTTCCCATTTTGGCTAAGCTTTCCAAGGGCTTAGCTTCTTCGCTCAGAACAGTTAGGGATTGTTCTACTACTTTCACCTATTCCAAAAGGGAAACTTTAGAAGGGAGCTTCTCGAGCTCAGCCCAAGCCTACATAGCTTGCATCATTAACTGCTAGGCTTCATCTATTCTGCACTTCATTTGGGTAGAAGTTATGTGCAGTGCTTCAAGTCGTTCTTGCTTATCATCTGCGGGAGGCACTACGACACGAGCTTCCAACTCGGTGAGCTACTTTCTATGGTCCTCATCCATAGCAACTACTTGTTGTTCTAGGGATTTTTCCCTTCTACCAATGCGTTGCACTTTCTCAACTAAATTAGGTCTGGTTGAATCTTGCAGGTCGGCAGCTCCTGGGCGTTTTCATCGATGACATTGCTTAGCCTAGTGTCTTGCACTTTGTGAAGTGCAAGCCACACAGAGATCTCCTTATAGCCTTCCCTTAGCTCTACTTCCTGCGTCTGCACTATTTCATTGGCATGGAATGGGGAGAGCTCCCTAGCTCTCAGCTCAGTAGAGACCTACTCGTGAACCAACTATAGAGTTTCCCACGGAATTAGTGACAAATTTATTTCAACAGGGCCAACCACGCTTTCCTGCAGTGCATCCAGAGGATCCAGGATTGTCATGCTTGTGGGCAGGATGTGGACGACAATGTGCCTTTCTATAGGTACTTCAACCCGCTCGGTGCTTGTAGACGCTTGCGACGCCTGCGAGCTGGATCCTGGCACATGGGTCTGCGCAACTCGTCCTGTGAGACCTTTCAGCTCCATGAGCTGCAGATCCAGAGCACTTCTGATATTGGCCTGAGAGGCACGCAGCTCCTGAAATGGCTCCTCCAAGTACTGGTTGAGCCTCGCAGCAAGTAGCTCATAGGGATCTTTAGTTGCTTCTACGGGGTGCGACAACTTCTGCTTCTTGGTAGCCGGTCCTGACAGACCTTCACCATTCTTTTTCCCGATCTTTTCCTTGCACTTATCTTTCTCTGGCGGCTCAGGGGGTGGCATCGTGGTAGTGGCTTCAACGGTCTGCTTCCATTCATCTGGCCAGGACTTCACAGTGTCCTCCACGTCCTGGGTAGTCATTCGGTAGAGCCCTACGACCCATCCTTCCCACTAAATTCTGCGAGGGCGGAAATAGATTTCATGCAAGGTGGAAGAAAAGACCAACTTCGTTCCATAGAGTTCTGTCATCTCCTCAGTAAGCCTTGGCATCTCCAGGATGGTATCCCTGAGAAGATGGTAATACTTGAAGAACACGACGTGGTTCATCTTGCGCTTCACGGAATTACTAGAATCCCAGAGGTTGACATAGCGCATCCCTGTAACCTCTCCTGAGCGGCGTGGAAGAAATTAAGTGTTGGGCGGTTCCTTCCACTCGACAAAGGCACACAAGATCAGGAGCCAAGAGAAATGGAACAACTGATTGGCGGTGTCCTGAACATTCTAGCAGTCTTCCAAGAATGCATTCAGGAGGAAGAGACACCAGTTATACTGCTCTCCCTCCTCAGCTGTAATTGCGAGCTCTACAACAGCTCCAGGGACTTCTTTAGGTTGACACTTCGTTAAAAGTCTTCCTGTGAGCAGACTGGCTATGAATCTGAGTGCTTCATCTTCAACTACAGTGAGGTCATAAGCTCGACCTCCTCTCAACAATTTGTATTTCTGCACCACTTGTGCAGCTAGCTTTCGGTCCTTGTCTTTACCAACGAAGTGGACGTTGGGGTCCTTACCAACCTTAGATAGGTCGGTAATTCGATGAATCTGGTCCACATTCAGATAAATTAGCCTCCCTAGCCAAAGATAACCACCGTGAACACAGGATAACAGGACCTTGAAAACTACATTAACTTCATTGTTACGCCTGAAGTGTGGTGGCTTCAACAGGTTCAATAGTCTAGGCTTCTCTAGATTTACTACAAATTCCTGCGAGACGAATTCCTCAATCTTCTTAACAGGATTATGGACCACCGTCAGATAAGGATCTGGCACGAACTGAGGATACGTTCTATAATCTCCCAAGATGAAGTCAGAAAACTTAACCAGCAGGAGATGTCCAAGCAGGGGTCCTTCTTCTTCCACGATTTCTGCCATTGATGGAAGTGGAATCGAATACTTGGCGTTCTTGGGAATACGCACCTCGGGTGCATCATTTGGGCGCGAAGGAACATAAATAACCAGAGTGTCCAAGGGCTCTGGAATGGGTTCCTCCATTTGCTGCTGCTGCTGGGGCTGCTGTTGAGATGCCCTTATGCCCGTGGACTATCTGGGATCAGAGGAAATAGGAAGCTTGACAATATTAATCGGGTTATCCATACCGAAGTCTAACCCTCTGCGTCTAAAGTGACGGACGAATTCTTCAGTTGACAAGTTCTCCATCATGAACCTGCATACATGAACAAACACTGAACAGAAAAGGGCGGAACAACGTAGGATGCGAACTCTGAAAATAGAGGAAAGCAGTATGCACGACACGGCTCTGAAAACAATGGCTTAGACTCTCAAACAAGACAACTATACAACTTAAGGAAGTAACCCAAGCATATACGAATGAGGGGTATTTATAGCTGAGGGCAGTAGTAGGTGCGGACAGGTGGCGCTAATACCCATTGGTGCCTAAGCGGATGAGTTGACAACCCCCCCCCTACGGCTCTGTGGTGTATTAAATGCAAGGGATGGGCTCTGACAGCCTTTGGGAGATGTGCTAAGGCCTTTGAATCCTTAATTAAATGAGAATCTTAGGGAAATCAAGCCAAATATGCTAGAGAAAGTACAATTAGATGGCGGTCTCATCCTTCATTAAGACTCAGACGCGGCTACAGAACTACCGCAATTCAAATTTTCGGCGGGTAACCTCAGCATGGGTAACTGTGTACATGGAGGGATCCACGGCGAGGAGAACTCCGTAAGAGCGACAAATCGACAATAGGGAACTCCGCAAGAGAGAAAGTTCGACAACCCGGGGAACTCCGTAAGAGCGAAAATAGGCTCGATCAGAACAGGCTTTATTGACTGCACGAATGTTTCGAGGAATTGCACGGGAAGCCAGAGACTGATATTGTCTCGCAACATCCATGTAGACTGTGATAAGTGCGATGCCTCTTTTAACTACACTAGACATCTACATGACTTTAGCAGCTGATTAGGTCGACAGGGTGGAGTGGCCGTCGCAATAAAGCTTGAGCCGACTCCCGTTAATCATTGTTGATAGCAACTCTCCATTAAGCTTCGCAAGCTGAACTGCTCCACCTTCTATTATCTTCATCACTTGAAAAGGGCCTAACCAATGTACACGAAACTTGCCTGGAAACTTGATGAATTTACTATCATAGAGGAGTACCAAGTCTCCTTCCTGAAAGACTTTATTCCTAATATGCCTGTCATGCCAACCCTTCTGTCTCGCCTTTTGCATTTGTTGATGGAATCTAGCTAAAAGCCTGTCTTATTCTAAGGAAACCAATTGTGACAGCCTTTCACTCATAGTATCAGTATCTGCCATTTCTGTAATTTGAGCAATTCTGAGACTGGGAACAATGTATTCCATGGGCATGACTGCTTCTTGTCCATACACCAAATTGAAAGGTGTGTGACCTGTTAATTTCTTGCATGTGGTTCTGTAAGCCCATAACACAGCTGTGACTCTAAGGTCCCAATCATCTCTTTGTTGATTACAGATCTTGGTCAGGGCATTCTCCAGAATCTTATTGAATGCCTACACTGTACCATTAGCTTGAGGGTGGTAGGGTGTACTCTTATGGTGATTAATGTGGAATTCTTCAGTAAGGGACTCTATAGTCTCGTTCAGGAAATGTGTGCCCTGATCACTCATTAGAATCAGTGGACATCCAAATCTAGTGACAATATTCTCAAAAATGAACTGCGCGGAAGTAACAGTGTCGCAATTCTTAACTGGCTTCGCCTCAGCCCATCTGGTGAGGTATTCAGTAGCTGTGATGATGTATCTTGCGCCAGTTCTCTTTCCTGGTGGGTTGATAGGTCCCACAAAATCAATGGCCCACTTATCAAAAGCACGCACTATTATCTGGGGTCTTAACGGCATTTCATCTCTTCTTGAAGGTTTTCCTGTTCGCTGGCACACATTGCAACACTTGCAGAATTCCTTAGTATCCTTGTGCAATGTTGGCCACCAAAGACCTGCGGCTAAGATCTTCTGCACAGTCGGCTTTCCTGCGAAATGGCCTCCTGCGGTTCCTGAGTGCGCTTCTGCGATTATGGAATTCTTCTCATGCAGTAAAATGCATCTGTGGAAGACTTCATCAGGGCCCAACTTATAAAGCTGGCCTGCTATCAAAGTGAAGTCTGCGGCTTTGAAAACAAGTTATTTCTTCTGCTGCACTATGAACTCAACTAGCGCTTGCCCTGTAGTGAGAAACTCAAGAATATCGGAATAATACTCGTCTGCTGCTTCAACAGAAAACAGCTGCGCATCAGGCAGATTGTCCTCCAAGTTTGTAGGTTCCTCCCTTGACTCTATCCTAGATAAATGGTCAGGTCCTGCATTCAATCTACCTGGCTTCACAATAATCTCAAAATCATACTCCCGGAAGAGGAGTAGCCATCTGCAAATTCTTCCCCCTAACACTGGCTTATTGACCAAGTACTTCAAAGCAGAATGGTCAGTATACATTTTAAAATGAGCACCCAATAGATAGTGTCTGAACTTCTGTAAGGCATACACCATAGCTAGTCCTTCTCTTTCTGTAGTGGTGTAGTTCTTCTCAGCTGTAGACAGCTTTCTGCTAGAGTAAGCAATGGGGTGGTCAATACCTCCTTCTCCCGGTTGTGTCAGTACAACCCCCAATGCTATGGAAGAAGCATCTACATGAACATGAAAGGGTTTTCTCCAGTCTGGAAAAACTAGAATAGGTGTTGTGACCATCTTTCCTTTAAGTTTGTCCAAGCTCTGTTGGCATTCTTCTGTCCATTGGAATTTCGAATCCTTTTTCAGCAGTCTTTCCATAGGTGCAATGATCTTTGCATAACCCTTGATAAATTTCCTATAGTATCCTGTATGATCCAATGTAGTGCGCAATTGTTTGACTGAGTTGGGCGCAGGCAAGTTAGCAATGATGGAAACCTTCGAAGGATCCATCATGAGTCCTTGTCTGCACACAATGTGACCCAACAAAATACCAAAAGGAGCACAGAAGATACATTTTTTCAAGTTAAGGGAAATCTGATACTGTCTGCATTTTTCTAACATCATCCTTAGATTCCCTATATGGTTCTTTAGTAAACCAAACACAGTCCAGTCATAAAAATAGACTTCTAGAAACTTATGAATGAATTCTTTAAAAACAACAACAACAACTCTAGAGAAAATAGCAGGAGCGTTTTAAGACCAAAGGGCATTACCGTATACTAGAATGAGCCCCATTCAGTCGCAAAAGTGGTCTTATGGCAGTCCTCTGGATGGATTCTGATCTGATGGTATCCTGAAAAGCCATCAGTGAAGGAGTAAGCCTCTTGTCCTCCAACATTTTCAAGCACTTCGTCTGTAAAGGGCGTAGGAAATGGATCATGCGTTGATGCGTTGTTGAGCTTGCGCAGGTCCACACAGATTCTTATTTCGCCTTTTGTCTTTTTCTCTTGTACCACCATAGGACTAATCCAATCACTTTCCTCTACTGGCTCAATGATACCAGCTGCGAGCATCTTATCAATTTCTTCTCTGACCTTTTCTTTATATCGCGAGTTCAACCTGTACGGGCGCTGTTTTACTGGCTTAGCGTCTGCTTTCAAAGGTATGTGCATAAATCCTAAATCTCCTAGGATGCCTTTCAGTTCTGTAAACTTGGTAGGTTAGATATCCTGGTACTCATGTAGTAAATCTGCAATATGGCCAACAGTTTCATCATCCCAATAATCTCCTATAGAGGCAACCTTGGGTTCGGCTTCTGTACCAATGTTAATCTTCTTGAGCTTGATGTGTTCTGTAATGGCAGGGATATCAAGCCAAGGGCCTTCGACTTTGCGCGTCCCTTCTGAATCTGGAATATTGATGTTGCGAGGATCATCATCCTCTTCTCCAGTGGTGAAATTATAGCATTCCAGGGCATGTTCCATCTGGACAGCCCAATCTGGTTGAGAATACTCTGGTAAAGGACATTGTCCAAATGTCTTCTTTCTAATACACTTTAAAGCCTGATCGATGCTTGGATGTTCTGACTCAAAGCTGAAAGTGAGTTGAAAACTTTCAATCATGAGAGGCCAAGTGATAGTGCCTCTGCGCAATTTTTTTTCAGTGTACTGGTTCCTTGGAACTATATCCAATGTGTGGATGAATAGGTGAACCCACTCATCCTCTGGAATATCTGACCATTGCTGAATACATGCTTCAACGTGTGAGCTGGGGTCACTTTGTCCATCATATTTGTGCAAAACTCCTACTGTAGTCTCTTGAAATCTGTGCAGTATCAACCTGCGACAGTCTTGCCATGTGTCAATATTTTCCTTATGTGCACCCCACCATCTTGCGGGTGTAGCGCGCAGTGCTATGTCCAATGCTTGTATGCGCTGCTCATCTGGGATTTCTTGTTCATATGCATGTATGAATTCACTTACTCCAGTTAAACCATCGAAGATTGGAGTGTTATTCAATTCTGTGCCAATCCATCAAATGGATTTAGTCATCATGGCGCAACTCCTTGCAGAAACCTCATGTAAGCGATTCTGCCAGTTTTCCAGTCCTGCTTCTGAATCTGATGCGCACGAGTTATCGCATCGCCAGCTGATATGGCCGTCTGCTGTGGGATTGACATAATCATTATGACTAGCAGTCATCTGATACAAACTTTCCATGTGGTGCACTTCTTCTTCTGCTCGAATGGGTTCAATATACCATGGTCCTTGAAGGGGATCAAGTGGTGCAATGACCCTAATCTGGTCATCCTCAAAGGTCATCTGTCTTTTCTTCAAATTAATGACAGCCACATTATCAAATGCCCAGTCTATGCCTAAAAGTGCTGGGTAAGGTCTACTGTAATCCAGAATTTTGATTACTTCAAAGTCTGTAGAACTTCTTACTCCCTCAATATGAATGGGTACATTGGGTAATCTGCCCAATGGAGAAACTCGTTGCTGATTTGCTAATCTTAGATGGATAGGAGATCTGATAAGCTGAGGACTACCCATCTGTTCCCAAGTCTGCATGGTGAGAACATTAACTTCTGAGCCTAAATCCAAAATGACTTCGTCCATTTCAAATGCTCCAATCTGCGCTGTGAGTCTCATCTCTCTTCTAGTTCTAGTATGACTCCTGATCTGATGAATAGCACGATGCACTGTGTTCATCAAAGTAGATTGTTGACACTGATCCAACAGGTGTTGGAGTTCCACAGTTGCTTTTTCATTGCGCAACAACTTTAAGCAGCTTCTCAAGAAAGCATGAACACTGCCTAGTGTATCCTCCTCATCAGGCCTTCCAGATGTAGTATCCTGCTCTTGTACCAAGTTCTCTTGACTTGGCACATGCGGTATGATATCATTGTGCGGTAATGCGACAGAACTTGAAGCTCGCGGATCTGAGAAATACTCTTGATCTTGCTTGAATGCTTCTTTTTGCTTCTGTAGGTTGAGCGGGGATGGTTTAATATTAGCGTGGCACACCCATTGTGTTGCTGGCTTTCCAGTTCCTGACTCTGGCACACCAGTGGTTGCACCACTGTGCATCACTATATTAACTGTGGGATCTGGTTCTCTTTTTTCTGCTGGAATCAACTAAATATTCCGGTTAACCTGTGGCTTCTTTTCTTGCATCTTGGCCATCAACTGAGGGCATTCTTCAATGAAATGATCATAGGATTTACAGTATCTGGAGGTGGTTGTAGGGTTTTCGCAATCCCTTGCATAATGGCCTTGAGCTCCACAGTTATAGCAAGTGATCTGTCCTCTTCCACGACCAAAACCTCCTGCACATCCTTGGCCCTTGTAATTTCCTCCTCGGCCTTCGCGAGCTGGGTCATACTGCGGACCTGCTGTGGGTCCTTGTGGTTTTGACTGTACTCTATAAACATCATGTTTTCTTTCTATCATAAGGTCATATGCTCTACAATTGTTCTCATCATGGCCTACTGATTTACAGAAATTGCAATATATATTCTTTGGAGTTTGTACATATTTCTGTAACAAGTGACACTCTTGTGGTCTGTGGCCTCTAGTTCTACAGATTTCACACCAAGGCCCCTGTGCCTGTGGTAAAGGGTTAGGTGCTCCAGTTGCAATATAATCTATGAAAATAGGACAATGGTACTTTGAATGTCCTTGTGCTCTACACTTTGTACACCAAATTTCTTCTTCAACATCCTTTCCTTTCTTAATATCATGCACTTGCAAAGTTAGGTTTGCTATTTGGTTCTGCAACTGCGCAACATCGTTGCTTGTTCCAGCAATTGGTGAAGCTTCTAGTTTCATAGCCATCTCTAGAGCTTGTTCTTGAGTAGTGAGATTCTGTTGCATAAGAGGAAGTCTAATATGAGGAAGAAGTGCAGCAATGAACCATTCCTTATGCTGCTGCGGTGCAAACTCAAAGCTTACTTGATCTATCAAGGCTTTAAACTTCTGGTCAAAGTCCCATACTAATTCTGTAGGTAACTGTTTTATGTCTTTGAGTTCTGTTATGCACTGTGATTTTGATTTAGGTTTCTTGAATTCTTTAATCATACCACTTCTTACATCAACAAGCATCCTATTTTGTGCTACTGAGTATTTCATAAACTAGGTTAAGGCTCTCTCTCTTAGTGTGGTTGCTAACTGAACCAACTTAACAGTATCATCATTAATTTGCTTAATCGTCCAAATGGCTTCACATAGAAACCACTGCTGCTCAGAGTCTTCTAGCCCTGTTCCTCAAAGGTTGGTACCTTCATGTCATCACCCATCCTTCTTGCGATAGGTTGACGTGGAGGTGCTGTGGTGCTGCCTCCGGGATGGTTAAACAAAGGTGGGGCTGAGGTACTAGAAGTACCATGCAGTCTACTAGAAGGTGTTACTGCGGGGTTATGCTGAGCTTCGTCTGGCGTTTGCGGTGTAAAAGGGTGATAAGGGATACGAGCACTCCCTTGTCTCTCTATATGGCTTGCTCTACGAGCTCGACTATCTTTTGGGATAGAATCAAAAGAATGTTGGTTGAAGCCTACTTTATACCGTTTTTCGCTACGAGTGCAACCAATAACTTCAAGATCACTATCAGAATCTGCGGACATTACTTGTCTATGCTATTCATTAGAAGCTATGTATAGTTTTCCTTTTTCATATAAGAGCATTTTAATCCACAAGTTTAGAGAATTTAAGAACTTACCCATGTATGCTTTGAAGAAGCTCCTCTCAGCCTCGTTGAAGCTCTTTCTCGTATGTACTGCAAACTCGGTGATGAAGCCTTCCAGCAGACTGTTCAACCAAAAGTCTACTGCGCGAGACACAGGATTATCTACCCGCTTCAAAATGCTAACTAGCTCAGGCGTCCAAACGATAAGTTGATCAACATGCACAGTGGGTCCAGTATCTGCTAGCTTGGATACCCACTCATGCAACTCGAGTGCAAATGTTACAAAGAAGATTTCATGAAGCTCAGTATAAATATGCTTCTGCAACCAGTCCTCTGTCTGAAGCGTAGGGCTTATATTTTCACGTTCAACGAACTCTCTAGCCTTTGAATCAAACCAGTCTTGAATTTCTTTAGCTATAGGATTCCAACACCACATTGCCTTCAAGATAATAGGGTTAAAGCCAGCAACAGAACCATTTGTTGGCTTCTTTTTGGATAGACTTGGGTTTTCACGATGCGCAGCAACAAACACCCCTTTGGCGCACTGGCCCTTTCGGCAACGAGCTGTGCAGCAGCCCGAAGTCTCACCCGAAGTGGCTATGGGGGGATAAGGAATCAGGTTTCCTTAACCTAGGTGGTGTGGAGTCTATAGTCTTCTCTCTTACCCTTCTTGGAGGTAACCCCCAAACAGAGAGTCTTACTCTTTCACAGGTCTCATAGCACCACAGCGCTGGAACTCACTCTTCTCAGCCGATCTGCACAGTAGCTCCACACCTGCGCACAAGTATTTTACCCGTTACCTTCAATACACTATGCATCGTCTCTACCCTTGCGCCACAGCGCAGTAACACACTCCTCTAGCGCTGCGGTGACAGTGTTCTTACAAAATCCTTTGACAATGCACAAGTACAACTTCTAAGGGAGCTTCCAGGATTTACTTTACATAATCATCCATAAAGATAGCGAAACATTCATAGCAACATAGACAGTAAAGTAAAGAAATGCAATTACATAAAGCATCACCACAACAACAAGAATTACATGTTCCATTTCTAGGAGGGAAGCTACGTCCACGGAAACTGTGTTTTATATTATCTTGAGATGGGGATAACACAGTTCCGCTGCGCACACAACTGCAACCTTAGATCTTTCTGGGAAACTCCACGCACACAACTGGGAGCCCTTCTCTTAGATCTATTCTTTTCTTCCACTGATATTATCATGACAAAGACATACCATTACATTCCCCTCTCAGTCCTCTTGTGACTGGTTGATACATACAATGGCCCTTACACCAAGCGGTCTTCCTGCGAGATCGTGGCCTTCATTCATGCACAAAATGATCATTAACAGCTTAAAAGATACAGCAATACAAATGACTCAGACATCAACTTAGACTGTTTGTGTAACTCAGTGACTCTAACTACTAACTCTCTAACCCTTTTCCCCTTTTCAATTACACATATATATAGGTGGCCCTGAGGGTCGCACCTTTACAAAACTATGGGCCTTTCCCAGCAGTGATCCCCAAAAACCCTAACCGCGGACACGGCTAGGTGTACTGTAGGCGCCGCTTGCAGTCATGTCACAGCTTCCTGCAGACTCCGCGATTTCTGGCGCAGATCGCAGGTATGGGCACCGCTTCATCGTTCTTTGCTTCTTGTCCTTCTCCTTCAATGCTTCGACTCATTACTCTTCCTTGGTCCAAGCAACCATAACTCCTGTACTTTGCCTTAATGAGGGTAGTTGAGCCCTCTATTCCGCTGCTTCATTTGCTGTGGTGGTTGAGCTTTCTACTCGACCACCTTATTTACTCTTTCCTTTGACTTGTGCACGCGAGCTCTGTTATTTTCGGCCTGCAATCGGCGGTGAGCTTGTCCATCTGGCACCATACCACACACTGTTCATTTCTGCCCAAAAATGGTACTTTTCCTCAAAATTAGCACTTTTCCTTCAAAACTTAGTGCTTTTTCCTCAAAACTTGGTAGCTTTACCATAGCTACGGCCTATGCTCCAACAGAGGGGCATGAAAAAAATGTCTTAAATTTTTTGGTGAGAGTGAGAAATGATCTCAAGCATCATCACAAGCACGGAAATATGAATCCGACAGTGCAAATGGTGTGAAAAACGAAGGTCATAAGGACTCCAGAATGGTCAAAAGAAATAAATAAGTTAAAAAATGGCTACAAATAAAGGTGATCCCACCAAGCCAAGGATGCAATGGTGGGGAGAAATGATGACCCGTGGGGGAAGAGTACTAGGTGTATCAAATCAAATCAACTATACAAGTGATATGTCACCTCAAAAATGGTTGAGATCACACATGTGAAAAAGTGAGGAGGGTTAATGACATGCCCCCATGCTATGTGCATGGAGTTTATGATTGTTGATCACATATGTGTTTGTTTGAACAATGGGGTCATTGAATTAATGAGATAGATGTGATGGGGAAGGTTCAAAATGATTGATCATTCCCCCTATCCTAGGGTTGAGGTAATCTATTATGCCCCCTAACTCAGAGGTGTCAATGTGGTGCAGATGTTGTCTCAAAGAGGGATGAATAGGGCATTGAGCAACTATTGGCGGGGGGGTATACCATGAGGCTATGGGCCGTGGTGGTATACTGAAGTGATGGTATGATGACGGGGGATTCCCCTTGTGAGGTGGATGCCCCTAGTATCTCTGATGAGAATCACGATGATGATGAGTAGGCAAGGTTTTGGGACTATCCCCATGCTTTGGACATGTGGTTTCCTCATCGATTTGAAAGGGTTGAACATGTGTGTCAAAGGGATCAATGGAAGGGGCCGACCAGAGAGAGGGGTATCCAGTGGAAACTGTGTAAATGGTGTTAATTTCTTCCGAGGAGGAAGATGGTGGGGGATGAATTTCCTCAATGGTAGGAGTGGATGTTTCTAGATCGTCATTATTTAGTTCATATAGAGCTGCTCTATAATCTAGGAGATCAGGGCAATGATGTGAGTAATGGCCGTAAATGCCGCATATCACACAAGGGTGGTTTGTACGCAACAATTTATCGCGAGGCTGAGGGGACAGTTCTAGTTTGAAAACTGGGATGTTAGTGTCATCATCCAACATTTGCATGTTTTCTTGAAGTGCTGGTAATTGTGGACATTGATGGGTAGCATGGCCTATGTCGTCACACAAGGAGCACTTAGGGAGTACATGGGTTGTTGGGGGATTCTTTGCTAATTTGGGGGTCATTGGGGGGGTGCGAGCTGTGGGTCCAGTGATGTAGGTTTGTGGACCTCTGCCTCCATTATTGCAGAGTGGTGGAGGAGTATAATTGCATGTTGATGTGGTGGCCGGTGTTGGAGTTGGTCAATTTTGGATGTTTGCTACACCAGGGGGTGGATAGTTAGAAGTATTGATGGGTTGCACCGGTTGTAAAATGACATTCGGTGTCAGGTGAGGGGTTGGGGCAGGTAAGTACCATACAGGTAGTCATAATGTCAATCCTGGGAGATTAAGTGTAGCCATGACTGGTGTGCTGATGGCACCTGAAGGAGGAAATAAAAATGGGATAGTATGAATTGGTGTGGCTCCTACGTGAGTTGGCACTGAGGGTGGTTGCGGTAGTAAAGGGGGCTGTTGGTTTGGTACCTGTGTGTTCTGCGTGAGGGTGCACAAATTAGATATCTCGGTTATCTTCAAAGGGGGTGGGATGGATTGGAATGTGGAAGTCATAGGTGATTCCGAGTATAATCCGGGTCTAACTGTGGAGACAAACAATGTAGGTGCATTCTGAACTAGTTGTTCACTCATAGGGAGAACATTTTTAGGTGCAGCGGCGGCGTATTGGTTTCAACGCATTTGGGGATTCATGGTGGATGATGAAATCATAAGGATATGATGAGTGCTTGAATCCATTGGTTGGTTTGCATGTGTAGCGTATGTGATTTGCTGTTGTGCTGCTATGGTTCCTTGAGGAGGATCCAACGAACGACTGCTCACCACTCCTTGTGTGGGAAAAGGATTCTGCAGCACCATGGGTTGTGGTTGAGGAGGTGGCGCTAGCTGTGCCATGTGCCATTGGCATTGGGCATCATTAGACCACAGTTGCCATGCTCACTCCAAATGGGGGCAAGTGTGTGTGTAATGGTTGTATACCCCGCATATGGAACATGGGTGGTTTGTTCTTAAATTGGGGTTCTTACCCTGTTCCGGTGGTCGATTAGGGTTTTGGTTGGTGGGGGCAGCGTTGTTGTTGTTTGGTGGATAAGTCTGAGTGACTAGAGGTTGTGGTACAACAAGCACTACTTGTGGTGGGTAACAAGCTGCTGGGGCATGTGAGTGAATAGGAGCATGTGTGGCCTATTGATGGTAATACATAGGGGGTGAAACCATAGGTGGATAGGCTAAAGGTGCATGACCATAACACTGTGGTGGACATGAGGCTCCATGAGTGTGGTGGGGGTGGGCCATGGGAGCATACGAAGTTGTAGCACCGGAGTGAGATGTGTCCCATGAAAGATTGGGGCCGGTATTATTGCGCATAATGGAAAAGGGTTGGTTTTGCTGCGTGTACACATGCCCTTCGGTAGTAGGTGGGTTTTGAGGTCATGGGGTCTTTGGAGCAGGTTGCGGTGGGTAGTAAGAAGGAGGGTTATTAGGTGGACCTGTTGCTTGTTGTGGTTGTGAGTAACCTTGAGCTACTGGAAGTGTTGGAGCAAGAGGTGCTTCCTGTTGAGGACAATAAGCCACTTGGGCTTGTGGCTGAACCGGAGTCTGGTGGGCTTTCTAGTTATAGTATGAAGGTGGTGCATAAACTGATGGTGCATGCCCATAACACTGTGGTGGACATGAGGGTCCATGAGTTTGGTGGGTGTGGGTTACTGGAGCATACGAAGTTGTAGCTCTAGAATGAAATGAAGCCCTAGAAAGGTCTGGGGTGTTGTTTGTACTCATCATGGTAAGAGGTTTGTTTTGCGTTGTAACCTGGCTGATAATACCATCAGTGGTATGGGATGCCCTTGGCGTGTCATGGCGAGATGGATCGCCGCGCCGGGCGCCATGTAAAATAGTGTATAGATATCCTGACTGGGAATATATGAGGTCAAATTTCGGAGCTTTAAAGATAGCTTCTTCTTCTGACTGGGGTCATTTGGAAGCTACATCTTTGGCTATGAGGGGGAGGAGTGATTTGAGAAACTAGTCCAAAAATATTTGGTCGTCAAGTTTTATCCTGCAGAGGCTACGTCGCTTACGCCATTCATGGATATGATCAGTGACGTGTGTAGCAATGTTCTGTCTACAAGACAAAAGTATTTCTACTACTGCATCATAGTGTACAGGTAGTTGAAAAAATTGGAGGAATGTTGAGGCGAGGGACCTAAATGTGTTGTGGTTCCCATGTGGCTACTCAATGTACCACTTGGCTACAGAGCAAGTGAAGGTTCTTTGTAAAAGTCTCAGTCTAATGGAATCATCTACTATGGAGTTAGAGGAACACCATAGGTGAAACAACATGATGTGGTTTTGGGGATCCTCCCCAGCTTTTCCTTCAAATTTTGGGATATCTGAGGGAAGCTTTGTGGGCATGGGTGGCCATGTAGGGTTGTATGTAATAGGGTCGTTGGTTAACCTTTCCAGGTCTGGTAGTTTTAGACAGCCATGTATGGTAGACTGGCAGATGGGTGTTGCATGGTCACTAGGGCATAACTATTAATGGTAGCATTATGGAGTGGTCCAGATCCACCTAAGGGTATGCTACATGTGAAAGGGATGTTACCTCCGATCGATGTGGTATGGGAGGTGCCTGCGTTCCCAAGTGCAACATGGGTTGCAGATGGGTTAGGAATGGTTCCAGTAATCACTGGGATCTGGGTAGTGGTGATGAGGGGGTAGGTGATGCCCATGTTGGGCATACCTAAAAGAGGCGTTGGACCTGTGTTGGGCATGCCTAGAGCGGGTGTGGCCCCCATGTTTGGCATGCCTAAAGGGGATGTGTCTACCGTGGTTGTCATGGTAGTAGTGGGGTTTGTTGATGTAGCTCCAATAGCACTGGTGAAAAGGGGGTCATATTGTGATCCATCCATGGGGTTGGTTGGTGATGTCTCCGTAGGTTGTTCGGATTCAGCCTCATAATCAGATGTGAAATGAGGTGCGTCAGAATCGGATGACTGGGTTCTATGTCGATGACATGTGGAGTCAAGGGACAAAGCTCTACGTGTATGACATGTAAAGTCAAGTGTACCGAACTGAGGGGGTTTACCCTAAAAATGGCAGGATCGTCTTAAGTTCTGAATGGTGAGAGATGTGGAAAGATGCTAATGGATGGTGGTGAGATAAAAAAACTCAAGACCCTAATGCCACGATGTGTGCAGGAGGGGAGGGGAGTATGAAAAAACAACGCCTCTCAGGCCAAAAACCAACCTCAAAAGTCCTTATTATAACACTTGAGCTATAATAACTGGAGGAATCAAGAAAAGTGGTCAGAATACCAAAAATCAAACGGTTCCTAGAAAAAAGTGGTCCTTACTAGACCAAGGGGGGTGGAAGAGCATGCAAACGCCTAACTAAAAGTGGTATTATGACTCAACGAAACATATCCTCTACAAGGTGATGAACTCTAAGTTAGACAATATGAGTAGTGGAATCAAAGGCTAGATATCCCCCTACCGGGAGGGACACCGGGTAGACAATGCTAAAAATTGGTCACTAAGATACCCCGTTCATGATACGTTCAGTTGGGCGAATCTGCAGTTTGGTTCTATCATCGATGTACTACCATACGGGTGGTACACCGAGAACTGCGAAAGGTATCCTTCAGTTACTGAATGGATAGCAGTATTCCACTCAAGCTTCCAGAACCAGTTTGGCTACTTCAACCCCCCTAAGGGAGAGGCCTTCCCGATAAATTGGTGTATAACCATGTCAACAAATAATAAGGGATTTTTGGGACCTTAGAAGTCAAAACACTATGTCTCAGATGTAAATAATTGAGGGGCGTTATTGGAACACCTATCCCACCAATCCTACCTAACTACAAGATTGTTCAAGTGTTCCCCAAGTGGGGTTAAAGTGTTGGTTGATTTTAGGTAGATTTTAAGGCTTGGTTAATTAAAAATGTTGCAGATTGGGTGAAAATGAATTTGCTTCGCTCTGGCGATTAATTACAAATTAAAAACAAGACGATTCCAATTTGTAAAAAATAAAAGTCTTTTTTCTAAAATGTAAATGCTATGGTAAACTTTTCAAAAAGGTGTTGATTTTTCAAAAAATTTAAAGTAAAGCAAATATCACAGAAATAAGTGGTTTTCTAATGCTTTGGGCAAAAATACATAGCAAATTAAAATTTTGGTTTTAATTTTGCAAAAATTAAATTGCTTCACAATTTTTCTTTCATTAAACTGAAATTTTTTAAAAATGATGAAGTAAAGCAAAATAATAGTAAGAAATATCAATATGTAATGCTACAAAATGAAATAGTAGGTTGTTCAAAAGTGCAGGGAAGATAGCTGGAAAATATGGGCCAAAATGGGTGAACTGAAGTGATAAATAACACTAAAATAAAACATTAGAGTAATTTCTATGAAAAATTTCTTAAATATAATAGGATATTTGTATTCCTTGATCGAAAACACCCAATTTGAAAAAACAAATTGTCTCAAACAAAGTTCGAGAGAGGGAGATATGGCCATTTGAAAGTTGAGTCACACTGTCAGAAAATTACATCACAGGTTTCGGGGTAAAAGTGGCGATGGGCATCGCGGGTTTCGAGCACACAGTCGCGATGAGCATCGTGGGTTTCGAGTGCACAGTCACGATGTGCAGCGTGGAAAAATCCCACGAAGCTGCGATGTGCAGCATGGAAAAAGGCCGCGAAGTCGCAATGTGCAGCACAGAAAAAAGTCGCAAAGCCGCGATGTGTAGTGCGGAAAAAGGCCGTGAAGCCACGATGTGCTGCGTGATTGTCGGGTGAAAAGTCGTGATGCAAAAACAAAAAAAAGAGTCGTGGGAAAAAAAACCAAAAAGTGAAATTTCCGTCTGTTAAAGGCTACAGAAAGGGCCAACAGCAAGGGCAGCAATGGATATGCTGTCTAGTATGGTAGATCTACTAATTGGAATGGTAAAAACAAGTAATAAACAAATATCTAAAGCAAAAATTTCAAAAATTTAAAGCTCAAAACCCAATGGAGCCGCCAAAAAATTGTTTCTTGGTTTTTCAACCAAGCATGTGCAAGGATGCACCTATTAATTTGTAATAGCAGTCTTCAAATAAAAGCAAAAACAATTATAAATCTAATCTAACATTAACATAAGCATGTGTAAATAAACAAGAACTAAATCAATAACAAGAGATCTGTGGAAGAACAAGAGTAAAAAATGACTTTTTTATTATAATACCTCAAATGGTGAGGATGTTTGGTGTTGAGAAGCTCCAAGGTTGAGGTGCTCCAAGCTCCAATGGTCTCTTCTCCAAGATGCTGAAATGGGGATCTTCAAACTCAAAATGGGAGGCAATGGCTCTCAATGGGAATTTGGCAGCATAAGGATATGATGAAATGTGGATGGAAAGTGAGGAGCCCCTATCACCTTTTTATAGTTTTTGGTGATGGGGAATATCATTATGGTTTTGAGGAAACCAATGGTATTGACCAACATGGTTTAGGTACCTTTTTCCCTCTTTTTTCCTTTTTTGAATATTTTAAATATTTTTATTCCCTTTTAATATTTTTGGGAATTCTGGACTCTTTTTGAGGATTTTTTGTGTTTTTGAGGAAAAATGTATATTTTGAGGGGAAAAAGGTGTATTATGGTCTTTTTGGTGACCTTTTGATGGCTTTAGAGGCTCAAATGGTGGAAAAGTGGACAAATGGGTCATGTGAATAAGGGAATGAGCTAGTGAGCACTTTTTGGGTGTTAACATATTGCCCCCTGATGTGTGAGGGCAGGAGCTCATCGTATGGCTGATAGACATCATAGTTCTTTTGTCATTTTCCTGGGGTTTGGGGAAGAGAAGAGATTGGTTGGAGACTGGAGTAACGACCCCTTGGAAGCTGCAAAAAATGAAAAATATTACATGGCCTCAAAATAAATGAGGAATAATATTTGACTATGGACAAGGTGGGCATATCCACGCTCGTATCAAGACATATACATAACAATTAGGCCCACGAAGGGGGGCCTGAAGAAATACATAAAAATTTGCTGATACATCATAATGGTCCAGAGAGGACACAATGTTGGGACATACTCATTGTCATATCATGACTGATCTCAATAACTGATACACTGGAATAAAGCAACAACCGTTCTGAATAAGGTATTAGAAGGGTTGATGAACTGCTGAAACTAAAGGTGTCCAACATCTGAAAATTGTCTCCAAGTGCAACCTGGATATCCATAGGAAAATGTAACTAGTTGTATCCTTAATTAGACTGTCATATGTAGTAGAGTCAGATGATATCCGAGGTCTTCAACAAATAACTGAAAGGACTAATTTCCTGTACGAGTATCAACGATGCGATCAAGGTGTTGAAGTCGAGAATGTGAGAAACAATCATTTGGAGAGGCACTAAGGGCTCCTTTCAAAATGATTCATAGGAAATCATCATAAATAGTGGTGAGTCGAAGGCACAGGGACCTCTAGGTCTATCCTCTGGAATAAATTTGGTTGGCATCGATAGAGGGAGACCAGCAACTATCAAGGAAATGATGTTTCCTTGATAGGAGTGTGAGGTGTACAACCGAAGTGTGATAGTACTGATGGTAGGACTAACATACTGTGGGGAAGGGAAGTAACTGGGGTCATAGAGTTGGTGGAATAAAAATTCCTTTGTTCAGAGCAGCATCACATGGTTGACCTTGCAGCATAGGAAACTGACTTGTAGGTGCGGGGATCATAGCTTTAAGGACTGAAGGGTATGTATAGGAGTGATTCAGGGTGAGAACAGTAGTATTTCCATAAACAAGCTCATTAGGGAGAGAACCCTTTTTAGCATTTTCAGTTCAGTGGTATGATACCATTTTCAGCATGTGCAGTCTAGTTTCATCTTGGTTTCAAACATTTCAGTTCTTGGTTTTAAGTTTCGGTCTCAGGTGAAGATTTATAGGTTGCATTTTGTAATGGGAGCGACCAAATGGAGATGGAAATGGGTCTTCGGGTTCTTTGCTACCTCGTAGGGAGGATAGCATCCCCAATTGGGGCCAGTTGTTAGCACCATCTTTGTCTTGGGTGATGGGGAGGATTAGACCCCTGCAGATAATGATTAATGGCCTCGATTTTTCAATTCATAATACCCATTAGAGGCCAAACGAGAGCTAGAGGTGTGCAATGTAGCTAGAAAGAAAAATATTTTGGAGCGCAAAGTTTTAAACACTTCTGAAAATGATAGAAATCCAAAAAGCCCACCCCGGTTAAACAATGGCATAAAAGGAAGGCAGGGATCCATGGCGATGGAGATCCATGGCTGAGGAGTGATCTCACAAAGGAAGTGAGGGGCATTTTAATTGGAGGCGGAGTCTTTAGCCCATGAGCAAGTTGGGGATCAAATCAACTGTTGGAAAATAGATCTACAGTCACCATTAGGTTCACGATTTCAAATTGCATTGGGAGATGGATTTTTCAAATCCATGAACTTTTAGTAGGAGGGTCGACATTTGGATGGCCCATATCCAACGGAGTTCAAATCTATGGTTGAGGTTTTTTTTGCTTATAGGACTCACACGAATGATCAACAACCCAAAAATTTGCGAAGCGCGGTAGGGGCACATCTCTAGACTGTGGATGCGGGTAAGGTCAAGATCAATGGTTGAGACACACATCTGCTGTCGAATAATGGTCCAAGGGAGAAAGGCCATATCAGAGTTGTCATGTGCCTCCTCACGTGACGCGACAACCTGGTTGAAGCCTGTTTAGCGTCATCCCAGACCTCAGTCATCATTCCCTCTCACTTGACAAACCTAGTCGGACGATCATGTGAAGATGATTTCTCCTGGCTTCCATCATTGTCATGACCATTATAAATGAGTTACCTAAGGTTTACTATTAGCATATATGTTTGAGGAGATGCCAGACTCAATAACCAATATATTTTCAATTGAGATCCAATCATGGATGAATATTTAGAAGCCAGAGTGATTTTTGTACCAAAGCAGGCGTGGTCTGACATGGAGGATGATCATACTCCCTCGTCCCCTGTAAAATTTGATCACTTGGAGGAAAGCATAGCCAGTGAGCCCAAGGAGCATCCAGGTCGACAGGTGCACAAGAAAGCCTGACGAAAGAAAAAGGGAGAGGTTCTGAAGGTTGAGCAGAACACTCAACAGAACATGGAGATTCTCAAATATTTCATCGTTCCCACTGAGGAGGTGACACCCCCTCCTTCAACAGAAAAAGAGCAGGTTACTGACTTCTTGAAGGTGGAGGATTTATTCGACCAACAAGGTCAAATAATAGATAAAACTAGGTTGGTCGTTTGTTTATGATATTTTTTGTATCCCATCATCTTAGCCTTTTTCAGGCCCATTTGAATGTGTCGCATGCCTGTGTTTAAGACCACTGAGAGCCATCAAGTTGCTTGGGAACTATTGCATCTAGAAAATTGTATAAAGACACACGTAAAATTAGTTAGGCCTGTCTACCAGCATCCATTCCTGTTGCAGCTAATTCTTGAAGACAATGGACTAGGCCAAATAGGTGTCAACACGGCTGTAACCATTTTTCTGCTAGATAATTTGAACCTAAGGGCCTATATATTCCCATGTAGTAGAGATAGTAAAGGGTTGGAACTTTTTTTAGACTTGAGAGGATCATGTGTTAAGCATTTTTGAGACAAATTTAATGAAAATATGGCAGAGTCGAGCAAGTAATTTTACCAGAGATTCCTATGTTATCTATCTTGTATTCTATATACTCTTTCTCATGTGAATGTTGCCTTCATTGTCTAATTTGTATTGTTGTTATTTTTCATGCTTAGATAAGTGCGTATTGGGATTGAATTCATACATGTTATGCTCTGTCTCTTTCATTCTAAGCATCCAGAAACAACTTTTTGCTAAAGTCGCTACAAAATTCATCTGAAGGTGATCTCTGTTGATGGTTTGTTCATATCTTTTTCTTTGTCACCAAACAAAATCTTTTCAACTGTAAGGGGGTAGCTATCCTGCCTCTATAGGGGTTTCTTTTCAAAGTACTGTCACTTTAATCATTTTTGGTGTTTTGAATCAATTGCCCAAGGAGGGTCTACATTGCTTTCAAGCAAACAATAATTCTATCTCAGTTTTATTCATCTATCTATCCTTGCTAAACGAAAGCTGTGAGAGATCCCTCTCTGGAGAGGAAGAAGCCAGCTTACCTTTCCTTAAGTGGTTTTATGGTTACCTCGAAGTGTCCTTCTCCCACAACCTTGAGGGTCATTTTTGGTGCTAACAACATGAGTGAGTGAATGATTATAATTTATGATATTTCCAATATTTTGAATGACGAGTCAAATTTGATAGCATAGGAATGATTATAGAGAACCATGACGCTCTAGATCTATTGACATACATGAGACCGAATCAACGAATGGAAGGTTTGTTTGTGTGTTGGATTGAGACACATACCACTTGAGAATCCAAACCAAACCAAGAGATAATGTTGGCTATTTGATGTATTTGCACCTAGGTATACAAGTTGACTCTACCTACCACATCCTAAAGTAACCACATATTTGAAGAGGTTGTGTAAATCCAATAAGAATGTTCAAATGGAGCATGGGATATGTGTGGCTCGTTAAAGAAGAGTGTGATTAGTCCTTTCACGTGGAATTGGGAAGCTTGTAGATCTGTTTAGAAAATGTATAGACATGTGTTGTTTCATTTGCATGGAAGTTAACAGCATTAAAGGTTTGTTGAGGCAATTGTTGGGAAATACACAGTATTGTCTATGCCCCAATTTTGTGGTCTTTAGTGGCTTGTGGCTAAAATGATAGTAGTGGCAGCAAGAAAACCCACATCAAAACTTCCACAAGGTGCCAGGAGGTCATCTCTCTTTAGGAGGAAGCAATAAGAATTGGGGCCACTAATTAAAATATGGTTTGTCTTGTGTGGCTAATCTACATGGTTGAGAATTATTTTATGTAGGCTATGAGGAGTTGTGTGAATGGAGGTAAAGTACAATGTTGTTAAGGAAACATGGAAAAGTTGTTGTTATGCAGTAGTGATAGATTATTCCTGTTTAGATAAGGGTCACATGATTAATTGTGTCCTTGAAGCAAATATGTGACAACACACGCCCTTCAGATTTAGGATGGTGTTTGGTTTCAAGCAACAGCTGGTGCAACATCTTTATGGATAAAATGTGGTGGTCACATTCAAATCATGTGAGCATGTTGGATACATATATTCATTGAGAATAGTTGGATTACTTAGATAACGTCCTCAATGTCACACCAAGATGAGGACTAGAGGTTGGGATGTGGGGGGGAAACTAAATTAGTTTTACAATGATATATTCTTAATATCTTGTAGGGACAAATCTACTAGTTGAGGGTCAAGAGGTGGCACGAGTATTTTCAATGTTTATTTACCACTAGTAAACAAAGTATGTTTTTCTTTTAATGTTTATTTACCACTTGTAAATAAAGTATATTTTTCTTTCAATGTTTATTTACTACCCTCGATGGGAAAACCACTAATCACAAACAATTTCCTTTAGCTAAGAGGCCATGACATGGGGTTACTCTTCCATCAAAATCACTTAGGATTTGAATTTGGTCCCCATAAAGACCTTAAAAATCGATGATCAACATTGTCGACTAATATTAAGTTTTTTATGCAATGTATTAGGTATTGAGAATAATCCACATGCATATTTTCTCTCTATGGTATTTTGGTTACTCTCTCTAGCCCATTTTCATTCCTCTCCACTAAATTTTCATCATCATCTCTTGGTTTGTGTATATGGATTTTATTACAGTGGTTAGTGTGGCCATCATGAAGTGGGAAGTGGAATTCTAGAAGGTTCAAACTGATAGTATGATTTCACTCCCATCGGTGGATAAATTGGTGAATTTGCATGGTGGTTGACTTTACCTAACCTTGCAAATTCTCTACTTTCCCTGGTTGGAGTTGTCCTATGCATTTCGCTCTAATTCTCATTATAGGAGGTGTAGGGAAACAAAATCAATTTAGCCTATCCTTTCCTTCACCAACTAGGTTACTCATTTGTTGTTTACCATGACATTACAAAGGATTATCCCTATTGGATCGAGTAGAGATATAGGTGCATTTCCTCATTAAGGAAAACACATACAATGTGTATGAACTAGATCCTCTAGAACATATACTTGTTGTTTGTGTTTCTTATGAATATCATGATTAGGGGTTTCTTAGGGCCATGTTATTTTTGTTTTTCATTGTTATCTTAGCAATGATTAGAAACCTATCAACTTGCTAGGTAGTTTTCATAATTTTGATAAACTCAAGTTCTATAAGTGCTATGGTTTCCCTCTAGGCATGCCATTTTTATTTATGTTGTAAATGAGTTTTTATCAGTACAAATCATCATCATTATATATATATAATTATGGTTTTTTGATAAGACTAAAGATTTGTAAATTAATATATATATGAGATATATTTTGATATATTCATATCAACTAAAGAAATACCTAAAAATTGACATATTACAATATGCCATTTAGACCATGGCAAAGGGAGTCATCCAAATCTTAATAATATAAGATGTTGTTGTGCTTGCTTTTGTCATCTTGATATGGACATGTGGTATGCACCTCAATGTGTTTGGATAGCTTTTAATGTGATGATTATTGAGGTATTAGGTAAGCTTTGATTTTAAGAGAATGATTTTTTTTTTAACTTCAATATATTTGTAATTTATATTAGCATAAAATTATTAGTTTATATTAACATATAATTATATTAATAAATATTGAATTTAATTTTTTTTAACTTTAATAAATTTATGATTTATAAGGATATTATGAAATTCATATATAAATATTTAAATTTGATTATAATGTTCATATCTATATTTTAAAATTATATATGTTTAAATTCCATTAGAATATTTATATTTATTTTTTAAAGTGATTTATAATTCATAAAAATACTAGCAAATAATCATATCAATGAATATTTAATATATTAATGATAAATGTTGATATCAATGCAATTTAATAAACATATTTAAATTTAATTGTAATATTTATAGTTATTTTTAAAATGTTATATAATATATATTATTAAATTTTAAAAAAAAATCTATATATTTTGAATATTTAGTGTAGTGAAATGGAAGGCAACTTAGTGTGTATTCTATTTTTATACACTTAAGCATGTTTTTTAAAATGAAAATGTGCATATATTATTAAAAAGTGAAAGTAACACTACAATAATATTTATTATATATAAGTATTTATATGATATTATGTATAACTATAAAAATATATGTTTATTATATATAAGCATTTATATGATATTATGCATAACTATAAAAATATACATGATAATGTGATAAAAAAAATGAAACTTCATCTCATTAAATAAATTAATAATGATGCTACTTACTTAATTTTGGATTTTCCATAAGAGAAATTGTAGGTCCTTTTCCAAAGTAACATGGAATCTAAGGTTATAGATGGAGACCAAATGAGTTTTCTACATGTCATTGTGGTGTTGTTGAGTTTTTTTTAATGTTAATGGTTTTTGTTAAACAAACAACGTAATATGATTTTTTTTTTCTATCCTCTTAGTGTTCTCACATGATTGAAAAAAAACGGGCAGCATTTCTTCATGTCAAAACACATTTTAAAATAAAACCGGTAGCATTTATGCAATGAAATGCTACCGGTTGATATAAACGAACATATTAATAATTTTAAAAAATAAATACAACATAAATTTAAAACCCTAAACATATTTCAAATGGTTTTTGTTGTTTTTTTTGGAATGCTTTTTTGTTTTGTTTTTTGTTTCAAGTGGTTTTTTTGGTTTCAATGGTTTTTCTACACAAAAAAATGGTTTTTGGTTTCAATGGTGGTTTTTAGTTTCAATGGTTTTTGGTTTGAATGGTTACATTCACACAAATTTATAAAAAGTAAATAAAATTTTCATTTTATAAAAAGCACACACAATTTTATACAAAACAAATAAAATTTAAGTTTTTTTTTTAAAACAAATAGCAACTTGAATTCCACTTACGTCGTGGATTAGAATCCATGGCTGGGAGGTAGCGTTGGGCATGGGGTGTGGCATGGTGAGGTGGCTGCAGATGCTTGGTCGAGGGTGTTCTTCCTGTCCTGCTCGTGGTCGCTATAATGTCTTTTTCAAATAGGGTCGGCCGGACGGGCCCTTTTTTTCTTTCTTAACACTATTGCTTGATCGAGGGTCTAACCAAGAACTCGATCGAGCAATACCTCGATAAACGGTCTAACCAATCCCTCGATCGAGGTATTTAAAAACCATCGATCGAGGTCTTTCCAAGCCCTCGATCGAGGTCCTTTGAAACCCTCGATCGAGATTTCAAAACCTCGATTGAGGGCTTGAAAAGACCTTGATCGAGGGTTCGAAAAACAAGTTTTTTGACTCTCGCGTGCCAAAAATCAGGAACCACCTTCGTGGAATCACCCGTAACAAACAAACTCTTAGCTGATAGTTTGGAGAGGAATATAAACTCTTGAATGAGATTTTGAAAAATGTTGGCTAAAATTCTTTCCTAGGAGTTTGATAATAAAAATTGGTCAATCTCTTGGTCAAGAAATTTTTTAACCTAAGGGAAAAACATCAATTACTTAATATAGAAAAATGTTAATTTCTTCTCTGATAAAATTAAAATCTCTTGGGCAAGGAAGTTTGTTGACTATTTTTTCGGCTCAGAAATTGAAAAATACATCTCAAGTGCACCTCTCACTAAAACACGTGTTTCTCATATTTTCATTTTCACCTACAAACTAATTCACTTGACCCATTGAGAATTCTTATCTGAAGAATAGAAATGAATTTAACTCTCCAAAAATTTGTTAACAAAAATTTCTTAGCCATTTCTTTGTGGATGATATGATGAACTCATAAACAGGGTTGTTCCCATTACCTTCCATAAATCTTTCCAAAAAATTCCTATGAATTTTGAATCTCCATCACTCGCAATTACTTTAGAAAATCCATGAAGTCTATGATTTTCCTTCATGTACACTTTTCCACTTTGATTAAAATATATGTACTTTTGATTCCACAAAAGTATGCATATTTTGTGAGTATATCCATAACGACAAAAATGAATCATTTCCTTGTTATTTTGGTAAACATGTAATGAAGTCCATTAATATCTATTCTCATATTTTATTTTGTATGTGTAAATGTTGAATTAATCTTAGAGGCTTCACAGTATCCCTTTTATTTATTTTCCACACCTAACATTCTCTTGCAAATGTTTGGATATATTTCTTCATTCATTCCCCCAAAAAATATTTTTGATCCTTTGATATGTTTTAAGGAACCATGAATGTCCTGTCTTTGGAGAGTCATGATACTTCCTTAATATTGTTTATATCAACTTTGATTGAGGGAATAAAAATACTCTACCCTTGTAAAAAAGAAGATCTATCTTCCACTCCCATTATTCCGTAGAGTTCTTCCCTTCTTTTAGACAATGTAATTTCTATTTAGTACTATTATATTCTTTCCATTGATGTAGATCTTCTTCCAACGAAAAAAATGGAAGAATTCATGGACATTTTAATTATGTTTTTTTTAGACTATTTCAAAATCCAACCATTTCATTTTATCGCTACAACACATTTTTGTTTCTCTTATGATAATAGTCTTTGTTCCAAAACTTACTTGAGGTTTTCATGGTATTTATTGACTTTAAAATGCCTCCCAATGAGAAATTGTCACCATTCTTTTACTATATGCAAAATTTTCACTATTTCCTTTTCATATCTATTTTTCACCATGTATTTTCTATTGAATTGTTTAATATGAAAACCAACCACCTCCATTTTTGCAACAATGCTTCTTTCATTCCTTTTCTATATCCATCACATTTGAAAATGAATGTTTTACCAAAATCATGTGTTGACAATATTGGTGTAGAATACATAATTTTTTTTAGGTGTGAGAATGCCAAGGTAGATTTTTCATTCCATACAAATGAATTTTTATTTAACAGGGATGTCAAATGGCCCACTATGCATACATAATTCTTAACAAATTTCATATAATATCTTGTAAGACCCCAAAAAAACCTATAAGACTCTATATGTTCATAGGAATAAGACATTTTGTAACACCTTGAATCCATTTTAGGATCAAAATTTACCCCATCTCATGTAACAATATGAGCCAAATACCCCACTTCTTGTTTCTCAAAATAAAATTTGGACCTTTATACATAAAATTGATTTTCCTCGAGAATTTGTAGGACTTGATCCACATGTTTTTAATGTGCTCTCCTCATGGTTTTCTTTAAATAAGTATATCATCAAAGAAAAAAAACACAAATTTAATAATATCAGGTCGATTTTCTTTTTCATAACACTTTGGAAAGTAGAAGGAGCATTAGATAATATAAAATCCATAACCAACAAATACTACTTCCCTTCATTTGATCCAAAGGTTATTTTGGGAATGTCTCCTTCTCTTAATCTGATTTTATGGTACCGTAACTCAAAATTGAACTTTGTGAAATAACCCTCTACCTCAAGCTCATCAATATTTGGAATGTGGAATTTATCCTTGATGGTGATTGTGTTTAGATATTTGTAGTCATGACACATCCTCCATGTGTTATATTTTCTTGTAACCATCATTAATACAATTGAAAAGTAACTCCTGCTTGGTTGAATAATACTTTGAGCAAGCATGTCTTGTACCATTTTCTCAATACCCCCCTTTTTTCAATTTGGATATCTATAAGGACTTTTATTAGGAGGAGTAACTATTGGTATGAGTTCAATTTGATGTTCATGATATTTAAATGGATGCATTGCTTTAGGAATATCTTGGAAGACTCTCTGATTCTTTCCCAAGGTAACGTTTACTTCATATTGAATATTTCCATCTTCACGCTTCACTTCCATAGACTAAATTATATTAATAACTCTAGTACAACCCTTTTTATGATCTTTTAAATTCTATGAAAGATGATGATCGAAAAGGGTGGATATTTCAATCCATGAGTTGATATCGAATTCCTTTTAATTCAAATATCGCAATTAATTCATTATAGTTTATAGAAAATGCACCCAAAGGTTCTGAACCATTGAATCCCCGGAACAACATCTACTCTTCCAAGTGAAATGGAATACATGTTGCTCGATAGTTATAGTCTCACATAATAATTTTAATGTTATTGAATTTTTCTCCACAATCAATACTTCCCCCATCAGTCACCAATACTTGAAACGTTTTCACCGGATACACAAAACAATTGACTCTCCTTATTAATCATTTATCATTGAAGTTATGAATACTACTTGAATCAATCAACACTAGGACCCATTGATTCTTAATGTATCCTACAATATTGAGGGTTTCAGGTCCTGACACACTTGCTTGATCCGGTTGACACACTTGCTTGATCCATGAAATGATATTTCACACCTATCTAGATTTATGATGTGCAAAATTTTGACATTATTTCCCTACTCTTGTTGGTTCAAAATTTATTCCTTACTCAATTGTGTGGATGTCTTTTTTTCTCCTTATCATTATTATCTAAAGTGAATAATTTTGTTTCCTAAAATTTATGCCCTTTTGAGCATTTTCTATTACAACCAAAATGTCATCGATGTCCTCTTCTTTCATCATTTATTTTGTGATATTTGACTGAGTTGAGTTGCAATTTCCCCTTGAGGAAAAAATCTATGTCTTCTTCATGCATATGTTCCAGTGGTAGACTTGTAACCCTATTCTTGGCTTGAACATGGAATTGTATTACAAATATTTCATAATATTTTTATGATGGTATGAGAAAAACTTATGTTTAATAACTTCTTTTAATACACCTATGTAACATTCTAATATATTTTCATGACTTATGTTGTCCACCCTTATGGACAATACTTGAAATTCTAAATTATTATATTCAACATGACATAAGTTCTTGATTCTTTTTAATTGGATAAAGTAATGTTGTTCCCAAACCTTACCATATTGAGATTACAAGTCTCTTTTAAATAGACCCTAAGTATAATTATAAGAGGGAGGATTATTCTTAACTACCCATTGATACCATTTCTAGGGTTTTATCTAAAAATAAAATATAGCTAATGAAATCCTTTGCTTATCATCTATAATATTATTCAATTTAAAGGATTGATCTATTTGGTTCACCCATGTAAAAAAATATGTTCCATCAAACATTCTTAATTCAACCTTAGTAATGAAGAAGTTCCTTGGTCCATAGCTGAACTCATGATGATGTGGATTATGGAGTGATGATTGATTAAATATTGGGGAATCAAAATCTTGTTCTCCAATTGTCTCTCAATTTTTTCATCATGACTAGGGTGAGTCCCCCTTGTTCTTGTTATCATTTTCTTGAGGATTTATGAGTAGAGGGATGTTTCATCACGTTTATAATTCCCCTCTTCATATCTTCAAGATCATTGGTCGGCCATTGTTCCATTGTTTGAATGTCTTATTCTATTTGTTTTATTGTGTCTAACAATTGAATATATGGCACTAACATTAAACTCAATTCTTTGACATTCTCCTCCAAATTGGATATTTGATAAAACATTTTTTCATTTTCTTCATGAGTCATGGTTGAGCATTATGAAGGTTTCAATGGTGTATTATTTTTTGTGAAATCCCTTTCCATGAGAACCCAAAATAGTATTTATCTATGATTCTTATATATTTCCTCTTTGTCACACCTTTTGAATCACCTAAAATAGATATTACAATCAAATGTTTTACAAGTTTCAAGTTAACATACCTTTAGAAACAATAGTTTGTAGGCTATCTTGGTAGTCGACCATGCTTCCAATTATCTCTGAAATTTTGTCATGTAGTATATTGGTATGTATTATTTGTAATCCCATAGGTTTGACCTAGTTCTAACATAGTGAGAGATAGTTATGGTAACTTTCCCAAAACTTGTTTTTTATGTCCCTTTCATGAGAGCAAACTTGTACATATTGACACATATCTTATTTTCATGTTATGGTTTTGAAATTTTTACCATAAACACTAGGTCTTTCTTTTCTTGTGATGAAATATGTAGCACTCAACTTAAATCACCCAAAATTTTAGATACAATAGTTTAACCCACAAACACCTACTTATAACTAGTTTTTCTACTAGTAAAAATCCCTAACATTCACATATGTTAACTATGAAATTATAATGAACCATGACCTTAAATTTTTTTCTTATATACTTGAATATGCATTCTAAGGTTTCTAAAAATTTCTCTATCTCGGACTTCCCCAAAAAAATTAAAAAAAAAAATTCTCTGATACTAAATGTTATGCACCAAATTCCCAAATGAACATAAAGCTAGAAAAAGGAGTATCCTAAAACCTTGAGAATGAAATAGGAGATGGATAAGAAGCCTCTTTACAGGGGAAACTGTCTTATACAATCCATCCATATATTCAACCACTAAATCACTGACCAATCAACCCATAGTGATTTCCCCATTTTTAAATTAAATTTGAAATGCATCAATTATTTAAATTTCAAAGGTTATATAATGCTTAAGTGATTTTAAAGGTGAATTATTTTTGGTCCAATAAGATGTGATATGTTTATTAAACAAAGTTACAAGCTTAATTAAATAATTAAATCAATTGTTTAACAATTTAATTAATTTTTAAATCATATTTTTTAAAAGTTATTGTTAGTTTTTTATATTAAACTTAATATTGATATTGATAAAATTAAAATTATGATATTTATATCTTAAAAAATAATCATTCTCCAATTTCTAATAGTAATCACATAGTTCTTATTAGATCATGAAAAAAATACAAATTAAATACAATTATTTTTTAAAATTAATTTGCTTTGACTAAATATTCCATTAATTCATGAAAATAATTATATATCTCTATTTGTTCTCTACACACTACGTATTAAATCATTAAATCTATATAAAATTTTGAGTTATTTTTAAAATCAAGTTATTTGATTAAACATATTTTTTTTAATTATTGAAAATAATTCTATTTTTTTCTATTAAATATAAAAAAATGAAAAAAAATCTTCAATTCATTGTGATTGATTTTGATTGAGCCTAGAAGTAGCCCAAATGAGTCATCGCCGGTTCCATATATATATATATATATATATAATTAACAAAGTACATGTAGCCTCCAAAGATATAAATATATAAAAGAAAAATTCTCAACCTAACAACATGGGTACATTGTAAAACATATTTATATAAATATACATCACATTTAAACTTTAAATTTCATTTATATATCCTTTCATAGTAAGTAAACAGTTTCATAAATAGTTAAAAGACATCTAAATCTCTATATATTAGTTATACTTTCCTTAATTTACAAGATATACATATAATTAGAAATATATATATATATATATTATATATATATATATATAATGTTTTAATTAACTTTTTGAAATTGTTGAAATTTATCTAACTAATGATGTCTAAATATACTTCGTAAACATGTCTTTGCAATAATAGTTAATTATACCTTTATTCTCTACCATGATTTAGGATGTCCAATTCTCTAAATAGTCGTCATTACATAAGTATAAAAACTAACTAAATCCATGTTAATTAAGAATACATACGAAGTTGGTAAATTATAGAAAATCATAGTAAAATGATGCATCCACAACTTAAAATGCAAACAAGTACATATCACACTTGATTGACATCACCTTGATTATGCTCCTCCCTTGGGATGATAGCATTGTTGTTCTCCATAACATGTTTTAAACTTGAATAATGTCTTAGTTCAAATGACCAATCTCTATCCAACACATCGACCTAAGAAATTCTTGGTTGCACTATTTTGAAAAGACATAAAGTTTATTTTCATCCCACATCTTTTTAGAGTGACTATATCTTAGCCCACTACTATGATCTTCCTTTACATTGCTTTTGTCAAAGATAAGGTTGTAAACATAATGGTAGGTTCTAAATATTATGGGTAGGATGACTATATTGATCAAATTCAACTTCCACTCCATAATAAAGTATATCATAGATAGGATGACTATATTGATCAAATTCAACTTCCACTCTAGAATAAAGTGTGACATGTCTATCAATATCTTTAATCTAAGAATAATGATATATATTCATATAAATGAAATCTAATAGAATTATACAAATATGAAAAAAATGATGTGATATGTTTACTAAAATAAACTTTTATATATATTTAAATATTAATTATATATTTAACTTTCTTAATAATATAATATAATAATGTACTATTAAAATTAAAAACATTATATTTTGAATGCTTTAAACGACAAATAAATTTATAATCATTCGCTCATTATCATACACCTTTATTTGAATAGTGTAGCAAACAAGTTCTATAATCTTAAACCTAAATTTAATTAATTTTAAAATAAGATATTATTTTTAAATTAAAAAAATATTTAATTAACGAATAGTAACAGCTAGATGTTGGGAAAAAGCTAACAGAAAAGCTAGATCTTGAATTTCCGGGCCGTGAATGGCCCGATCTTAGGAAAAGGCTAACAAAAAATCTAGCATACTTTATGGGACAAAGCTAACGTAACAACTCGAGATTGCTTAGAAAAACGGATTGGTTTAAATCGTGTGTGGCCCGGATTATATTTTCCGTGCTTTCTGCTTGCTATAATTGAAATCGAATTTGCCAATTTTCCATTGGATTAAATCGTGTGTGGCTTGAAAGTTGAATTTCCATGGTGGGTTCCATCCCGTAACGGCTAGATCTAGGAAAAAAGCGGGTTCCGTCCCTTAAACTCAATATTGAATGAAGATTTCAGTACATGCACTCTGATTCTGATTCTTCTTTCTGTAATATATCGTTGGGATGGACATGTATTTGCTACATGATAATAAGTGTTTGTGTTAGTGCTGATCAGAGAAGAGCAGAGATGGGTTTCTCAAGGTTTCCAGACGCGTCAGAAGGAGGAGCCAGAGGATTTTTTTAGTTTTCGAAGACGTAGCCAAGAAACTCCCGAGAGGTTGTGCGCATAGAGACGGAAGCAATGACAAATCACCGAGGAATATTTCTCTTGTGGCTACTGAGTTTCCGTCTGATTTCGAGCGTAAATTTCTTATGTTTTCTGGCCCCTCTGTGTCATGGTCGCTGGAAAATGATTCCAGTGAGTAGCGGTAGACGCAATATCACCTATATCGGTGTCGGAATAGAGGGCTCTCGGTGGAGCCGAATAGCGTTGCAGCGCGTCGGAGGAGGATTCGAAACTAGGAAAAAATCCGTTGCCTGGAGAATCTTATTCCCCCAGGATCAACAATGCTGGAGGGAGGGACAATGGCTCATAAAATTCCTTGAGGTGCAAGTGGCTATTCTGCAATGTATGCCTGTATCTTTATCTCAGTCCCATGATCCCGGATCAGCCAGAAAACTAAATGGCATGCGCAGAAATGCCAAAGTTGATTATGCCACAAAGTCGCTGGAACAACGAACGTCGGGTAAAAAATTGTCAGTTCAGTTCAGCAAATAGGACATTCTCATCTTTCTTTTCCGGAAATTCGGTCTCAAATTGAACACAGAGACAACAGAATCGGCAGAAACCCTATGGTCATATGCATATGCAGAAGAAGAAACTTCTAATTAGGGGGTCTGGGGTTGCGCAGCTAGCCATGACCGTTGAAGAAATTTGAGATTGGATTCCTGCTTCACTCTTTGAAGCGTCTGCTTTCTCTTTTCTGTGCTTTCTGCTTGCTATAACTCAAGACCAGTCCCGGAAGGCAGCATGCCGGAAACCAAATTGTTGTGAATCCTATCATAACAGGTAAGATTGCTCTAATAACTTCTTATACACTGTAGCAGACCGACTGTTCACTACTAGTATTATGTGCCATTAACGTTGTCCTGCTTATTTATGTACTGCAACGGGATTCATTGGCTTCAGAAGTTTACGTCTGTCTTAATCTAACGAGGGTACACTTGAATCGGAGAAGTTTAGGTCTGTCGGAATCATCAACATATAATCTGGTTCTTAGGCTGGTTCTTCCATCAAGATATAATCTGGTTCTTAGGCTGGTTCTTCCATCAACATATAATCTGGTCCTTAGGCTTCTCAGAAGAAGAATGGTTATGATGCAGCTTCTGTTCTGCTGAACAGGTACTTATTATACATTTTCCTACTTATATATGCATACATAGTTTCTCCATAGTTTCTCCCTTGAGAAAATTAATAAAAAGAATATATTGTTTCTCGTTTGACTAAAAAAATTAAAAGCATTAACTACGGTTCAGCTTTTTTGTTTCAAAAATATCATGTAATCCCTCGGTATAAATTTGTAACAAATTTATATTAGCATGGCCCAGCTGCTCATCTTTTTCTTTCACTCCTCTTCCAAGTATTTTCCAATTCCTCTTTGGATGCCAAAGCCTATAGGGTGCTGAAATAATTTTGTTCCATTTCCTCTTGAACAAGTTTAGCCGGAGCCACTTTGAAGGTGGGACATATAACTATCTATGTACAACAATATCTCAGCCCAAACAACAATGTCTCGGTCCATAATCTGTGAGTCCATAAAATCCATCCCATTCCTTACTGCAATTACAGAGGTTGGATTAATATCCCGACTTCTAAGAGTAATGTCTTCCATGTCCATTATAGTTGAAATTTAGAGAAACATATTATAATAATTATTTTATATTATTTTATTTCGAAAACCGAACATTTCATTTCAAGATTGAGTGACGATTACAAAATTCATCGAGAGCAAATATTTAAAACATATTGCTTGTAATATTTTAAAGATTATGTTATCTATTCAATGTTTAGGTAACTTCAACGAGAGCAAATATTTAAAACATATTGCATGTAATATTCTAAGGATTATGTTATTTATTAAATGTTTAGGTATAAGAAATGTTAAGTGTTTTTTTGGGTTGTATTTTATATTTTGTGGTAGTTTATAATTTTTATTTTAGAAGTTTAGGTATAAGAAATATTATATTTTTGTTGGATTTTATATATATATTTTAATTTAAATTTATGTTTAAAAATTATTAAGTTTTTTTGGACTTTATTATAAGAAACATTAAGTTTTTTTAGTTTTATAATTTTCATTTTAAAGAGAGTTTTTTTTTGGATTTTATAATCTTTATTTTAGAAGTTTAGTTATAAGAAATATTAAGTAATTTATAGGTTTTCTAATCTTCTTTCATAAAGATATCTAAATCTAGGTATAAGAAACAATGTGTGTGTGTGAGAGAGAGCGCATTAAGTTATTCTTGGACTTTATAGTCTTTCCTTTAGAATGTTATCCAAATTTAGATATAAGTAACATTAAGTTGTTTTTGTACTTTATAACCTTCCTTTTAGAAGATTATCCAAATTCAGTAACAAGAAACATCAAGTTCATTTCATACCTTATAATCTTGTTTTTAGAACACTATCCAAATTTAGGTATTACGGGGAGAGGGGAGCTAGAGGGAGTGGGAAAGAGAGTGGGAGAGAGGGATAAAGAGAGGGGGGGGGGGGGGGGGGTGACGTGGTGAGATAGGGAGAGGGAGAGAGAGAGGAATAGGGTTGGGGGAGGGGGGAGGGGGAGGAGAGGTGGGGAAGGGGAGGGAAGAGGGAATGTTAGAGGGAGGTATAAAAGGAGGGAGGAGAGAATGAGGGAGAGAGAGAGAGAGAGAGAGAGAGAGAGAGAGAGAGAGAGAGAGAGGAGGTGGGGAGAGAGGGGGAAGGGAAGATAGAGAGGGGGGGTGAGGGGTAGAGAGAGAGAGAGAGAGAGGAGGGGGAGGGAAGAGAGAGAGAGGGAGAGAGGGCGGAATGGGAGAGAGATGGTGGAGGGAGAGGGGTGGAGAGAGAGAGAGAGAGAGAGAGAGAGAGAGAGAGTAGGGTGTAGGGGGAGGGGGGAAGAGAGAGAGGGAGAGATATGGGGGGAGGGGAAGGAGAGGTGGGGAAAGGGAGGGAAGAGGGAAGGGTAGAGGGAGGTATGAAAGTAGGAAATTAGGGGGGAGAGAATGAGGAAGAGAGCGAGGGAGAAGAGAGAGGGAGAGAGAGAGAGAGAGAGAGAGAGAGAGAGAGAGGAGGGGGGGGAGAGAAAGGGGAAAGGAAGATATAGAGCGGGGAGGGTGAGGGGTAGAGGGAGAGAGCGAGAGAGAGAAGGGTGAAGGAGAGAGGGGAGAAGGGAAGAGAGAGAGAGAGAGGGAGGGTGATGGGTGGAGAAACAGAGAGAATGATTTGGGGGGAAGCGAGAGAGAGGGAGAGAGAGGGGGGGGAGAGAGAGATGGAGAGAGAGGGGGGGAGAGAGGGGTGACAACGGAAAGAGAGGAAGTCATAGAGAGGGGTGAGATGAGAGGGGGGAGAGGGTAGAGAGAAGTGGGGAAGAGAGGGAGAGAGAGGGGTGAGAGAGAAGGGGGAAAGGTGGAGAGGGAGAGGGAGAGAGGGGTGGAGGGGGAGAGGAAAGTGGGGGAGAGAGAGGGGGGGCAGAGATAGCTAGATGGGTAGGGAGGAAGGTGATTGATGGGTGAGAGATGTGGTGAGGGGGAGGGGGTAGAGGGAGTCATAGGAGTGAGCGAGGGAGAGAGAGAGAGGAGGAGGGAGGGAGACAGGGAGAGAGAGGAGGAGGTACAGAGGGAGAGGTTGAAGAGAGAGATAGAGGGAGAGAGAAAGGGTGGAAGAGAGAGAGAGGGGGGGGGATAGAGTGATATGGGTAGGAGGAGGGAGTGTGAGAGATGGGGAAGAGAGGTGGGGAGGGTGAGAGACGGGGAGGGGGAGGTGTAAAGGGAGGCATAAAATGGATGGATGGATAGATAAGAATGGATGGTGTGGAAGACAGTGAGATGGGTAGGGTGAGGGAGGGTGACAGTGTGGAGGAAAGGTGTGCAGGGGAAGGGAGAGGGAGGGATAAGAATGAGGGAGGATGTGATAGATAAAAGAAGAGAGGGAGTGAGAGGAGGGATGGAGGGATCGATTGGAGAGAGAGAGAGAGAGAGTAGGGATGAGAGGGAGAAGAGATTAATAGGGAGAGAGAGTGGGGTAAGGGAAGGAGAGGGGTAGAGAGAGGGGGATATAGGGAGAGGGAGGAGAGGAAAGTAAGGGAATAGAGAGAAAGGGGGAGGTATATGGGTGGATAGAGAGAGAGAGAGATTATGGGGTGAGAGAGATAGAGAGTAGGAGGGAGGGAGTGAGGTGGATAGATAGAGAAGTGAGGAAGGTGGAGAGAGAGAGAGGGAGAGAGAGAGAGATAGATAGAGAGAGAGAGAGAGGGGTATAGAGAGAGAAGCAAGGGAGGAAGAGAGAGGGAGGGGAGGTGTGGTTGGGGGGGGGTGAGAGAGAGGCAATGAGGGGGTTAGAAAGAGGTGTAGTGGAGAAGGGATTGGGGAGAGGAGAGGGGTTAGAGGTAAATAGGTAGAGGGAGGAAGAGAGAGAAGGGGGGAGACATAGCGGAAGATATTGAGATGAATATGGGGAGGGATGTTGAGAGAGGGGAAGGAGAGGTGGTTAGGTGGAGGGGGAAAGAGAGAGAACCAGAGAGAGAGGGGATGAGAGACAGGGTGGGGAGAGGAGGCGAGGGGGTGATGGAGAAGGGGAGAGAGAGAGAGGGGGAAGGGAGAGTGAGATGGGGAGGAGGGGATGGGCAGAGAGGGGGAGTACAGGAGGGGAGTGGGAGGGAAGAGGTGGGTTAGATGGATAGATAGAGGGTGGGAGGGATGGTGGGAGAGAACGAAAAAGAGAGAGGGTGGGGCAGTGAGAGAAGGGGAGGGGAAGAGGGGTGGTGAAGAATATAATAGAGAGAGAGGAAGAAAGTGAGGGGGGGGAGAGAGTGGGGAGAGAGAGAGGGGGGAGGAGAGAGGGATAGGATGGAAGGGGAGAGAGAGAGGGTGGAGAGAGAGAGAGAGAGAGAGGAGAGAGAGAGAGAGAGAGAGAGAGAGAGAGAGCATGGGGTGGGGGCGAGAGTAGGATATAGTGATATGGGTAAGGGAGGTAGGGGGAATGTGTGTGTGTGTGTGTGAGAGAGAGAGAGAGTAAGAGGTAGGGGGATAGTAAGAGAGAGAGAGGTGGTGAGAGAGATATACAAAGAAGGGGGAGAGAGAAGTGTGGGAAAGAGGGAGAGGTGGGTGGAGGAGGAAAGAGAAAGAGTCAGAGAGAGTGGGGGAGAGATAGAGAGGGGGGGACTGGAGCTGTGGAAGAGGAGAGTGGGAGAGGTGGAGATACATAAGGATGGATTGGGGAGAGTAAGGGTGGGGGAGTGGGAGGGAGAGAGACAGAGAGGGGGTGGAATATTAAGGGAGAGAGTGAGAGAGGTGGGGCGATAGTAAGAGAGAGAGTGAGTGAGGGGGTGAGAGATATACTAACAGGTGGGAGAGAGATGGGGGAGAGAGAAGGGGAGGACAAAGAGAGAGATGGGTGGAGGGGGAAACATAAACAGTTAGAGAGAGGGGGCGAGATAGGGAGAGGGGGGAGTAGAGCTAGGGGAGAGGAGAGTGAGAGAGGTGTAGATGGAGAGGGGGGGTATCAGGGAGAGTAAGAGTGGGCGAGAGGAAGATTCACGGAGAGGGAGGGAGAGGGAGGGATAAGGAGAGAAGAGGTGAAGAGAGAGAGAGAAACAGAGAGAGAGAGAGAGAGAGAGAGAGAGAGTTGGGGGGAGGGAGATAGTTAGATGGGTAGGGTGTTAAATTTTGAGCATTAATTCAAAATACTCTAGGATCTTTGCTGAAAGAATAACATGTACAGTATATCAATGCATATCAATCATAGCAAGCGTGCCAATCATCACAAGAAGCAAACATAAGAGACAATAGACACACAGAGTTTTCGTGGGGAAAACCCTAAGGTGAAAAACCTCACCACTTCCTCAGAGATAGATAGAGCAATAGTACAACCAAAGTACACAGAGATAGACTCCTCTTAGCAGCTGATCCTCCTCCTCACATGTGCGCCACTTTTCGAGTGAAGGAAGAGTGAGTTCTGAGTGATCCAAATAGAGATCATGAGATCTCTATTTATACTTGTCCTAACTGCCCAATAACCTTATGAGGCCGACTTGTATAGCTTAGTACAATAACCCAATATTAACTTAATCAGGGCCGACCCCATCGGCAAGTTACGACACTTGTGACACTTGTCAATACAAATGACGACACTTCCGTATAGAGGAATAATAACATCTCTATACGAGTACAATATACATAGATGAAATACATGGGTGAAATACATTCTGAAGTTATATATACATCAACACTCCCTCTTAACTAGGAAGGTATTTCTCGACACAGATTTGCTAGCACAAGTCTTCTTCTCTAGATCATCATCAATGAATCATCATCCTCAAATCATCGTCATCGTCACTACTACTGCTATCTCAATCAATCTCTAAGTCTACTCGTGATAGGAAGTTCTACAGAGCCAGTACTTTTTCATACTGGATGTAGGCCCACCACCTACAAGTCTTCATCATCACTAGCCATACAGTGGAATCCTCGGGACTTATTACGTGCGTCACAAAACCTAGCGATAGCATCCGAGGTTGTTACGAGCACACAACTCTACTTGTCGGATCTCCCAGGAGCACATTACATGTGACCCATCACAAAACCTGGATGAAGCATCCCAGGCTGTTACGAGCACACAGTTCTACCTGTCGGATCTCCCAGGAGCAAATTACATGTGATCTCACCACAAAACCTGGCTAAAGCATCCCAGGCTATTACGAGCACACAAATCTACCCGTCGGATATCCTAAGAGCAGATTACATGTGGTCCACCACAAAGCCTGGTTGAAGCATCTGAGGCCCTTTTCATCCTATCTAGATCTCCGAGGAGCATATTACATGTGGTCATGGCAATGCCTCGAAAGAGCATCTGAGGCCTTTTTCATCCTCTCTAGATCTCCCAGGTCCACTTACATGCCATAGGACAATTCCTCAAAAGAGCATCTGAGGCCTTTTTCATCCTATCTAGATCTCCGAGGTCTACTTATATGTCCTCCCAGAGAAATGCCTCGAAAGAGCATCTAAGGCCTTTTTCATCCTGTCCAGATCTCCCAGGTCTACTTACATGCTCATCTGCACAACCTATCCAAGGCCACAGAGTATCAACCTAATAATCTCCATACATCATCGTGATGTATACATGATCATCCTGATCATCATCACTGCATCGTCCTGATGCATGTCATCTGGAGAATCTCGTCATCCACGACCCTCCTGATCATACAATGCATCTACCTGGTGCATACCAGGTATCTACCTAATACATATCACCATACACAGTGTATCCACCTGATACATACATAGATACATGATCCACACAATGTATCTACCTGATACGTATCAACATACATGATCTACCTGATCATACAACGTATCCACCTGATACATATACAGAAACATGGTCCAAGCATCCAACATGATGCATACGTACATAAATGATCTAACTGATCATATCCAACATCCAACATGATGCATACATACATAACTGATCCAACTGATCATATCTAGCATCCAACATGATGCATACATACATAAATGATCCAACTGATCATATCCGGCATCCAACATGATGTGTACATACATAAATGATCCAATTGATCATATCCAGCATCCAACATGATGCGTACATACATAAATGATCCAATTGATCATATCCAACATCCAACATGATGCGTACATACATAAATGATCCAACTGATCATATCCAACATCCAACATGATTCATACACATACATACATATGTAAATGATCCAACTGATCATACAGAGCAGAAACTAGAACATCGTCCTAATGCTCATCATCCAGCGCTTACATCCACAGCCTTGTGAAGGATCCCCCTTCCACCATGCTTGGAATGGTTTTAGAAAATGTCTCCATCACTTCTTCCTCAAAGTGTCGTCAATCTGAAGAACACCAAGCCTCTCTTTGAAGTACTCAAACTTCACTCTGGCTAGTGGCTTCGTCAACACATCTGCAATTTGCTCATCCGTCGCAACATACAGGAGCTTCACTGCACCTCTCTGTACCATATCCCTGATATAGTGATATTTGATCTCTATGTATTTCGACTTGTCATGGAACACCAGGTTCTCAGACAGATTCACACAACTCTGGTTGTCACAAAATATACCAGTAGCCTCCAATGGTAGATCAAATAACTTAGACAATAGCTTCCTTAGCCATACTACCTCACAACTAGCCAAACAGGCTGCAACATACTCTGCCTTGGTTGTACTCAGAGCTACGCAGGACTGCTTCCTGCTAAATAAAGAGATCACACCTGATCCCATACTGAAGCAACACCCAGAAGTGCTCTTCCTATTTGCAACACTACCTGCCCAATCTAAATCAACATAACCCTGTAAGTTAAACTTTTGATTCGCATCATACTTGAGCCCATAATCAACTGTACCCTTCAGGTACCTCAGAATATGCTTTACACTAATCAGGTGAACAATCCTCGGATCCATCAGGAACTGGTTCAATGTTTTCACCGCAAAGCAAATATCTGGTCTCATGTTTGTAAGGTACATCAAGGACCCAATCATCTGACGATACATAGTGACATCAACCGACTTAGATGAAGCATCACACAGAAGCTTTAGGTTTGATGCCACAGGTGTGGCCATGGCCCTGCAGTCCATCATCCTAAACCTCTTCAGGATCTCTATTGTATACTTCCCTTGTCCAAGGAAGATCCCATCTGCACTCTGCCACACCTCGGTGCCTAGAAAATAGTGCATCATCCCCATGTCCTTCATCTTGAACTCGACAACAAGCTTCCTTTTGGTATCAGCAATCAAACTATCATTACTTATAACAAACAGGTCATCCACATACAGAAGTAGTATCACTGGATTTCCTTCCTAAACCTTGTAGTAAAGGTTGGAATCTGCTTTACTCTTGGTAAAGCCCAAACTAGATAGGAAACTATCCATCCTACCATACAAAGTCCTAGGAGCTTGCTTCAAGCCATACAAGGCTTTCTTTAGTCTGCACACATATGAGTCCTTGTCATGTGTCTCAAAACTGAGTGGCTGCTCCACATACACTTCGTCTTTAACTACACCATTCAAGAAAGTAGTCTTGACATCCATTTGGTGTATCTTCCATTTCATCATTGCAGCTAGAGCAAGTACTGATCTGATGGAAGTGTACCTGGCTAAAGAGAGCAAACGTTTCTTCGTAATCTATTCCCTCTTTCTGAGAGAAGCCACGAGCTACACATATTGCCTTGTATTTCTCTATGCGGCCATTTGCAGCATGCTTGATCTTGTAGATCCATTTGGAAGTCGCAACAGACTTCCCTTCAAGTCTTGGGACAACATCCCAAACATCATTCTTCATTATTGATTGGCATTCTTCAACCATGGCATCCTTCCATTCTTTCTTTTCCACTGCTTCTTTGTAATTGGAAGGTTCTTTGTTCATGATATCACAAAGTAAAGCAACATAGTTGGTATGTGATCTAGTTCTTTTCTTTGCTCTGTGTTCTTCTTCTGGAATGCCATATCTTTCTGCATCTTGAATGAGTTCTCTATCTCATGCAGGTTTCCTCTTGTGAGAGTTATTCTCATGGGGTGGATCTACAGGTTCTTGCGGATATTCAATTTCACAATATGCATATGGAATTTCTTCAGTCATAGTAGTGTCTTGAAATCTAGTTTCCTTAGGTTCTTCATAATCTTCAACGGGTGTCTTCCTTGATTAAAGAATGCTTAGTTTTCATCAAATGTCACATCCCTGCTAACATCAATCTTCTTGAACCCTGGAAAGTATATTCTGTAAGCCTTCGAACTTTAACTAGGAGAGGAGAGTGAGAGAGGTGTAGATGGAGAGGGGGGTATCGGGGAGAGTAAGAGTGGGGGAGAGGGATGAATTGGGGAGAGGAAGATTCAGGGAGAGGGAGGGAGAGGCAGGGATAGGGAGAGAAGAGGTGAAGAGAGAGAGAGAGAGAGAGAGAGAGAGAGAGAGAGAGAGAGAGAGAGAGTTGGGTGGGGGAGACAGTTATATGGGTAGGGGAGGGAGGGTGATAAAGGAGGAACAAAAGGGAAGGGAGGAAGAGAGAGAGGGGGGTGTATTGAGACAGGGAGAGAGTGATATGGGTAGGGGAAGGGATGAGTATATAGGGGTAGTAGAGGAGGACAGTGTGAGCAGAGAGGTAGGGTTAGGTGGAGGGATAGAAGGAAATAGGGAGAGAAATGAGAGGAGTGAGGGAGAGGAGAAGTGGAGAGAGAGAGAGAGGACTTTATGGCTGAGGAAACTGAGCCCTGATCCAAGACAAAAATTTTAAGGCTGAGGACTTTATATGTTTAAACTAGAATATGGACTAGGCCATGAGAGACATCGTTAGTGTCCCAAACTTGAAATGAACACCATATTTCTCTTACTTGACAAATATTCCCTTTATAGCACTTGTGTGGTGGATGAAGGCCTATTAATGTCACATGAGCCAATGTTGAATGTCTAAAATCAATGGTTTTCCTCCAATATCTAGGAAAATTACATTGTTTCCACCGTATGTCAAGGTTGAAAATTATGGGGACTTCGGTATATTCTAAAGATTATGTTATCTATTCAACGTTTAGGAATAAGAAACGTTAAGTTTTTTCTTGGATTTTATAATATTTATGTTAAAAGTTTAGGTATAAGAAACATTAAATTCTTATTGGATTTTATACTCTTTTTCTATTTAAATTTAGGCCTAAGAATTATTAAGTTTTTTGGACTTTATTATAAGAAACAATAAGTTTTCTTTTTAGCTTTATAATTTTCCTTTTAAAGAGAGAGAGTTATTTTTGGACTTTATAATCTTTATTTTAGAAGTTTCTGTATAAGAAACATTAAGTTCTTTTTGTTCTTTATAATCTTATTTTTAGAAAGATATCCAAATTTAGGTATAAGAAACCATGTGCATGAAAGAGAAGGAGAGAGAGAGATCATTAATTTATTCTTGGACTTTATAATATTCCCTTTAGAATGTTACCCAAATTTATGTTATTTTTTCATTATTTGATTCAATATGATCTACGATCTTATCTAAGAGAACAACATGCACAACATATCAAACATAAGAGACAAGAGACAGAATGAATTTCACCAGGGAAACCATAAAGGAGAAAACCCCGCAACTTCCTCAGAGATCAAATGAGAAATAGTACAAAACCCCAAAACAAAGAGATGGTCTCCAACAGCTTCCTCCTCCTCCACTTTATCAAACTTCTCTCTCTCTCACTTGTACGAATGAGTGAGTGAGTGAATAAATAGAGAGCCTAGCTCTCTTTTTATACTTTACCTTTACAACTTGACAATTCGGCCTCAACTAAAGTTGACTGAGCCGACTCCGTTAGGGGACTTAAACACCCAAATACAAATGACACTAGGGGAACTAATGCCCCAACTCACAAGGGAGGATTGAACTCAATTACTTTACATGACCCAAGTACAATAATGACTTCTCCAACTCAAGGAACAAACATCTTTGTCAGAGGTACAATAGTAAAATACAAATACAATATCGAATATACAAGTGAATACATTCTGAAGTTCCAAATACATCAACAATCCCTCTTAACTAGGAAGGTATTCTCTTGACACAGTTCATCAGCACAAGTTTCTATCACTAGATCATCATCAAAGTTGGATCATCATCGTCACTGGTGCTTCTATCTCGACCATCAATCTCCAATCTACTCATCATAGGAAGTTCTATAGAGCTAGCCCATTTTCATGTTGGATGTAGGCCTAGCCTCCATGTAGGTCTTCATCATCTCTGCTAGAAATCCATCCAGTAGCTACATCTCAAGACTTATTATATGCCTTTGCAAAACCTGGAAGATCTCCTAGGGCTGATTATATGCTACTGCAAAACCTGAAGTTACATCCCAAGACTGATTACATGCCACTTGCAAAACCTGCAAGATCTCCCAAGACTGATTATATGCCACTGCAAAACCTGAAGGAGCATCCCAGGACTAATTATATGCCACTTGCAAAACCTACAAGATCTTCTAGGACTAATTATATGCCACTACAAAACGTGAAGGAGCATCCTAGGACTGATTATATGCCACTTGGAAAACCTGCAAGATCTCCCAGGACTGGTTATATGCCATTGCAAAACCTGAAGGAGCATCTCAAGACTGATTATATGCCTCTACAAAACATGTGTACCCTACTGTTACCTCATCATCTTCATATCGTCTCATCATCAACGGAGCACATCCTAGATGCACATCACACAACATTTACACCACCCGAAATGGGAGAACACATCTCCCACCATTCGAGGAAGGATCTAGCCCTTACTTTCTCACCATGGGAAAACACAACTACCACCATGTGAAAAATTGTTTCAACCATTACATATACACCATGGGAGAACACATCTACCACCATGTGGGAATGGCTCCAACCCTTACATCTACACCATGCGAGAACACATCTACGACCATGTGAGATTGGATTTAGCAATTACATCAATGACCATGGGAGAACACATTTACCACCATGAGGAAAATATCAACAATTACATCTACGACCATGGGAGTACTAACCTACAACCATGTCAGAAAAGCTCGACAATTACATCAACGACCATGGGAGGACTAACCTACCACCATGTTGGAAAATCTTGACAATAACATCAATGACCATGGGAGGACTAACCTACCACCATATCGGAAAAGACCATGTGCATCTACGTCATCCAGACTCATCACTTCCCTTTGGAAGGAACCTCAATTTGAAGTACACCAAGCTTGTCTCTGAAGTATTCAAACTTCAGTCTGGCTAGCGGCTTGGTCAATACATCGACTATCTGCTCATCCGTCGCAACATATTGGAGCTTCACTGCTCCTCTCTACACCATATCCTTGATTTAGTGGTACTTGATCTCAATGTGCTTCGACTTGTCATGGAACACAGGGTTCTTAGACAACTTCAAACAAATGTGGTTGTCGCAATGTATACAAGTAGTGTCCAACTGGAGATCAAACAAATCATACAGTAGCTTTCTTAGCCACACTGCCTCACAGCTAGCCGAAAAAGCTGCGACATACTCTGCTTCGGTTGTACTCAGTGCCATGCAAGACTGCTTCCTGCTAAACCAAGAGATCACACTTGATCCCATACTGAAGCAACAACCCAATGTGCTCTTCCTATCAATGGCACTACATTCCCAATCCGAATCAACATAAACCTCTAAGTTAATCTTCTTATTTGTATCATACTTGATCGCATAATCAACCATACCCTTCAGGTACCTCAGAATATGCTTTGCAGCAATCAAGTGAACATGTCTTGGATCCATCAGGAACTAGCTCAATGTGTTCACAACAAAGCAAATATATGGTCTTGTATTTGTCAGGTACATCAAAGACCCAATCATTTGATGATACATCATGGCATCAACCGACTCTGATGAAGCATCACTCAATAGCTTCAGGTTTGATGCCATAAGTGTGGCCATGGCCTTGCAGTCCATCATCCTCAACCTCTTAAGGATCTCTACTTCTCACTTCCCTTGTCCAAGGAAGATTCCATCCGCACTCTACCACACCTCCATGCCTAGAAAATAATGCATCAAACCTAGATCTCTACTTCACATTTTCCTTGATTAAGGAAAAATCTCATCTGATCTCAACCACATATCTTATCACTAGAATCATGCCAAGATTCTTAAACTTGAAGATATACTCCCTCTGAAGTTGAGTTTTCTATATCTGAGTATTTTCCTTCCTCTGTGACTGAACATCATTCACACTCTACATTGAGTGATCTTCTACATATCTATCTATGCCATATCCCCTCAGATGGGTCTATTGATATGATCCTCAAGATCACTCAAACTCTATGGTGAGTTCCTTCCTACATCCGTCTGTATATGGAAACCATCTTCAACCTTATAGCAAAGATTTAAATCCACATCACTCATGGTGATCATCAAGCTCATCAAATGACTATCGATCTTGGGTACCTGTTGAACCCGTACAAATATCTATTCAATCATGTGATTCTCTATTGAATCCGAGGAGTTTGCTGGATATGCACTTCTTCTTCATTTACACCATTCAAGAGAATGGTCTTGTCATCCATGGGTGTAATCTGTCTCTGGAAGTGTGTCTAGCCACTGGAGCAAACATATCACCATGATCCTCTCCCTCTTTCTAAGAGAATCCTCTAGCCATGAGCCTTCCTTTGTACTTACATATTATGCTTGATTTGTAAGTCTTCTTTTTTAACAGTCATCACTTGTGCTTTGGAACAAATGTTCATCATCCTTCTTTTGTAGATCATAGCACATGATCTTTCCTACAAGTCAAGTTCAATTGCATTATTAGAAACATCTCATAGTTTTTAGAACAAATGGTTACGCATAAAAAAAAGGTCATACAGTCATGCAACTATCTTAGCCAATGCTTCAATACAACATTTATCCATATCCCGTAACTTTCTAGATGCCTTCCATCTCTACCATAACATTGTTAAGAGTGTGCACTACTCCAACCTGTCACCAAAGAGGTTTCAATCTAGATAAGTATCAATAGAGTGTTGTACAGTACCATATCCCACTTACCCATTACTTGCATATTAGTAGTATCTTGTTCATTACTGCAACTTTTCTAACATGCATAATATACATCCTAAATCTAGGAACATAAGTATGTATAGGACTGAACAACATCATTTAAGTAATCATATATACAAGAAATGACAATTCAAATGCTTATCTTTGTTTGGTTGTTGGTTGGAGTCCCTCTCAATCTTTGCTTCCATGCAGGAACTACTGGAGTGTGATCCCTCTCGATCTCTATGTTCCCTTTCTTATAGAATCATGATTATATGTCTTTGAAATTCTATCCATCCTAGACCACCATGCATGCTTAAGTGTGCCCTAGTTTCATCATTGTTCCATCCTCAAGATCTCATACATAATTATCCATTCATTAGTATAATCTCAATACTATTATAATCCTATAATCTTAACATGTATGGTCATGATCATTTCATACATAGGTAATTTATCACAAGCATTAGTATTCAAGGTTTCAGGGAGTACTTGTTTTACTCATGCATATTCTTATTTGACCATATGACTTTTCTAGTTTGTCATATCATTAATCAAACTAAGAAGCATAATATACATAAACCCATGATTACTCAAACTTATAACTTCACGAATAATCATTATCAATCATACAAAAGTATACTTATATAAGATCCTAACACAAGGTAGGATTCTAACTCGATATAGGAAAACATATCTAGATTATCATATTTTCTAGTTATGTCTAACATACCCAAACAATGTCTTCTTTGTTGTCTTCAATGATTTAGAGACCTTGTGCTAGTAACATGCATATCTCATAAGTTAAGTATTGTAGAACCAAATTATACATACCTCATAAGTAGAGATTATATGTGAACAATGGCTATGGATGAGTCTTTTTCTTCATGTCACCATGGTGATACATTCTTAATCTAGAACTTGATTTGTCTTTCTTGATGTACCTTTCATGTTAGCGGACAACATCATCCTCATAAAACACCACAGTGCATTAGTACAATCATAAGTGTCATAACCCTAAATGAATGTATTATATTATTTGTTAAGTTTAGCCTAATTTCACAAGCAAGATCACTGAAAGAAGCACAATCACAAGATAGACACAAATTTACCCTGGGAAACCCTCATGGGGTAGAAAACCTAGCAAATCTTTCCTCAATATAGATAATCAACCAATACAAGATGTAGTACCCAAACAAGAGCTCCTTCTCCTCCTTAGCAGACCTATCTCTCTCTTATGCACCAATCACAAGTGTTGAATGAGATAAATGAGGAACACACCTCCTCTATTTATACTCATGTTCTATCTGACTTTTCACCCTAATGGGGTCGACCTCACATGGGAGATCTAATAACCCTGGTTACCACACTTCCTCGGAAAAATAAACATCTTCGAATATACAATAGGGTCTCCTCGGAGGAATGGAACATCTCTGGAATAATAAAATACAAATATAATATTCTTAGAAGTTACAATATTTCAACACTCCCCCTTAATGAGAAGGATATTATAAAAACATCTGCAGGAGCAAGGAGTCATCAACTACATGATACATGATACATCTATAAATCATTTGAAGTTTTCTTAATACATCATCATCAGTAACTCAAATAGTTACTTGAACATAGTTAATACTGGAATATCAGCATCATCAGTATTGAGTCTTCATCTTCTGCAGCACTTGATCAGCTACAACATCATCATCATCCTCTGGATCATCTTGATCTATAGCATCTGGATCATCTCGATCTACAGCATCAATATCTTCTCAATCTACAGTATCATCATAGCAGCATTATCTGCAATACACATGATATAGTTACAGGATGATCAATCCTTATCAATTTTAGACAAGTCTCATGTCTATGGACGGTGCAATCCAGATCTGCTTCCAGGATGATCGATCCTTATCAATTTTAGACAAGTCTCATGTCTATGGAAAATGCAATCCAGATCTACTTCCAGGATGATCAATCCTTATCAATTTTAGACAAGTCTCATGTCTATGGATGATGCAATCCAGATCTACTTCTAAGATGATCAATCCTTATCAATTTTAGACAAGTCTCATGTCTATGGACGATGCAATCTAGATATACTTCCAGGATGATCAATCCTTATGAATTGTAGACAAGTCTCATGTCTATGGATGATACAATATGTGATCCTTTTAAGACAAGCCTCATGTCTAAGGATGATACAATCCCATCGCGTACATTTTGGACCAAATGTCGAGGGACAATGCAATCCTATCATGTACATTTTGAATCAAGGGTTCAGGTATGATGTAGTCCTATCACGTGCATTTTGAACCAAGGGTTCTGGGATGATGCAATCCCCATCACATCCATAAGGGGCCACTTTCTCAGAGACATATGTCTACGGATCTCTTTTAGGACATGTGTCCAAGGATGATACAATCCACTTGTCAAATTAGACTAAGTATAAGGACCACTTCATCAACCTCATCGTTGGTATCACCAATAGAGGTATCCACATCATCGACCTTAGTGTCGATGTAGGAAATCTCATCATCAGTGACCACATCACTCCCCCTTTTGAGGAGGGTCCTTTTGAACTACACCAAGCTTGTCTAAAAAATACTCAAACTTTACTTGAGACAGAGGTTTGGTCAATATATCAGCAACTTGTTCATCAATGCTTACATACTCGAGCTTGATAGCTCATTTCTGCACCATATCTCGTATATAGAAATATCGGATCTCTATGTGCTTTGACTTATCAAGGAACACTGGATTCTCTATCATCTTGATACAACTCTGGTTGTCACACATGGTCATAGTGGGGTCCATCTCTAAGTCAAATAGTCCTGATAACAGTTTTCGAAGCCATAATGCTTCACAACTAGCAAAGCAAATAGCTATTTATTCTGGTTCAACTGTGCTGAGAGCCACACTAGACTGCTTCCTGCTAAACCACGAGATTATGGCAAATCCTAGACAATAACATCCTCTCGATGTGCTCTTCCTGTCCGATACACTTCCTTCCCAATCAGCATCTATTTAGCCATGTAGTCTGAAGTCATGATCTCCAAGATAACATAGACCAAAATCTATCGTACCCTTTAGGTACCTCATCACATGCTTTGCAGCTATCAGGTGAACTCGTCTAGGTTCCACTAGATACTGACTCAAGGTATTCACGGAAAAGCATATGTCTGGTCTGGTATTTGTCAAATACATTAATGACCCAATAATCTGTCTGTATAGAGTTGTATCCACTAACTTTGATGAGTCATCAGCTAACAGCTTCAAGTTGGAATCCATGGGAGTGGCTATGGCTTTACATTCCAACATGTCAAATCTCTTCAGGATTTCTATAGAATACTTTCCCTAGTTGAGAAAGATTCCTTTTGGGCCTTGCCATACTTCTAGACCTAGGAAGTAGTGCATCAATCCAAGATCTTTCATCTCAAATTCTGAAGAGAGCATCTTCTTGCACTCAATAATCTGTCTCTCATTTCTAGTCAGAAATAGATCATCCACATACAACAATAATATGACAAGTTCATCATCCATAACTTTGAGATAAAGGTTAGGATCAGCTTTACTTTTGGTAAAGCCCAAGCTTGTCAAGAAACTATCAATCCTTCCGTACCAAGCTCTGGGATCTTGCTTCAACCCATACAAAGCCTTCTTCAATTTACATACGTGGGTTCTTCTATCTTCAACCTGAAATCCTTGTGGTTGTTCTATGTACACTTCTTCCTCGATCACACCATTCATAAAGGTTGTCTTTACATCCATTTGGTGTAATTCCCACTTCATCATAGATGCAAGTGCCATGATGGTTCTAATATAAGTCTACCTTGCAACTGGTGCAAATGTTTCTTCGTAGTCAATTCTCTCTTTCTGAGAGAATACTCTGCACACAAACCTTGCCTTATATTTTTCAATGATACCATCTACAGCATGCTTTATTTTGTATATCCATTTGGAGGATACCACACTCTCATCCTTTGGCTTGAGAACTATATCCCAAACATCATTCTTCATTATTGATAGGTATTCCTTCGTCATTGCCTCCACCCACTCTTTCTTATGGGATGCTTCTTCATAACTAGTGGGTTCTTGATCTACAAGATCACACATTAGGGCCACATAGTTGGAGAATGTCTTTGGTTTCTTGCTCACCCTAGTGGAGCCTTCAGGAGCTCCATACTTTTCTGCTCCTAGTATAATGTCTCTTGCCCATGTTGGTTTTATCTACCTTGATATTTCCATGATAGGGAGTTCTTGTGGTTCCATCATGTCATGGTCTTCAGGTGTTGTCTCTTCAAGGCTGGGTGCAGCTTCTGTAATTCTAGAAGGTGCATCTTCTTCATACACTTCTTCATACTGGCACTTCCTATATCTCTTGAGAGCTTCCTCTTTATCAAATGTCACATACCTACTTATTTCCATATGACGAAATCCTGGGATATAAATTCTGAATGCTTTGGATGCTTCACAATATCTGTTAGGAACCCATGTCTTTACTTTGTTAGTATATTGTTGTTGGATGAATATGCTTTGTAAGTCGTCCTGTAGTATTTGTTGATCAATAGTTTGTGCTATTGTTGTTGGCGTATATGCTTTGTGAGTCGCTCGTAGTATTGTTGATCCATAGTTTGTGGCGGCCCATGGTTTTGACCCATAGTATTGGTGCCTAGACTTAGTATATAAGTGTGTGTTGAGGCCTATGAAGGAACCATGAAGTTATTTGTATTGAGCTTGCTCAAAGGAGGTTGCCCCCTCGAAGTGGCCTGTGATCAATATAAAAGTGATTCTGAGTTCTGTCATTCCTGCTATTTCGCATATTCTTATTAATTAATTGTTACAGGTGCTTCACAATATCCAACAAATATTCCTTTCTTCCCAGAAGGATCTAGCTTGGTTCTCTTTTCTTTTGGAATGTGAATGTATACTGGGCATCCAAATATCTTGAGGTGACTTACCTTAGGATTCTTCCCCGTGAACACTTCTTCTGGGGTCTTGAAATCAAGAGCACTATGAGATAGTCTATTTTGCACATAGACTGTTGTCTTGGCTGCTTTAGCCCATAAATACATAGGTAGGTCTTGATCATGTATCATTGTCTTTATAGATTCCATGATGGTTCTATTCTTTCTCTCCACAACACCATTTTGTTGAGTATTGTAGGGATTGGTTAGCTCCCTTTTGATTCAAACTTCTTTACAAAATACTTCAAAGTCTTTTGAAGTGTATTCTCCACCATTATCTATCCTAAGTATCTTGGTCTTCTTTTCTGAATGATTTTCTATCAAGGCTTTGAATTCCTTGAACTTTCCAAAGACTTCATCCTTTTCCTTCAGAAAATATATCCAAGTATTTCTTGAGTAGTTATCAATGAATGTAAGGTAGTATTCATATCCACTCAAGGATGTGGATGACATTGGTCCACATACATCTGAGTGAGTCAATTCCAATGTACTCTTAGTCTTTGTTTCACTCTTTGGGAATGGGTTCTTGATATTCTTCCCTTTTGCACATCCTTTGCAAGTGACCTCATGATCAATTTTAAAGTCTGGTAGTCCTATGACTACCTTGCTCACATGAGGTAGTGCTTTGTAGTAAATGTGAGCAAGCCTTCTATGCCAAAGCTCACTTGGGCTAGTGGCTTCATGAACAAGGGTAGCTTCTGGATGGCCTTTGAGTTTGTATAGATCTCCTTTCTCTTCACCAATAACAATTGCATCCTCAATTGATTTCCACATGAGTACTTGACCATCTATGAATGAAACCCTATATCCTTTCTTATCTAATGCTGAGATAGAAAGTAAGTTCTTCTTCAAACCTGGTACATATAATATTTCCTTCATCTTCAATGGGGTTCCAGAATCAAGCTTGTAGCTTGCTTCACCAATTCCCTTGATGGGATATTGATAGTCATATCCTAGAGATACCTTCTGTGGAGAGGACTTCTCTTCAAATATTGAGAGAGTCTTCTTTTGTCCTATCATGTGCTTTGAAGCACCACTATCAATGAGCCATGTATCTTCTCCAGGTGTCACAGACCCAGAGACTGCAGAGAATAGAGCATATTCTTCCGCATCTTCTTTTTCTACTTTAGTTCTTTTCTTTTGAGGCCTTTCCCCTTCTTCTTCTTCACTATCATCTTCTACTACATGTGCATGATGTCTTTTGTGAATATTCTTCTTCTTCTTCTTCTATGAAGTACAATTTCTAGCAAAGTGTCCTAGTTTGAGACAATTGTAACATTGTACTGTGGAGAGGTCTCTTTTTGAGTTTACTCCCCCTCTCTTTTTAAATTTATGAGGAAGTTGAGACTCCTTCTGACCATTCTTCTTGGAGTTAAAATGAATCCTTCTTCTTCTTTTGGTGTGAGTAGCCAAAGCTTGGTCATCCTCCTTGAGAAGGGCTTCTCTATTGGCTACCCTAGCTTCTTCTTGAATGCAATCCTCCCATACCACATCAAACTTCATACTTTCTTTCCTGGCACACATAGTTTGCATGAATGACTCCCAAGGTCTAGTGAGACCATTTAGAGCAGTCATGACTAGTTCATCTTCATCAAGGATATCTCTAATGGCATCTAGTTGTTCCTTGAACTGGGAAACCCTTGAGAAATAGTCTTGAATAGATTCTCCTTTATTCATCTTGGTGCTCTTCAATTGATCTCTCAGATTCATCTTCCTATTGATTTTATTTGCCTCATACATTCTGTAAAGGGCATCATACATTTCCTTTGGGGTATTCTTGGATGCCACTTGGGGAATCAAGTGGTCTTTGATAGAATCAACAATGATTATCTTTTCCCTAATCAAGTCCTTCCTATACTTATCTTTGGCTTCATCTTCTTTAGGTTCTGCAACCGCATCTTTAATATATTCGACAAGATCATTCTCTTCAACAATGAGACCAATTCTGTATTTCCATGACGGGAAATTTTCTATACCCTCTAGCTTGTCTTCAAGATTAGTGCTTGGAGCCATCTAATCTAGGGGTCAAAGAGATCGAAGTTTCTCAAGAGATATAATAACACTTACCAGGAGATGAGCTTGATTGAATTGAGAATACTGATGTGTTCTGCTTCTGGAAACTCCAATTTTTCACCTTCCGGATCTGCAACAGAATTTTTGGTTTTCTGGTCTTCTCTTTTCCAGTTTTCTGGTGCACAGGTTCGCAACTTTTCTGGTTCACTAGTGCACAAGTGCAAAGTTTTTCTGATTCTCTGGTTTTCTAGTTTTCTAGTTTTCTGCACTTTTAGTCAAAGTAGGGTTTGACTTTCACATAGTTCTACCCACTCAAAAAGTTTGATCTAGGGCTCAAAACTTTGATTTTGAGGAGGGCTATACAGCCATGCAATCAGATTCCAAAAATTCCAATTTTTGCAGAAACCCTAATTTTCACCTCAGGAGGAGAGAAATGTATTTTCACCTTCTGAAAGATGTCCTATTCAGGCTATCTATGATACCATCTTAAGTTTAGCCTAATTTCACAAGCAATATCTCTGAAAGAAGCACAATCACAAGATAGACACAGATTTACCTTGGGAAACCCTCATGGGGTAGAAAACCCAATAAAGCTTTCCTCAATATAGATAATCAACCAATACAAGATGTAGTACCCAAACAAGAGCTCCTTATCCTCCTAAGCATACCTATCTCTCTCCCTTGCGCTAATCACAAGTGAGTGAATCAATGAGATAAATGAGGAACACACCTCCTCTATTTATACTCATGTTCTAAATGACTTTTCACCGTAATGGGACCGACCTCTCCCACGAGAGTCTAATAACCCTAGTTACCACACTACCTCGGAGGAATAAACATCTCTGGATATACAATAGGGTCTCCTTGGAGGAATGGAACATCTCTAGAATAATAAAGTACAAATATAATATTCTTAGAAGTTACAATATTTAAACATTATTCACATGAATTCATACTTTTAATAAGGTGATCAAACAATATAAAAATGAATCATGATTGTACTAACCTCAATAATACGAAGACAAGCATATCATGAACTTAATCATGAAACAGATTTCAAAACATGCCTGTATCTCCTCAACTCATACCTGTCGAGATTGCTTCTAGTCTTCTCTATAAGGTTGAAACCCTAATAATCCAAGGTATGACACTTGTAAACATATTATATATGTTCATGGTGCTAGTATGATAGACTACCAGTTCCATTTAAGCCTCTTTCATTGCTTCCCTATGAGTCTCCCAACTTTGCTCGGGTTTCTTCTTATTTGGAAACCCTAATTTTCAATCTCCTTCCTCCCACAACATTTTGTTGAAAGATTAATATATATGATGAATGGATTACAAATCGATTTTCAAAGTTTCCAATGTTGCATCAAGTGTCTACAACATTGTATCATGTCCTTCCATACCTAAAAAATTGAAAATCCTAAGTGAGAGCTTCTTCCTCCTCTTCTTTGATTTCCTCTATTGAGACATTTCATATGTGCCGTATTGTTTCTGGTGTATCTCTGAAATTTCAGATCCTTAGTGTCTGAAACTTTGAATTGTGGTATCTTGACCTGTCATCTCTTCAACCCCATATATTTGAGCTTCATTGGATTCACAATCAGAGATATAATCTCAGTTTCTCAACATGACCTTTTTAAGCGATGAAACACCATAGTGAACTTGTATGGAGTGCCCCGTGTCACTGTTTCAACTTCGGCCTCTGAAACATAGACCTGTCAAACTTCAATCCATACCATAACTGTCACCTTTTACTGAATTCCATTTGAAGCTTCCTAGCTTGAGGTATGACGTTTTTTACCTAAGTCACCTGTTTAGGGCTTCATTCTGGAAGAGGCAAAAACCCTGACTTGTACGGATCATATCTCAGAAAGTATAATGAATCCAAGGTTGAAACTAGGACACAAGGTACAATAAAATTTCATCTTTAGCTTGACCAAGTTTTATATCCTGAACCTTTTCCAAAATTGATTTATAGGGAAAGTTCCATGATGACTAGGTTTTTCTATACAAAGCCCTAGCTTTCAAATTGTCGCAAGTGAAACAAGTGTTGTAAATGCCATAAAATGCCTTCCTTCAGGCTAGCTTTGATACCATGTTAGTTTTTCGTCATTAAATTCAATATGGTCTAGTATCTTATATGATAGAACAACATGCACATCATATCAAACATAAGAGACAAGATACACAAAGAATTTCACTGGGGAAACCATAAAGGAGAAAAACCCGCAGCTTACTTGGAGATAGAATGATTAATAATACAAAAAAACAAAGCAAAGAGATGGTCTCCATTTGCTTCCTCCTCCTCCACTTGTGAGAACTTCTCTCTCTCTTACTTGTACGAATGAGTGAGTGAGTGAATAAATAGAGATCCTAGCTCTCTATTTATACTTTACCTTTCACTTCACCTTTACCACTTGACAATTCGGCCTCAACTAAAGTTGGTTGGGCCAACTCCTTTAGGGGACTTAAACACCCCAATACAAATGAATCTAGGGGAACTAATGCCCCAACTCACATGGGAGGATTGAACTCAATGGCTTTACATGACCCAAGTACAATAATGACTTCTCCGACCGGAGGAATAGACATCTCCGTTAGAGGAACAATAATAAAATACAAATACAATATAGAATATACAAGTGAATGCATTCTAAAGTTACAAATAAATCAATAATTTAGATTTAAGAAGCATTATGTTGTTTTTGTACTTTATAATTTTTCTTTTAGAATATTATCCAAATTTAGTGAAAAGAAACATTAAGTTCATTGGCATACCTTATAATCTTCTTTTTAGAACGTTATCTAGAATTAGATATCAAAGAGAGCGGGGTGTTAGAGGGAGGGTGAAAGAGAGTGGGAGAGAGGGGTAAAGAGAGAGGGAGACGGGGGGGGGGGGGCATTGATGGGGTGAGACAAAGAGAGAGGGAAAGAGATAGAGGAATAGAGTCGGGTGAGAGAGAGAGAGGTAGAGAGAGTAGAGGAGGGAAGAGAGAGAGGATGATAGAGGGGGGAAGGGGGAAGAGAGAGGGGGTAAGAGAGAGGGGGGAAGAGAGAGAGGGAGAAAGGAAAAGAGAGGGGGAGAGGAGAACAGGGTGAGGGTAGATAGAGGGGGGGGAAGACAAATTAAGAGGGATGGGAGGGGGAAAGGTGGAGAGAGAGAGGGAGGGGGAGATGTTGGCGGGAAATATTACCCTATAATGAGGAAACGAACATTATCAACTTAAGGGGGTGATAGGTAAGCATATTAATTGCATTACAGAAATGTTTATGAATGGAAATAGATTATGAATCTTGAAGACATACCTTTTGAATGAAGTTTGATCCTAGCTTTTATCCAATCTTGCGCTTGATCCTCAAGTCAATCTCCTATTCGATAAACCTGCAACACAAGTACCTTTCTCTGTGTATATTGGCCAATATAATAATGATGCAATTGAACAATGATTCAAACATCAAGCATTAACCAACATGATCCAAATAAACACATAATTCAATAAGTACTTGATTTGGGACAAGAAAGATGTTTCAAACTTTTATTGTCAAAAGCAAATGAGTAATACAAAGTATACCTGACTTTGCAGCATGCTCATGCAACTTGATCCTGGGCTCCTGCTCTTCTCTGGCTTGGGAATCTTCCAGCATAACCTCCTCCAATACAAGCTTTTCTTATGAAAGAGTCTTTCTATAGCTCTCATGTCTAACCCCTCTCTTCATTCCTCCTTGTATTTATATGACAGGGAAGGCAGTTCAAGTCGAGAGGTGGTTGTAGAGGAAGTTGGGGAAGTTTGGAAACCAACTGCAACTAATCCTCATTCATGAAATTAATTATTTTTTAATCATCTTTTGAGGTGTACGCTACTATTTCACAGTGGAGTAGTGCCCAGGGCGCTACTATAGTGTTTTACAACTAGCGCTCATCATGTTTTAAATGTTGTACACTACTCTATTGAAGAGGAGTAGTGCCCATAAGGGGTTGAGCGCTACTATTGTACACTGGAGTAGGGTACAAGCGCTAGTTTGTTAAGGTAGAGTAGCACCCATGTCTCAAAATGATACTTTTTAGGGTTTTTCTAGCTTGCAAGGAGGTGGAGTAGGTCAAGGTCTCATCTAATGTCAACATGCTCCTCCATCCAAGTTGTCCATTTTTGTGATTGACAGCTCAAGGTGATCATGGACGGAGAGGTGCAGGTTTGACCTATAACAAATTCCCCCTAATGTGTGAGGTCAGAGGGAAACGATGGCCGAAATACATTACAATCCAAAGCGAAAGGAGGAGCAAGGAACCATGGAAACAAGTCACAAGAACACTTGAAACAAAGATCAAGGTCAGCGAGCAATTACATTCTTGGCATCATGTAGATGTACAGTGTGATACAACATGATCTCCGATACATAACAAGGAGATGTATATATAGCATGGCCACTTAGAATACAAGCGTGGATCCATGTCAAACTGAGAGATCATAGCCATAACAACAAACTGGATCTATGTCTCATGGAGAGCCGAATATAAGTGAGGCTCAGTCTTGCGCAACTTGGGTGATAACATAATGAGGTAATGTCATTCAAATTCCCCAAGTTCTTCATCCAAAACAACTCGAGGTACAAACCCTAACCATGTGAATAGATGAGCTGATAGTTGAACATGTGGGGTATCGTTTGATTACAGGTCATTGATGTATACCGTTAACAAATGCGAGGGCTTCCACTGATAACGATGATGGGGCCCAAGGTACCTAGTACAATCCAACAAGTGTGAATAGGTGGACTTGGAGTTGAACACTCGGGGATCCTATCAAAGAAGAGACATTGATGTATTCTCGACATTCAACGGCGAGGAAAATTGCCACTAGTGACTGCAATGTCCAAGGTACTAACCGAAACTCTAAACTTCATTCCCAGAGAAAAATGAGTTGATGTGGATGGAAAGAAGTCCATTGGAAGGGAGGCCTTAAGGCATCCTCCATCATCCAACTCGAGGAACACTCAACTGGTATGAGCTGATATGGAGTAATATGTAATAAGACTAACACTAGGATGGCCAACACATGAGGTCAAGGTGAACTGCAGAATGGCCGACACAGGGTATATCCTTGAACAATGAGCACGACACAAAGTGACTCAGGCAGCTGCCAACATAATGGGGAAAATGATAAGCCTGAAATGTAGGAGACATTATCAGACCTTCCATATGGTTGGAAGAATAACCAATCAGGGGAGTAAACAACTCGGAGATCAGGTTCACCCTAAGGTCAAAAACTAAACGCAACTTACATGATAGACTCAAGTAGGTGTTGTGTTCAAGGATTGAACTGACTGAACTGCCTTTAACATTGAAGATATGACACATCTTTCCCAACCCTTATTCTTTTTAGATAAAAGAATACCTTTCTTGTTGTTTTAATGAGTCCAAGAAAGAATGAAAACTCAATATATCCAACCATGTAAAAAGTTTAACGAAACCACGGGAGGAAGACTGAGGACCTTCTTCATTGTTTACAGAGTTCGAAGAAGAGATAGAAGATTACTCTATATTACTGATCTCTGGATTTTAATATCGAGCCGAGATCTGTTCCTGCTCTCCAGTGTTTTCAATTTTAACGAGTCTGAAAAACTTAAACAATAACTCCATATATCTGCTCGTGGATTTTAGTATCGAGCCCAAGCAAATTAATGCTCGGCAATGTTTTCCTATTTATAGAGTCTAAAAAACTTAAACAATCCTCTTTACACCTCTCCATGGATTTTATATCGAGCCCGGATTGGTTTGTCCTCGGCGGTGTTTTCTTGTTTATAGAGTTGAAAAACTTAAACAGTCCTCTATTTACCCTCTCATGGATTTTACATCGAGCCCGAGTAGGTGAATGCTCGCTTGGCATTTTCATGTTTAGAGAGCCTGAAAACCCTAAAGAAAGGCTCCAACAAGTCCTTTTTTGTACAGTTAGTCTCCTCGCCCGAAAAAGTATAAAACATAGGAAGAAGAACTCTTCTAGCACATACATAAGTATACCTAGAGAATACTAATAAGGAGGAAAAAAAGGCATCCACACAATTTAGTAGGAAACAAATTTTCAACTAACAAGAGTAGGGAAACAATGTCAACATTTTGCACACCATCAATCTAGTTAGGTGTTAAATATCATTTCATGGATCAAGAAAGTGTGTCAGTATCTGAAACCCTCAATATTGTAGGATACATTAAGAATAAATGGGTCCTCGTGTTTATTGATCCAGGTAGTATCAAAACTTCACTGACAAATGATTACGAAGGAGAGTGAATTGTTTTCTTTATCTAATGAAAAAGTTTCAAGTATTGGTGGCTAATGAGGGAAGTATTGATTGTGGAGAAAAATTCCATAATATTAAAATTATTATGTGAGGATATAACTACCAAGCCGCATATATTCCATTTCCATTGGAAGAGTAGATGTTGTTCCATGGATTCAATGGTTGACAACATTTGGGTGCATTTTCTATGAACTATAATGAATTATTCACGATATTTGAATTAGAAGGAATTCAATAACATCTCAAGGATTAAAATATCCAGCCTCTCAGATCATCATCTATCATAGAATGTAAAATATCCTAAAAAGGAGTTGTACTAGAGTGAATCACGAAGATGGAAATATTCCATATGAATTAAAAGTTACCTTGGAAAAGAATCATAGAGTGTTCCATTATATTCCTAAAGGGATGCATCCATTTAGATATCATGAACATCAAATTGAACTCATACCAATAAGTACTCATCCTAATAAAAGTCCTTATAGATATCCACATTGACAAAAGGGGGAGATTCAGAAAATGGTACAAGACATGCTTGATGAAAGTTTTATTCAACCAATCAGGAGTTCCTTTTCATTTATAGTAATGATGGTAAAATATAATGCATGGAGGATGTGTCATGACTACAAACATCTAAACAAAATCACCATCAATGATAAATTCTCCATTCCAAATATTGATGAGATTGAGGGAGTGGGTTATTTCACAAAGTAGATCTTGAGTTATGATACCATAAAATCAAATTAAGAGAAGGATGCACTCCCCAAAAAAATTTTGGAACAAATGAATGCAAGTATGAGTTGTTGGTTATGCATTTTATACTATTTAATGCTCCTTAAACTTTCCAATGTGTTATGAAAAAAAGAATCGACCTCATATTATAAACTTTGTGTTTTTTTTCTTTGATGATATACTGATTTAAAGAAAACCATGAGAAGTGCACATTAAAAACATGTCCATCAAGTCCTACAAATTGTCGAGAAAAATCAATTGTATGTTTAAAGGTCGAAATTTTATTTTGAGAAACAAGAAGTAGAGTATTTGGTTCACATTGTTTCATGAGATGGGGTAAATTTGGATCCTAAAAGAGATTCAAGGTGTCACAAAATGGTCTATTTGTAAGAACATCTAGAGTCTTATAGGTTTTTTCAGCTCTTACAAGATATCATATGAAATTTGTTAAGAATTATGTATGCATAGTGGTCACATATACATCTCTCTTATATAAGAAAACATTTGTATGGAATGAATAATTTACCTAGGCCTCAATTCCATTTCATAGACTAGTGGGTTAGTTGGTTGGACTTGCAATTTTAGAATCAATAATATCAGTTCTTTCACACAACCCTGCAATTATGGAGGAATTTGGTTCACTTAACAAATAAGAGGATCCATTGATACAACACTGGAACAACTGGATGAAATTGAAATACAAATGGATTATTTATTAGAACTTGAGATAACCTACTATGGAACTGTTAAAGAGATCACTGAATGGAAAGTGTCGCCGTAAACAAATATTCAAAATGTTAGGGTCACCCTTCTTCGGAAGAAGAAAAAAAACTTGGAAGTCAAGTGGAAGCCTATCAATCCCAGTTGGATAAACTGAAGAATGCATGGGACCATCGAGATACTTAAGGTTCTACAATTATGAGGAAAGAGGAAAGTGTATGAGGTGCTTTAGTGGCACCAGAGAAATGCTTTAAGTCTCTTTTAACCATTGAGTGAGAAGGATACATGCACCCTAAAAGGGGGAAAATTTTACTTGAAATATTTTCTAGGCCTTTCTTAGAACTAGAATCCTATGATTAGAAGTTTCCTTATTTTGGGTATGATTCCTCCTTAAGAAATAGTTCAGTGGATTAGGTAGAGATTGTGACTTCTAGATTTTATGGGTTTGAGTCAGTCTCGAAGGTCACTAATATTTTAAAGGACCATACATACTTTATATGGAAATTTGGTATTATTGGTGCTTGTCTTTCTTCATATATCCGTAATGTCACATCATTTGTAGATCATACCTTACGTTTTGACCAGATAGTTAGCGGTGAATACAGAAAGATTGAGATCCTAGAAGAGTATTATTTAGATCATTATCTCAAGCAATGGATTGATCCTATTCACCTTGAATTCCTTGAGAAATAGCGATACTTATTGAATCACATTTTGGTGCATCAAAGGGAGTTTGAATCAAACCTAGGAAAGAAAGAACTTGATGTTGTAAAGCAGGATCATGGTCTGCTTGTTGAATATAGTAATGCACATGAAACTGCAAGAGTTGCTAAAGAAACATATTCTTCAATGAAGATGCAAGTGGGCGAGATAAAAAAAGAGATTTAGAAGGAAAAACTTGAGGATTCCAAATTAGTGTGGTTGCATGATTAATACTTTCTCATTTAGAGAAAATACTATCCTCCAATACTTTTCGACCCTTTGCTAACTGGTTTAGATTACTATATCAACCAAACATATAAACCTTGTCACTATTTTAGAGTGATGTATTTCATAAAAAAATTCTTAGAAATACTATTGTAGTTGATTATCTAGGAGAGATCTAAGTGTCAGTGTGTCTTGTATGCATACGCTTGGCTTGGTGTTTTGGAAAAAACTTGTTAAATATTGTTTGTACGGGTATACTATGTGAGTAGTCAAACTCAAAATTACGTAACATGTTATTAAACATTGAATTTGATCATTTGGTTACAACCAAAAATACTTACACCAAACACTTTAATGGCATGGAAATGAACATAAATCAAATTGATATTTTTTTATGCAATAATAACAAAGGAAACAACTATAAATACAAGATAACTAGGTTAAAGAGGATTGAAATTTCTCTAATTATATGACTTGACTGTTTTTCGTGTAGCTTATAGTCACAATGGAGCATTGGGTAACCCTTCAAAGTCACCACTTTAGCAAGAAAATGATTGAGATAAGAGATACACAAAAAATGTTGCCTAAGCAAGTAGTTGGTGCGACCTAATAGGCCAAGAAAGAACCACCAATCACCAACAGATTTATCCATAGTGAAAATATGACCTTGCCTCTATCTAGACACGCCCTCATGTGAAAATAAAATGTGTATTTTCTGATGGATGCACACTCATACCTCACTGAACAGGGGATG